>PKRV01000684.1:0-440994 GCA_003709505.1 Hyphantria cunea | reverse complement strand
TAAATTATTTTATATATATATACATTTTTTTTGGGGAATCATAACAATTATTCGTGGCAACAATGACTACATAACAGCGCAGTGTTAAATGTAATTTTATAATTACACACAAACACCTCATAATATTTTATTATTAATATAATAAAAGGTTTTATGTGTTACAGGGCTTTTATGCATTTTTTTTTCAAATTTAAGCCACAGCAAAGATATACAATTATATTTCTATAGTAGTCTAGATTAAACAAAAAAATTAATAAAATTATAAAAAAAACCGACTGCGTTAATATCTGTCATCTTTATAATTACGAATATAAAATATATAAGTTATATATATTTTATATTCGTAATTACCGTATTTTTTTTTTATTGATGCCTCTCTCGATGTATTTTGAAAACATTTTATTTAGATTACTTTTTGGCGCCAGAAATTCTTAATTTTGGTTTTTCTTTAATTTAGATATACCCTGTGTCACTCACACGACTCAGAGGAATCTTTGACACTGCTCACATAAAAATACGACAAGCCGTTTAGGCTCTAGGACGTGCCATAAAAATATACATACATACACTCGAAAAACATAACCCTCGTTCTTTCGCAGTCGGATAAAAACAACCTTTAAATGTACCTAAAGGTAGAACGTTTAATCACTGATAGTGGAAAAAAAATCTAAAGGACAGTGCAGAAGCGTAAAAATCGAGAAAGGTAATTAACTAAGTAAATTTTAAAAGGTAACCCTGAATATTTATAATCTGTAAGATCAATTCACAGAAATATTGTACAGAGTCTTTATGATTTTACCTCAATAAAAAGCAGGATTTATTTAACATAGAAAATTTAGTATGTTATAAATATGATTCAGGTGCAAATTTTGTACTTCTTCTTCTCCTTTGCTCTTTCCAAATAAAGGGAATGAGGCTACCCTGAGACAGGTGGCACAAAATTTTGTGCCAACAATAAAAAAAGACTTTATTTTTTAAAGAGTAAAGACAAAGCAGAAGTATTACCACCATTACATTACCAAAAACCCAAAGCTAATTAACTACGAGGGCTCTTAATTAGTCCCCATTGTAACACGACAAGAGAACCGGCAATTTTCGTACAACCGCATGTCTTACACACAGACGATTAAAACATCGCACTAATTATTGGCGAGCAAACGAGCAATGGTTAGCGACATCTGACGAATATCTGTTCAAATTAAAACCATGATTCTGGAGACAAACAGAGATTTAGAATATGGCAACGCATTCGTGTCTCCTGAGTGTTATGTGTCTATTGGCGATGGTACTCTCTTAACACCTGATGTATTGTTATTACCTATCTGATTGTGATCCCAAAAGCTAATCAATTATCACAAAAATTTTGTTAAGTATTGCTGTGAATACTATTATACTTTGAAATTATTTTTCTGAATGATTGATGATTGAAATATTTAATCGATAAATGTCCGACTTGTCACTTACTCGTCAAATCGTTTTCCTTATGTTCATTTCCTTAATGCACCTTTTTAAAGAACATTCTTGAATTCTAATTATTGCACGTAATTGTACATTTATATTTTTTTAAATATCGGCAAGTACCACAGAAAATATTCTGAATTTGTATTCTTAACATTCTTTTTAAATTTGAGTTGCGAAATCTAATCATTTAAAACCCTTTTAAACAACGCGGACTCTAAAAACACAAAACAAGTTCATACAGAACAACTTGACGGAAATTAATTATCGCCAATATTTCATGGCCAAAGGCAGTTGTTGGCTATTGTATCAAACCGTACGTCCGGCTAATGTTTGGGTAACAAATCAAAACAAGATCTTAAAAAAAACGTTTAACTAAATCATCGTTTCTCTTCGAAAACAGTTTCGCTTTAGATAATTATAGGCTTCTGGCCGTTCTTGAGTTTCTCTTGAATGCATTCCGGGGAACTAATCAACGCGTAGGGTTTGTGTCCCTGTCTACCAACATAAAGTCGGTTGTAAAGTTTTACAAGCAGCCAGTCTGTGAAGGAGACTTTATTTTTTGTATTGGTGCTTATAACTGCGATAGGATTTTTTTAATGTGGCCGGCAGCAGATTCTAAAAATCTTTTTTAAATCTGCACTGGCTACTTTTCAACACAATTAGCTAAAAAAAGTTTAATTTATTCATTCATACATTATAGATCAATACCTAAAATCCAGACTTTAACACTATAATTGAAATAGTGCACAATTTATACATCTGATAAACCTTACTAAATGTCAAACTGTGTCTCTCCTGGCGCGACACCCGGTCATACATAATACATTTGAACATAAAACTTTTCATGTTTAAGATACCAACAATATCATAAACATGTGTAAAGTGGTCTTATATTTATATCAAGACGACTTTATTTGCATTCAGGACGGATCTAAAGCACTTAGCTTAAGATACCTGTAGACGTGACGAACTGACATACATCAATCTTGTCACGTAAATCGATAAAACTTTATTGTAGTGCTAATAAATTAAGTAAGCCTTGTCACAAAGACTTACAGATCAAATTTGAATGTTCATTGGTTTTAGGGATGGGAAATTATATTGGTAGAATGGTCACTGATAACAGTACCAACTTATGTTTTGCTTTTTCGTCTCTGGAATATCGACTTTTTACTTAGAGAATAAGGTTGAATTTGGGATAGTGTTGTATTTGAAGTCAGTTGTGGTTCATATTAGAAGGTATGGCGACATTCTCACACCTTACCATATTTGATAACGAGTATCTACCTACGCCGCAAATTAATTTTACGAATGGCTAATATAAATTCACACAACACGACACGACAACGCCTAAATTATCGTTATAACATTTTAAGGGCTACTTAAGTAGCTGACCTACATTGAGTATGAGTAGTATTGTTGATTGTTGTTTTGTTGGTTTATGTTATACGGATGCGTGAATTAATAAGGCATTTTATAAATATTTATAACTATAAATGGTGCTGTCAGTTAAGATTCGACTGTCAGGCAAATGATAATATAGCAATATACCTATGTACTTCATAGAGTATGGCGTATTTAAAAAAATATGACAAATAATAATATTTATTTCAATATGAATTGATTTTATTATTAATAAGCTGCGCCCACGGTACTACTCGTGGTTGTTGTTGTTGTAAAAATTGCAGGCAGCACCGCGGAGCAAATTTAGTCCTAAATTAAAGTAGCCTAAGTTACTCCTTATATTATCAGCTATCTATGAGTTAATATCCCCTCGAAATCGGTCTAGCTGTACCAAAGATTAGATTTAACAAACAGACAGACAAAAATGTTTGAATTCATATACGTATTTAGTGAAAAGCTGTTTTAGTTCTATTTATTGGTATAGAGATACAATTTAAAATAGTTTGACACATACACAACTTGAAAATTATTATTGGTCATTCGTTTTCAATAATATCGTTTAAGTTAGTTAACAAGTATTTTACTTTGAAAGAAAAAGTTAAATAGTATATACCTATAACTGTATAGGAATTATTAAATAAATACATAAAATATTAAACGTAAAAGTCATTTACAATGATTATAATCAGAAAATTAATGTAAGCAAGAAAACAAAAGGTCAGCCACGCGATGGTGTCAAAAAGTATTGATATCGATATCCCGTCATCCTTATACGTCATCAGATCAATTAGCACGACATTGACTTACTCCTCCCGATAGACACGTTCACACGAAAGGACATAAACTTGATAACGCCACACGCAATGTTGATAGTCGATAAAAGTGACTGAATTATATCGACATGCTGTCAGGGCGTCCTTATTTGCATTTAATTATGTGTTTTTATTTAGATTACGGTAATGACTTATTTTGTAATAGCGGTTGGAAACTATGGTATAGCATTCATTAAATAATACTATAAAATTTTAATATTTCAGACTTATTAAAAAAAAGTATTTGGAAAGGTCGGACTTTACATTAATATCTGTTCTGAGTAATGTGATGCGTCCCGGATCAGCACGAGCTATTATTCTTAGCCTTCGAACCTTTTCAATTATGCTATTTTCTTTTTCTATTATTGTATTCCATTTTTATGCCAATATTTTACCAAATAATTGTATGTGATTTACTAGCATGTTGTGGAAACTTTCATCGATTTTCTCCGTGAGCCTTTGCCTCCCATGGTTCCATGTTCATATGGGAGTAAATTTTCCGGTGTTAAAAGGCGCTCATAGCCCAGTTGCACTCAGTTATTAGAAACAATCACCGAGGGTAAACAACGACGGGGTGGTCAGTATCTGGATGGGTGACCGCTGGTGCCATGTTACCATGAGCGTCTCTGTAATTCGGAGATCACGTTAACCAGTCGGTCCCGGTTGTTGTCATAGGATAACAGTTGTAAAGGTTAGTTGGAGGCCTTTGGGCAGCTAAAAACATCCAACGCCAAGATTACGTAGCCACAACGTAGTCTTGCCAGTCCCCAACTCGCACTTGACCAGCGTATCGCCTTAACTCTCTCCTGAGAGGAGACCCGAACCCAGCAGTGGGACATTATGGGTTGTTGATGGGAGTAAAATAATCTATTGTTGGACAAAGTACTTGATCAAAGTAATCATTCCTACTAACTACTTACCAAATTAACAATATTTTTAAACAGAGTCAAATCTTTGAAAAAACCAGCGTCGTTTAAAATGACTGTGTATAAATATCCATAAAAATATCATACAAGGTTTAAAGTATCATTTCATCATTACTGGCACCAAGAAACCTCACCTGCCTGATCCATCTGCGGTCATTTTATTGTCCAAACTGAATCCGAAAGGGGTAAAAAATATCGTAACTACTAATAAAGTGAGGCAAAAAATCGGGACGGTGTTTTGATTAGTGATGAGAATCAATCGTATCGATAAGCACATTGTAAAGTTAAATTCGATCGAACCTGATATTTACATCAGAAACTTAATATATGTTTAATAGTTTTTTTTGTTTACTACGTTAATTTATATTAATTATGCCATCGTAATAAAATACTGCATACGGGTTAATTTATCGTGGTATAAATTATTTTAACAAGTGATGATGAAAGATACAAAGATTGATTTCAATTTAAAATAGTAGATATAGTATTATTCATCAGTTATTTACTCTTTAGGAAAATTACTCACCAACGAACATATGGAGTATATATTTGGTCTGTAGACGTTTCTAACAAATGAAACACCAGTAATTTTATCGATAATTTTATATTATTTTAATGATAATACTCACACCACTACGGCAGCTGTTGTCTAATTTGGAGTACACTCGGACAGAATAATTCATTTTCACGGCACCGTTGCAACAGTAAGTCACTGAAAATATATAATAACCAAATGAACTATTGTTTTTTTTTTGGAACGCGTGTTCTTAACATCTGGTCAGTAACACTTTGAAGGAATAAGATCAGGAAATCTCAGTTTTGTTGGAGAAAACATAAAAGATAAAAATCCTATACCTATAGGTACCTATAAAAGTTTGTGAATGGGCATGATGACTATTTTTGAAAACTCTTTTATGATGTTCAGAAGTGTCACTTACAATCAAAAATAATAATGTTTCTACAAAAAACGCAACAGTCGGTAAACGCTCGGTGGTGTCATGGCGTCTGCTTGTGACGTTACGTCGCAAAGGTGACGTCACTATTTTTCAACCAGTGTCAAATAAAGCATCATGGAGAGTGTTCTGAGGAGCTCTTCCAATTGGTCCTTCCTGCCTTCCTCTACAGTTCGATTCGTGATGGTCTTGGAAGTCACCGCTTTAGAGTAGCAGATATTCGCTCTCGTAATCATCGCTTCTTCTTCCTGTGCCGAGCGGTCAAAACCTGGAACTCTCTACCAGCGCATGTGTTTCTGACCCACTATGATCCCGGGTCCTTTAAGCGAAGCGTGAAAAAGCATCTCACTACGGCGCCATAGTATGGGTCATCACACTGCATTTTCTCTATTCGCATTGAGGATGGAGATCACCACTCTTGGTTTTTCTGTTTTTGCTTTCATCATTCATCATTTCATCATGCCTGCTATGACGACTATTTCTATTTATTTCTAACTTTGAAAATAACGAACTTTCAAATAACCACAAGTCCTTTATTTTACCTTTTAGGGTTGATAAGTGCCTGACAGAACTGGCTTGTTGGTCTAGTGGTTAGCATAAGCAACTGCAGATCAAGAAGTCTCGGGTTCAATCCTCGGGTTCGATCAGTGTTGGGTTTTTCTTATAAGAAATTCTTAATAGCCCGGAGTATGGAAGATGGCGGTGTTTCCCGCCTGTGCCTCGGAGAGCACATTAAGCCGTCGGTCCCGGTTATCATGAACATCTATGGCAACCGTTATTGAGAAGTCAGTGCTCTCAAATATATTGACAACTAGTTAACCTTGGAATACAGTTCTCCCTAGGGTTGTGGAGATCAGATGCCAGTCGCTTTATGACAGCAAATAACAACTGATATTCAGCTAAAACTGGTTGAACTAGTCTCTATGTAACAACTGATACTCAGCTAAAACTGGTTGAACTAGTAGCCTAAAGGCTAGGAAGGTGATGAGGGTTGGGAAGTGTCTGTAATATAAAAGGCATCAGTTGTGCAAATTTCAAGTTTGTGTCCAGCGGTTTATGTTCGTAATGTTGTTTGTGCGTGAAACAAGAAAGAGTTAGCCATATATCTAGCTGTAAGCTAAAAATATTTTAGAGCTGTAACAAATGGGGATGAAGTAATACGATTCTGCTGGGAAAAAGAAAAGAAAATGCGAGTCAATAAATCTTGATTATTGCATGCAAAATTACATATCTAGGCTTAAGGGTAACAGGCCCTCTTTTAAATCTATTTTAGTAGTATAATAAATAGACTCTTGAACAGTACCTGCTATTGTTCAACATATATTTTTGTTAGTGTTATTTATTTTATTTATTGATGGTAAGCAATTACCACTGCCCATGGACACTCTGTATTTTGTGTTTAAGGAATAAAGTTTAACTCATTCAAGCTCTATTTTTAATCACCTTTAAAGTAGGTTTCAAATAAGCATACATCTTAAAAGGTGTATACGTCATACTTAAATTGTATGATACAAAGGCAAAGGATTGCTACTTACTTTAGTTACATTTATTTGCTTTAGAAATAAAAATACGGCTGGTTTTTAACAGGTTTCAAATGTGTGATTATCATTATCAACGTCTTTTAATAATGCACTGCTGGACAAATGCTTCTCATTGCAGGTGAGGTACTGGTATATTGGCTAGACTGGGTTGGTCAACAGTTTGTTAAGCTAATGCATAGCTTTTATCGCAGGCTTTGAGCGCGGCGAAATCAAGAAATTCCGTAACGAAAATAAACCTAACACCCCCCACTCTGACTAGCACAGCGGTGCGGCGATGAAAGCCGTGCATCGTCTAACGTCGTTTTAGTTCGGCAGACTTCGGCGCGGTGTTTGTGTGCGTGCGACTAGACGTATGCATGTAGACTGTACGAAGCTCGCACGGATCGAGACGAACTGCTCTGAAATCGGACGAATACGTTAGCTGCTGTTTGTGAGAAAGTATATACGTGTATAGGTATCCATCATAAAAAACGCTATGCAATAGTTTTACCGCGGCAGTCCCCGACTGCCACACGTATTTTTTTTATGTTATAGGAGGCAAACGAGCAGACTTCACCTAATGGTAAGCGATTACCGCCGCCTATGAACACCCGTACCACAAGAGGCACCACAAGAGCGTTGCCGGCTTTTAGAGGATGTTGAGGTTGAGGGAAGGAAGGAGTTGGGATTTTTTGTCCTGTGTAATTTGCTCCTTTTAGTCTAACCTAATTCACGAACGGACGGACGGATGATTTTAGTAAGGAATATTCTATGTAAACTTGTATCTCCTGAGTCGAATGTGTATATAGCTAGTGGTAGTCACTTAGCATCAGATGAGCTAATCAAATATCTCATATATATATATATCTAAACATAACTGATGGATTTTGTAACAACTGAATAAAGTTACAAAAATCATTTGTTTTTTTTTAATTTACAATAGACACCTCTACGTTACTATGTAAGTATATGTGGGTAGGTATTCAACACTATAAATAAACAAATAATTCGGAAATCTTACACACAACGCTATCTAGTTCCAAGCTAAGCAGAGCTTGTGTGATGGGTACTAATAATACGTATATACTGTTTTTCTTGTAACTACATAGATATTATACATAGAAAACACCCAAATTCCGAAACAAATTTTTGCAAATCATACAAACATTTGTCTGACATGGAATCGAACCCGAGACCTCAAGAACCGCAGTCGCATACGCTACTACTGCGCGACAGTCAGTTGCACTGAGTACTATAACGTTGCACTGGGCCAAAACCGTTCATGGGTTGACCTCGACATGATCAGAAGAAGAACACTATAAAATTATTTATGTTTGTGAATAGATTACAGAAGTAATAGTAATTTCCCTGTTGGCAAAACGATACTTGCCTGAGTAAATAGTCTTCGATAAATTATGGTTTTACTAAAATAAACTTTGAAAAATATCATCGCAATACATTTAATTTGTGTTTAAATGTTGTGATATAACATATTTAAGATTAAGGAGAAAAACAGTCATCATCCAAATCAGAAATAACATCTGAAAATTACCGCAAAATAATTACGAATCTATCAGCGGACAAGTAAAAGTCTTACCGCACGAACATTGAGGCTGTGGCTGTATTAATGCTGTACCATTTACAAGAGTGTAAGATATGACGTGATATAGATCACTCACAGAGTAATAAATAAATAAATAACATAAGAAAAATTACACCGTAAAGCGAATGTTACCAGAGGCGCTACGGCTTTGCTAGCATAACGTGGATCGTTAAACTCACTAAACAAAAGATTCAAATTGAAAAATATTTTTTGGGAAATAGTTTGTGTAATTTTTTGTAATAAATGTGAAATTTTAAAATTAATGTCCTTTGAAAATTTTATAAATTGTAATCACCGCAACTTTTTCATTTTTACTTTGTTAAAGACCACTGCTAAATTGTAACAATGGTCACAAGAAAAGAAACTTAAATATATGGTGAGGTAATGAAAAACTTGTAAAATAGCTGTCGCAGCCACGTTAACTCAAGAGAAGTTAACAGGATCAACAAGAGCATATAGACTCTAGGAAGCCTACTTGAACTTCATTACACTGTAGTTCTTCCACGAACGTTACTAGCAAGTTTAACACAAATTTAACTTCTATTCTATAATTGAAATTCATCATTAACTTTTCTGTGAATTTACTTACTTATTTTATATTACTGTCTTATCCACACTATATCAACTAAGTTAGCGCCGGGCGCAAGGGAGCGACAGGGACGGATGATTTAGAAACCCCTCGGGAGATGTGCGACGCGACCCGATATTAATATTGTGACTCTCAAGTAGTATACTTAAATAAAATAGAAGATTTTCTTTGTCACTCTTGTGATATTTTTTATTTATTTATTTATTTAATCTTCCTCCAATTACATTACAATAGGCGGGCTTAATGCCATGGGCATTATCTTAATTATGTTGTACTTGTGTCTTTTAAGTTACAGGTATCTCGGTAAATTAATTATATTTATTTAAATATATAAAAATACATGATGGTGGCTGTTTCAGTAATTGAAATTATTAATACAGTTGTAGGAAAACATCATTTTTTTATGATGCGCAACTAAGGTATACAACATAAAGACCTTACAGAACCATAGAAAGGTTGTCGAGATCTGTTGTCTGTACAGATCTTTTTGGTACTTTAAGTTTGTTGTGAGGGTATATTATATGACTATTTACTTTTGTACTACCTGACCTTATACCTCTTGTTTGTATAGAACACTTCACATGTCACTACCTCACAAAGCAGTGAAATGGTGTGTCATGACAAACCGTCTAAAACCACAAGGTATTCAGCGTTCAATAAAAATGGATCTCGAAAGAGTCCAGGTATACACTACAATTTATTAGTTTCTGATGAGATGTCGGCTATTTTTTATCAGTCAGCCACACCTGTTAATGGTTTGGAGAAGGGGCTCATTGCTGATACAACAACAACACAGCAATGGCAAAAAGAACATCTTTTGCCAGAGTACTAAAATATGTATTAAATTGTTCTTTGTTAAATAAGTCGTCTTATTATACTTAGAAACGAACTCATTGCCTTTAACGAGGTAATCAAATTGGTCGCAAGAAGTAAATACAAAATTTCAAAAGTGTAATTTCTCGTTTAGTATTTCCTAGGCAGTTATTATGGTTAGTCAGTTACAATATTATATAATAAAACTATGATATAAAAGGTATAAAAAAATGTGTCATCATACAATAATTGTATCTGAAAATCTACCATATACTACCCAATTTCGATCTCTCCGTTCCAGTACTATGTTTCGGTATCTGTCGCCTTGCACCTCAAGGTAAATTGGTCCCGAAATTTCAAATTCAAATTTGGTTCCCTATGTTCCCATGTGTGCCCCGCGGCGGAGCGCTTTTAACATTGTAATTGGTCCTGTGTCGATTGGACCCAATGGTTATTGCACCCCTTTGATGTTGCTTGATTGGTCCCAAAACGGTTTATTACGATAACTGGATACGGAATATCATGAGTAACGTTGTGTTAGGTCGTGGCTGATGTGGCTTCTGGATAGTAGTGGTTAAATATGAGAACAAATTATTAATTTGGTCCCTGAATCGAAAGGCTAAAAGACTACGTGAAGTAGTCATGTTGAGGAAGTAGATAGGGCTATTATATTTTTGTAATACCATTCATATTTGTATTGTCATAAAATAACCTGCTAAAATGTACTAAAACTACCTCGTTGGGCTATAAGTTAGCGTATGCGACCGCTGATTACGAGGTTTTGATGCCTGGGCCTGACCAAAAAGTGTTATTGGGTTTTTCTGTAAATAATTTTTAGTAATAACTCAGAGTATGGAAAAACTGTGATGTATTATACTCGTGTATCTTTAAATTCAGTTCCACCTTCAAAGTTGCGAAGGTCTAAATCCACTAGCCGCCCCGTTAAAAAAACTGATATTCAGGTAAAAATGGTGGGAATAATAAAGGCAAGGAAGAAGAGTATTATCATAAAACAGAAATTATTCCATGATAAACGTTGTATTCATTTATCATCGGAGAGCTATACTTCGCCTACGTAAATAGGCTTAACTGGACCACGACATCTTCGTTTAACCTCCCTTTTAAGATTGTCGACTTGAAGGAAGGCAATGCGTTAATGACTCTTGTTTACAGTTCTACTCATCAGCGTGTCTCCCGCTCAATATGATCCCGGGTACTATAAGCGGGACGTGAAAAAGCATCTCACCAGGCCGCCATAGTGAAGGTCAAAATACTGCACTGATTGCATCATTGTCATCATTCTCAATGCGAACATGTTCACGTTCAAAATGGTGACTACCACCCCTAGGATTCTACTATTTTTTTCCATCAGGCAGAGCAGAGGCGTTTTGGCAGCTAACACAATAACGAAAGGTAAGTCTTGTCTGCTTGTACCTTTTACAATAAAAAAATAGAGAAACTTTAGGAATCACTTACTAAATGCCGGGAAGAAATTGCTCCGAGTAATAAGGCCGCCCTTTGTACATCACATTTTCATATTTTCTTTTTTTTTGTTGATTTTTAGGATTGTATATTGTGTGTAAACCTTGGTGTACAAATAAAGTATTATCTACCTATCTATCTATCTAAATGCCATTGTCTGAAACGCTCATCTTTCCATTAATACAATGGGTAGACCTTGAAATGTCTAACCCCAACGACCGGTTAAGTATTAATATCTAAGAAATGGCGTTCCTGGGGCTATGACATATTCACTTGCATTTATAACATAATAGCTACCGATTTAAAACACCACTAATTCTCGATCCCTGTTCCAGAACAAGCTTATAATGTAAAAAGGTCTTGTAAAATGGTTTTTTAAAAATGTTGCCATGTTTTGTTCCAAATTACTGTCTTTAAGTACTTAAGCTATTTGAAAAGAATTTTGAAGCGTGTTTACGGCTATTAACTTAAGCGACAAGATTTAAATTTACATTCAAAATATGAAGCCTTTTCGTTTGACGATAACTTGTTAAAACAGAAAGGTTGCTGATAAAATAAGAAATACAGAGATATTAATACAAAGAGTTAAGGGGGTAGGTTAACTATTTGTATTAGTTTTGAAATACAATTATAAATTAATCTAAAGTCGATTAAATTGTATGAAAGTGTTTCATTTTCGTACTGGGTGCTTTGTCACTTATGTAAAGCTGGAGAAAACAGTAGTATAAACTCTCCAATTGATTTATTAGTAAGTCAATTAATTAAGTAACTAAATTTAATAATATTTTACACTATAATTATAAACTGAGATTATATTTGAGTACCTGTATAATTTTAATAAACTAATATAAAACCTGGCTAGAACGTTAAAACAAATGAATAAAACAGTGCTTGTAGGGACCAAATGTTTCTATGATATGCAAATATTTGTTTCGGAGTTTGAGTGTTTTCTATATATAATATATATGAATTTACAAAAAAAAGTATATATGTGTAATAATATCAGTTGTCTAGTACCCATAAAACAAGTTCTGCTTAGCTTGTGACTAGATGTCGTTATGTGTAAGATGTCCGAAATATTTATTTTTTGATAACTACGCCAATCCAAAATGGCCACAAAAGGTAGCTCGAAAGAGCCCTAAGGTAGAAAAAACCTATATAAACTAAACATAGAAATAACGTTAGTTAACACTACTATGTAGTGGTAATTATTTTGAGGAGACTAACACGATCACTTATTTAAAGGCCAGTCACCAGATTGCACTGCCCGTGGTCACAGGCCACAGTCAGCCTGTAAGCCAAAAAACATTAGACAAATTAGAGGTATGTTTTGTCACGTTATTCTATATCAATACCAATATTATAAATGTGAAAGTTTGTGAGGATGTTTGTTATTCTTTCACGCAAAAAGTACTGAACGGTTTTGGATAAAACTTTACAGTAATATAGCTGATACGTCAGAATAACACATAGGCTACTATTTGCCGCGATAACCGACATATACGCGGCTGGAGCATAAGCATAAAGTAGTATTGTATATTTTAACTCGTTCTTTATATCTGTTTAGTGTGCACAATCATAATAAAATAAGTAAATACTACCAAAATTTTGCTTGTATCTAGGTTTGTATCTGTTATTGTTAATATATTAAAGTAGGTAAAATAAAACCATTATTTAGACCTTAATCGCGCTAAGTGACATTGATTAGTACAAAATATTGTAGCGCTCCCCTTGCCTATGACTTAATAATGGGGCCGTTACAAAATTATGTATGTCATAGACAGTTTGTCATGTCCCGTCTGAGATCGAACCCGAACCCCTCGGGTAGACTAGCATTTGTCTTCATTTTCTTAATCAGTGATGGGACTCAGTTATCGATTCTGTTTACGATAGATTTTGGTTTAAGGTATTTGGTAGGTCCAAGATGTTGGGAATTATTTTGTAATACAAAAATAAATTCCCAATCAGATTAAATGAGGTAACGAATTGCGATCATTTTTATAAAATGTAATAGGAAATTAAAATCATATGCAAACATTCTGTTAATTTTGTTAATTACATCAATAAAAGCTATTTAAAATGTGTAGTGATAAATGAATACCTATATTGTACAGAAATAGTTAATACGAACAATATTTAAACTCATTAACATAACAGAATCTTAATAAAGTTATACGGTAAATAAATGGAATTTCTTAATTCTATTTATTTACCGTGAGATTTTTTTTAATTCACGGTATGACTATGAAATTGAAACTGACTATGAAATTAGTCTATGAATATAAAAAAAGTCAAGAGATTTTTTTTAAATTCATAGACTACCTTTATAAAGCATAAAACGCAATAAATATATACACCATAACGTGGCATCAATGTTTATCGATTACAGATTTTCTGGATATCGATAAAAGGTCGCACCACTAATCCCTAGGACAAAGAACATTGATATTAATTCGGGCTTCCCGTACGAAATCACGTCTAGATCTAATTACGTTCAGGCGACGGTAAACTCTGAGTTATGAAATCCGCGACTTTTCTTCCCCCACGGGAAATAACCCGCTGTTTAGATTCCAGGATGGGCCAATTAAATACTTTCAATATTTATATGTATTTGTATCGTAATAATTACGTTAAGAACTTCTTGACTGTACTATCCTACTAATATTATAAACGCGAAAGTTTGTATGGATGGACGTTCGGTGCTCTTTCACGTTAAAACTACTCAACGGATTTGGATGAAACTTTACAGCAATATAGCTGCTACATCAGAATAACATAAGCTACTATTTGCCGCGATAACCGACATATACGCGGCGGAACCGCGGGCCTAAACTAGCATAACTATAAAGAGATCCTATTGTCCATTGGTATTAAGAGTGATGTTTAATTTAGATTATATCCTAGTACAACTCAGTAAACATATTTGTAGCCCTCTACTGATCATAGGACTCTTCTTATAAAGGAAGCTTCGGCCACGCCAGCCAGATGAATTGGTACAGCGATTGATTCGTATTTTGTTCTGTTCATCCGTTTTAATGACAACCAGTGTATTTAGCGTGCAGTATGTTTATTTTAATAAATAATCTGAATTATTCCAACTTTCCCTCCAGTAATAACCCTTAAAAAAGTATTGAATTAATTCATAGTAGTTTATTGATATTAACAAGGCCACTGTTATAGATCTCCGTCACTGATAGTGCACAGTTTGGTCACAAGAGCTAATGAACAGGCGCAATTAAGGCAAGTGGAGTATCGCGCCAGGCACCGCATGACACTGCCTGTAGGCTGACGATTAAACAACTTTGTCCAATAGTGTGATGCATAGACTAAATAATCTTTAGACAGGAATTAATATATGCATATGTGTTAAAAACTCCAAAATATATGGCTTAATTGCAATAGTTCAATTCAATATTGGAATTAAGAAATAGCAATAGTAATACTATAGATATTTTTCAAAATCATAAACAAAATAAAAACAACATTCTTTATATATGAGTTTACCGAAGTGACAATACTCAGCCTGATTGATGACTTGAGATATGACCCGAATCAAAGAATTTTGGTCACCATACTCATTGCAAACAACGCAACAATGCATCGTGGTTACACAACGTGGTTATACAACAACAAACAATCGTTATAATCTCATTAAAGTTAAAATTGAATTAAATATCTTTCTAATTCCTACACTCATTTCTAATAATGTATGAGTAGTTAGACATAAAATCGCGTTTGACATGAAGTCATTAAAGACGTTTATCACCTTCACCAAACGCATATTGAATTTATTAATTTAAAAAAACCGGGTTTATATTGACTTATTTTTTACTAAATGATGATATATTTTGAAATAAAGTGGCGTTTTGTTGCTCAGTTTTTAATTTATCTAAGATACACACATTATCCAGGCTTATAATAATAATTTGTAAATCATTGTCCTTAAGGAAATTGTACCCGAAACATACAATGCCGTTGGAAGCGAACTGAACGAGTTGATAATTTCTTTGTATTAAAAATTGAAACGTAATCCTCTATATAATAAGGGCCTTGTCTATTACTACTGTAGTCTATGTCAACACTTAGAGTTTTGTCCCTGCAAGTTCCGTGGATTCAATTACAAAACTTTGTCGAGTTCGTCAGGTGTTCGAGCGTACAGCTAAGTCATCAAGATAATCATAGTAATAAACCAATGAACTTCGATATATTCTGTTTTTTGTTGACAGGGATCTATCAAATTGTGGAGTTTTGTGGGGTTCTAATGTTGTAAAGCCGCATATATTTTGACTTATACACTAAAATTTCAATGATGAAATGAAATTTCAGAGTTTTTTAAATATATATTTTAGCTGCCAAAGTGACTGCTCTGTCTATTGGAAAGCATAAGCCGAATCCAAGTGTGATTTCAGCGGTCAAGTTACTGTCAGTTTGACATAATAATTTAGTACCGTATGTGGCAACTTCCACATATAGCGCAACAACATAAAATATAAAACAGCCCCATCAACCGAAGAAACATCGAACTACGGAGCAACGAAGAAATGTAAGAAATTACCAATTCTAAATCGCGCAATAAAAGTTCTCGCGCCGTTTAACATATATATAACTTCCCAACATGAACCGCTGGGCAGTGGCCCGCCAGGCACGATCGCCTCGCTTGGTCGGAGGATCCTCCCTTTGTGTTGGAGGGACATGTGACCCGTTCCTCCACACCGTGTACAGAAAGATTTGCAATATACAGTGTAATAAAATTTTAATTTTTGATACCGTTATCACAAGTCAGGAAGTATATTGTCACAGGTACACAGGTAATGCAGGTTTGAATGCATTTCTTTTAATAGAGTTATATTACGGCTTTTACTATCAAACGGCATAATAAGAAATACACATTAGTTTAGATCGCAGCTCTTTTTATATTCATAACTAAATAAAGTCATAAGATTTCACAAATAATAACTTTCAACTCAAAAAGCTGCAAAAATTTATGTCTCAAAAAAGTCAATTAGGATTATCTCAAGCCTTTAAAATAACAAAGGCAGAGAAAGGTGCAAGAAAATAAATGTCATCATCAGAAAAGCCAATTAGTAGAGACGAAACAATAATTCCACATAGCAGCAATTATCGGGGGAGATCGAACCAGCAGTTACGACCAATAATTGGTAACAGACAGTAAATAAATATAGTGTTCGGGTCATAATGTCGGTTTATGAGCCCATTACAATAATCAATGTCATTCCAGAGAGGACATCGGCTGTGGCGTGTTGGTTACTAGTTTTGTACGCCGACTTGTGTTCTACGAAGTTGTAAGAGTGAATCTTACTTGTTTGAAAATATTCAAAATCTGTGTTCGTATTGCTGATTCGTTTTTCTATGAGTTTTTGCTGACCTTACAAAATTATAAATAAGTTTGTAAGGTCAGCAAAAGTTAAAAAATTGTTTTCAAAGTGAAAATTTCTTCAGCCGTGTTGAGCACTTTTTAGGTGAAAAAACATCATGGAACTGGCTTCATTGTTACCGAAAGCTTTCGATGAGCTATATGTACTTTTTGGGTGAATAAAAACCGTGAAGCTAGCATTATCGTCCCCGCACGCTTCCCATGAGTTATTTTTATAGTTTTAAGTTAGTAGTAGTTGTTCTTCCTTCTGTGTTGTGTCTTTGGAAGTAGAGCCAAAGGGCAAGTGATCATCGTCACCTAACACTTGCCCTCCCAGTGATTATCAACAATTAATAACATCCTCTCGCATTTCACACATGACTGTTTGATACCTAACTAAGCAAAGCCTACAGAATGGATTTATTTCAAGAGCGTATTCTGAGGGTCTTTCCTGTGATTGGAAATGCAATGGTATGTTAAAATGACAATACTCTCTATAAAGTTTACGCTTAACAGTATGATTTCAACAATTCAGAATTGATGTGATCAATTCTTTCTATACAATAAGACAAAAATAAGAGTAAATTTCGTATAATTTTAATGTTCTCAATTTCATAAATTATCTTCCTGCGCGAAAAAAAACACGTAATCAGTATAATTAAAGTATCGATGGGCAAACAAGGAATTATTTCGTAATAACACTACACAAATTCTTTGTAATGCACTGTTGATTCTCGCGTCTACCTTTAATAAAAACTGTAATAGGCTTGACATTTCACAGTCTCGTACGTGACCTACTGGATTCACCTGCATCAAAATTACAATGTTGTATTAAGTATTCATGTGATGATATCTGGCGATGTTATGGATTATCACCACCCCTTTTCACGCCATGGGTACCGGTGGTCAAAACTGCGAAAGAGAAAGAAATCATACACCAAATATCGATCTGGCTGGCCAGCGAGGTAAAGAAGGCCACGGCTTAGCCTAGGCTTAAAGCTTAAAAGTTCAGCAGTGGACTTTTAAAAGCTATTACGTATTAATTATCTATAACATACTTATAAACTATATATGAGATTTGTCTTACATCATATATCGGAGGGAGTTTCAAAAATACCTTTTAGTTTAAAGGTGACAGAGTCACGCAAGGAATATTATCCGTAGTAATAGTATTTTTTTTTAAATAATCAATAATTCACAAGTTTTATTTTCTATGATTACTATAATCATCCGTCTGGTCATCGAGGAACAGGTGTAAGCTTTCTTTCCACAGGGAGTCCTACTACCAACAGTATACAATAAAAGTTAGTTAGATTTGGCAGGCTCGGAAAAATTTCCTTCAGTAATATTTTATAATTTTTAAGGACCAATTAGATCGTGTAGCATGTCTTGAAGTAAACAAATACATTCAATACCAATCGCAATAAAAAAGTCAGACCTTCATAAAATACAAATAATATACCGAGTGGACATACTGACACAGCACTATAATTTCAAACGACACGCTGATATATCTCACTTTATCTATCCATCAAGGAAACATGCATAGAGTGCATATGTAATTTATTTTTTACCTTTTCTATTTCCTCATAACCTCATATACATAATATATATGGCCTATAATTTATCTAAGGTGAACTCACTGCGGGCAATTGCACCTAATAATTGTCAGCATATTCTTATTGCGTTTCCCATCATTGTATGGGTCTAATATCACCTTAGTATAGGAAATTGCGAGTTTGTAACAATGGGGAACAATGTAATCGTGAAACCATCTCAAAGTGGAATTGTTTTAGATGAGCTACTTGAATGTGATGGTATTTTTGACAATTTTGTAACCGCTTTTTGAAGATGTGTTATGGATAAGAAATTGAACGAAACAAAAGGTTTTGTATTATGGTTTGAGGATTGTGAAACGAAGGATTTGATACAAACTAACAAAGGTCTTTATTGGAATTAGACTTATGAGTACCTATAATTATTTTATTTTCATCATCATCATCAGCCTATCGCAGTCCACTGCTGGACATAAGCCTCTCCAATTTCACACTTAATTCGATCTATGGCTTCTCGCATCCAGCTCCTGCCAGCCGTCCTGCACAAAACATCGCTCCACCTGGCCTGTGGACGTCCTACACTAAGTTTGCCGAGACGTGGTCTCCACTCAAGAACTCGTTTACCCCAACGGTTATCGGTTCTTCGGCAAATGAATTTTATTTTATCATTGAGATTTATATTGTTCTCGTTATCCTTTTGCCTCTTCCACTTATTTATTTACTCATAGAGATGTCATAGAAACTTACATACATGCATTCATATATTTAATACATACACGCACTCACTTCTACTTATATTCAATGGACAGGCAAATATGTATAACAAACATTTATCCAATTAGAATTTGTAGCCATTTATTTAGGACTATTAACCAAAGGACTAGGATTATTAACAATACCTAGTATCTCTAAAATTGAAGTTGAAAAAATTGAGATTCAATGAAAACCAAAGAAAGATAACAAAGGAAATCTTTTTGTCTTATGGAACTTCGGTTTTATTTAGAATTGTTAATTCAATTGGCTTTTTCTGGAATGTTAGAGCTTTCTACTCGTATTATGTACTGAAAATTTAAATAAAAACTAATATAATGTACAAAGTGCCAGATGTGTGACGTCTGTGACGCCAAGGGATAACAACGCTCACGTATAATGAATGCATGACTCGACACGTAGCGACACTACCCGAGTATTAGATATTTAGTGATGTTATGTGTCGATAACTCACTATCGAGAAAAAAATCGAGCTTGAATAAGTTCTTCCATGTATAATTTTTTGAGTACAATAAAGAATTTATTTCAAGTTGTATTGGATAAAAGATAATAAGCCTATTCTTAGGAATAATTTCAATTATTTAGTAGGTTTGTGATAGGAATATTGTTTTAAATAATTTTAATTCTTTCTTTACGTAAACTAATATTCTCACAAGTGCCAGTAGCCTGCAAGCACTATTTAGAATCAAGCTTAACCTAATTTGTAATTATTTTACTTGTCGTCACTAAGAACATTTTTGTATCGAGGGGGACTTTACAAATATCATGAAACGGGTATAAGGAATGCCCGGTCAATAATTTGTAGATAACATAAGTATTGCTCCATATAGAGTTTCAACCCACAAAACTCGGAGTAGTAGAAAGCCGCGAGGTGATTACCTACACCATCCGTGCTGACTAAACTGAAGAAGCACTTAATGTGTTGTGTCATAGTTGTACACTAGGCTCATTTTTAAAAATATTAGCGTCAGTTCTTTTTTATTATTCTAAATTTTCAATAAGGTAATTTTCAAAAACTACTCGATGTACATATCCCACCCCTAGGCACCTGTACGGCGCGCGCGCACCCGTTCATTAGGTCGCCGCGCGTGATTGTCATTTGGCCACGCCCCCTGCGCTCGCTCACACAATTATTATAATTCCTATGATTACCACTTGTGTGTGACTGGGGCCAGTACTTTGTTTTGTATTTTTTTATTTCCTTATGTAATAATTTTTAGATGGATAAATATTTTTTCTGCTCATGACTTGATTCCGGGTTTCGGTACGGTACTTTTGTTAGTAATATATCGTTCAGTACTTAAAAAAAAAGTTATTTCTTTGTGAACCTAGTTCAACATCTTTTTTTAAAAAAAGATATCCTTCCGCCTGTTCATGTAGAAATATAATTTCTTTTCATTGAGTAGAGTCCTACATACAATTTTAAAAACAAACCTATTACTGCAATTATTCGTTAGCTTAGTGGTTTAAGCAGTCGCCATGCCGCTCTCTACTGTTGTGGGCTCAGATCCCACATGAGGCAATACTTTGTATGATACTCAAATTGCTGTTCTGGGTCTGGTTTTTCTTTATGTCCGTTCCATGTGCATATATTTGTACAGTCCGCCGCGACAAGTAGTGAGTATTAGTAATGTGGCATTATATTAAAAAAAACAAAACAAAATAAATTATATTTAACACGTGAGTACAAGTGAGGCGGTAAGCTTTCATCATCAGTGAATCGAATATCTATTTGACATCACAGAAGAAGCTAAAACAACCTTTGTAAAGTCAGCTCACTGTAAGCAACAGCATTGTATCCGATTACTTTAAACCACTTATTATCACGCAGCCACTGTCTAACATAGCCTTAAAAACGATATAATATTCTTTAGACAACTTAATTAAAGATTTTACCGTGACCCATCTCGTCAATGACACCAACCTGACAAAAGAACAAAGAGAGACGCCATTATATTGCGCAACCATTCTATATTCACGCACTTTGAGCTACATAATTACATACAAGATATCTAATAGCAAGCACCCAAATTGCTATGACCGTTGCTAGTACTACCAACCGTAACAGAGTGGATTTGACAAGGGATTTTAAACTATATGTTGAAGTAGTAAGATAGAAGAGCAGAAATTAGAATGATAATACAAATTTGGTTTCAGTGGATCACCACGCCTACTGCTGCGACAAATGGGGACAGTTTTCTTTGCTTTCTTAGCAGTACGTTTGAAATTTCATCTTATCAGAATTGTCTAAGGTTGGTTGTTGATTGAATTCGTTTAGTTAAAGAGTTAATAGCGTTTTGTCATTAGTTTTGTTACAAAATATGTATGATACTATATACATAAATTGTTTTCTTACGAACAAAGTGATTAGGTAACTTCCTTTTCTGTTTTGATAATATCCTGTGTTACATGACATACTCTGAATTAAATATGTGATTGTGAGGAAGACATTTTTTTTGTTTCTTGTATTATATAATGTATTCGTAATATATATTCATATTTCTAGACAAGACAGACGGTATTAAGGACGGCTATTACCTACTTACCACACCAGTATTTCAAATGTTTATTTTTCTTTTATTAAAATGATAGTAAAGCCTTATCATTTGTATTATTGTTCACTTTAAAAATAAATAGCAAAGTAGAAAATTAAGTAAATAACAATATCTCTTTGTATCACTTGAGGGTAGTTACAGAACTCGGGCGCCGGAGATCGCAAAATGATCTCGTTCCTCTATAAGCGCAAACCTGGGGGTACCGAAGTGGCCATTTGTAGCACTAGCAGAAGCAGGCTCGTGCGGCAGGTGCGTGCGCTTCGCAGCACTCGCGCCCCATTTATTGAGGCAGCAATGGAAACATCGGGGTTTCCACTCAGGAGGGGGCCAACTAGAAACGGTAGGTGGCCAGAGGTACGTCGGGGTTCCAAGGTTTTCCTTTCTTGGGTTCCCTGGCTCCTAGTAATCAAGACGGCGTGTGATTTTAATCGGTTCGGGTCCGACATGCCACCATGAGGTGGTATACGAGGGGATTTCCACACGGGGGAAAAAAGGGTAGTTACAGAAAATTATGATATTTTAAAAATTACGATACCTGTGTTATGTCTTAAATAAATACAGCCAGAATGTAGACTTTTAAAAATTACTTAAAGATTTCAGGTACCACTATAGATAATTTAAATAATGACGTATATGACTGTGAAGGAACGGGTGTCATGTCCCTCCAACACAAAGGGAGGATCCTCCGACCAGGCGAGGTGATCATGCCTGGCGGGCTACTGCCCAACGGTTGAGGTTGGGAAGTTGTATATATGTTAATCAGCGCGAGAACTTCTATTGCGCGATTTAGGATAGGTAGTTTCTTAGTTTTCTTCGTTGCTCCGTAGTTCGATGTTTCTTCGGTAGATGGCGCTGTTATATATTTTACGTTGTTGCGCTGTATGTGGAAGTCGCCACAGTGACGTATAACTATTTATATATAATATATAGATAAAAGAAAGCTTCTATCCTAGTACATATCTTAATGCGAAGAGTCCTTTACCTTAGTCTATGTTAGGTGTTTATTTACATACTTAATTTTTCAAAAGAGCTATTTACCGATAAGGGCCTGACCCTCAATTTGAGAGAAACAAACTTATAATCATAGGAGCTGACAAAGAACAATGTCTTATTGAAATTACAAGACTTAGCTTTCGACGTTAATCTGTCATTCAAATTTATTCTATATTTATTACGCAAAAATTCGAAAGTCATTTGTTGTCTAACTTTAAAATAATCACATTAGCCTTTAAAAGGTAACCATTCAATTAATAACAGTATTTTTAAAACCCATAGAGATTGTTTTCAAGGCCCAGCCTTTAGTTACGACAAATCGATACGAAATTGCTTTGACATTTTGCAGTAGCACACAAAATGTCACGACGGCGAACAGTGACGGTCATTCTTTGAATCGTTGCTAACATATCGTTTGTAAGAGAAGGGATCTATATACTTCACTGCGGTAGTTTTACGTTTTTAATTAATAGAAGTGTCTTGTTGACTTGCTTGAGAACTCATTTATTTTCATCAGATTTTGAATTTAGAACTGCTTCGATGGCGTAAGCGGCAGCGTAGGCGCCTGCAGTGCTTGAGTTCTCAGGTTCGATTCCCGAGTCGGACCAAAATTTTGTATGATCTGCAAATGTTTGTTTCGTGTACGGGTGTATTCTACGTATAATATGTATATATATATAGAAAAAATATATACATGTATTTAAATCAGTTATCTAGTGCCATAACACAAGCTCTGCTTAGCTTGACTGGATGGCATTGTGTGTTAGATGTCCGCAATTATATAAAAAAAAGAGAGGTTGTTAAGCTTGTCGAATTATATCAAAGTAGGCAAGCTTTTAGTTGTGTTGCCACATGCCACATTCTTGGCTCTTGCCTCACCATAGAGGAGATAGGGATGGGTTTATTCATTGTGACATAAGGATATCTTACAAAATATAATTCTTACCTACTAACCAGTTTCCTTTTTGCAACAATCGAATAAAACACAATTTGCCATTGTTAAACTGATTTTCACGTATGTTTTCATTCATGTACCTAATCCTATTACAATGCGTTTACCTTTCATTCCATCTTCTACCTCAGAACTTTTTATACGTAACATGTTTTAACAGTACAGTGCTGTCATCGACAGAAAAAATTAGACCCATCCAATTCCAAGCTCCTCAAACCCACGCTTGCCTCGATCCCTCTGGTCATACAAGGTATATCCACTACATCGTCGCCATGTAAGTCGAGTAATAACCGTTTACACACTCGCCTGGGGCGAGGCGCGCGCGCAATGATTGATGCGTTTATAATTATGGCGCGGTTTTGCGCTCGTTGCTCGGAAAATATCATTTGAGCTTCATATTTCAAATGAAGACGCTCGAAGGTGTGATTTTTATACGGGTACCCATTTCGATTTACTGCGACAAAGTTCTTTGAAAATTAATGAAGACAGTAGAGCGTAGCTAATATTGAGGATTATTAGTCCAATGTACAGTAATTTTATAGGTAAGTAAAGAAACTCTATCTATGCTTTTGAAAGATGTGGGAAGGAATATATTTAAGCATGCATGGGTTTATGAATTAGCTCTATAAGTGTTAATAGAAGCTGTGTGTTGTTTTACTTAATTCACCAAGCACTTCATTAAGAATGACAACAAATAATAATAAATAATTATTCCAGACATATAACACACAACGCTATCTTGTCCCAAATTAAGCAACTAAGTAGAGCTTGGACTATGGATACAAGACAACTGATATTAATATTTTACAAATATCCTTTTTATTGTAAATACATACATATTATACATAGAAAACACCCAAACTACGAAACAAACATTTGCAGATCAAACAAACATTTCATTCGACCCGGGAATAGAACCCGACATCTCAAGCATAGCGGTCGCATACACGATCACTACACCACCGAGGCAATCAAATACATCAATAGTTTTGATTTCGATTTAATAATATCATAATTGAAGAAATATTGATTGTGAATAATAGCTCAGTTTCTTCTTTTGTTAGAAGATTTTGATAATTTTCGAACGTCTCTACATAAAATATGCAGAAACTATTTAACAGAATTTAATAGCAAAAAACTGCTTTTATACCAAAAATGTTATAACTGCATAGCAAAATTGTTGAACACACTTTTAATTATTAAGTATTTCTTGTTATCATCTATAAAATTATCATAAAGTCCTCGCATACGTTGTTAAATAGAATGATATCTCATTACTAGGCGTTTTACACACCGGTGCAATTTATCACCATTCAGGCTAAGTACTGCCATACATGGGTTCATGCTGCTAATGATAATAAAGATGAATAAACGTCAGATTATTTGTACATGAGATATATTTTCTATGTCCACGTAACACTGAACTCTGTGACTGTGACTGCGACTGTGACTTATATTTATTTAGTACTGTATTTACACGTGACTTGGTCGGTGTGGCACTTATGGTGGTTATGGTGGAATTATCTTACACTCACAAACCTAAAAAATTAATAAATATTTCGGACATTCTTATTATGTGTTGAGTAGTAGTAGTATGAGTTATTGGTATTAGACAACTGAACACAATATAAGTATACTAAAGGTAAAAGTTGAATTATAAATATTATTTTTCGACGGCAAACTGACAATTACGGCTTAATTTGGTCTCTATTTTAGTAACTAAAAGAGTCGAGGAAGTTTGGTTAGCTAAAGAGACGACGGGAAACGTACAGAAGAGGATGAGAACTCCCTTAACCACTTGTTTGAGGTAGATGAATAAGGCTGTCTGACATCCTAGCAGAAGCAGAAAGAACAGAATAGAAACGTGTGTACAGTTTTATTACCTAATAATTATTAAGACGTAACATTGGTTATTATATTTTTAATTATTGGTGTAATAACTTCGTTGGTCTAGCGGTTAGCGTAAGTAACTGCCGATCCGAGTTCGATGCCTGATTCGGACTGTTGTTGGGTTTTTCTTACAAGAAATTCTTACTAGTAGCACTGCAGGTATGGGCCGGAAACAACGCCATCTTCTATACTAAATGGCGGTGTTTTCCGCCCTCGGTACTTCCTCGGAGAATACGTTAAGCCATCGGTCCCGGTTGTCATGAACACCTATGACAATCGTTATTGGAATGTCAGTGCCCTCAAATATATTGACAACTAGTTCAACCTTCGAATTCAGGTCACCCTCAGGGTTGTAGAGATCCGATGACTGTTGCTCCGTGGAAAACTGATATTCAGATAAAACCAGCTGAACTAGTAGCAAACCCCAGTTAGTCTTGGAAATAATGAAGAAGAATTATTACTTTAACATTTCATCGTATAATGATGTAGCTTAAATAAAGAATAAATTGTAGCTAGAGAAATAAGAATATAAGATAAAGAAAAGCTTGATTGCGTAAAAACAATGTAAATATAATGACGACCCTATTGATAAATACAGCCTGAGCCTATGTCTTTGAATAAGTAATGGCGAAATACTGAGCTAGACACGTACTAAGGAGCAATTAGCAAGACAAGTAATCCCTCTTATAAACAACACCACCAATTCATCACTCTTATAAACAACAATACTTTTCAATTGTATATAATATCAGTCATCTTAAGCAGCACCTTCAACAAATATCCAACTTCATCCAATCAACAGTAACTACCAGATGCTTCGAGGCCCTCTGCGAAACATTTTTCACCAAGTCTTTGTGAATAAAATCTAAAAGCAACTATGAAAATAAACAGCCCACTTCGCACCTGCGTATTCACTATTCATAGGCTATGTGTACATGACCGGGGGCGAGTTCGCGCGTTTCGATTATTCATAACGCCGAGGTGTCGACGCGACTGTGTGAACCAGGCCTATGTATTTTAGTAGCCAATCAGTTTCAGATAGAGCGGGTTTCCTTTTGTTTTTACATTTTGTGTAATGATATCGTACATAGTAAGTTAAACGTTTTTATTAGAAACTTGCTGCCCGGCAGACTTCGTTCTATCAAAGTTATAGCCCTGTTACAGTTTAACAAAAAAGAAAGTGTTGTTTTTATAATTTTCCTCTCAAATTTTATATCTTTTTCTCTCTAGTAGAACCTTCCTTTTGCCTTAACGAAAACATAAAAAAGAAATAACCGAATTTTGCTTTTGCTTTGCAACACATTTGGCGATACATTTTTATTTATAAAGATAATTAAGGCTTTATATGTCTAAATAAATAAAACAAATAAATCGTGATAATAAGTTTTAAGGTCAAGCTACTTCCACATACAGTAGAAAAAAAGAAAAACAATAGCGCCATCTGCCGAAGACATACTAAACTACGAAATAGCTGTTATTCCTGTATCGCGATATAGATGATTTTCGTATCAATTATTTATATATATATAAAAGAGGAAGGTGACTGACTGACTAAGATCCAGAGATCAACGCACACCGCTGAACCTAAAATCATGAAACTTTGCGTGTAGGTTCATTATCTAACGTAAGTGATCACTAAGAAAGAAATTTTGGAAATGACACCCTTACGGGGTAATATATATGATGAAAATACCTACTTCTGTGTGAGTGAAGCCACGGACAACATCTAGCTATAAATAAAACTTCTCATATCAATTTATTTCCCACAACGATCGATTTCAAACTGAGGCTGATAAAATAAACTCTTTGGTTCCACTAATGAATTAAAACTACTTATTCATAAAGTTTTAGATTTGAATAACTTACTTTTTACTAACAAAAACATATATATATATATCGTTCGGTTATTACCTTAAACATGTAGTATATGTTCTTGTCCAATGTTTAACCGGTAATGTAACAGACAGACAGACGGAGTCATTTTCAAATTTATAATATAAGTATTTATAATATTATATAGTCTACATAAAAAAAAACCACAAAAACAACATAGTAATGTGATTCTCTACACTTTAAAACCCAAGTGTGAACGATGACGACATCACAAAATGTCAAGTCACTGCGAATCACTTGATCTGCGTACCGAATCAGTTTTGTTTGGACATAGTACGTGGAATTGAAACATATGTTACTGGGACAACACCGTTCCATATAAGTAGTAGAAATATTCCACAATATAGTAAGCGACTGCATCAAGATCCAAACTAAACATAGCTGGAAGAAGATGAACAGGTTCATTGTGACAGAGTACAAATTGGCACGCTTGACTCTAATGATACTGTCAGACAATCTCTGTAAATCACTATTTACGTTGCTTTTCACTGAGAGAATGGTTACTGGAACTGCCTCGCTTCTCCGTGATTCTTACTAAAAGGCCAGCAGCCGAGTGATGGGTGTTGAGTTGAAGGTATCTGCGATGAAATGAAATGTGTGATGATAATGATAGTCAGATTATCATCATCATCACACATTTCACTTCAGATGACATGTCTGTTTGTTTACATCCTATTCTATAAAAATATTGACTTTAACCAAAGCTTTGCTAACTCTCTTTTGGGAATGAAAGGTGTCTTGTATCCTCTTCTGTGTCTAGTGACATGTTTGCGAAGTTTAATCTTCATTATCATACTTTGCACAGTAACACTCCAAATAAAAAAGTTAGTGTTCCATTCTCTCTAAGGTGGAGTATATGAAACCATTAAAGAGGAGATGGTCAAGATGGTCTCGATAATTCAGACTGCTTGAAACTGTAGAAAAATATGTTAGACATTAGATGACCAAAGTTTCATCGAACACGAATAAACACTGTGTCTAAAAATTTACATAACAGTTGATATTATTTTCAGAAAAGCTTTCCCATTTCAAATAAAAACACTACCCATCTCAATCTTTCAATCAAGAACGTAAATCAAACAGAACCGCAACATAAACTTTTCCCGCCACTTCACCATTTCAATAATCGTGCACTGTATTGACAGGACACTCTCAAGTTTTTAACGCGCCTTTTTCAACTCCGGCGCACCGTTTGATCGTCGTGATTTGACAATATACGCGCGCTCATGTTTGACACTTGCCGCGCATATCGAAGAAATCTCCATTAACGACAGCCGTGGAAAAAATTGACCACAAAAGACTGAATCGTCAATGGCGAGGGTGCTGGCTACTAATGGGGATCCGTGATGATTACAGAAAGGATTGGAGAGAATTTATAATAAGTTCTCAAAAGCTTAAAAAAGTACTTGCATGTAGGTACGGTATATGTATTGTTTTATTACGAAATTTTTTTCTGATTATTTCAATAGAATGATTTAAATATATTTTGTAACTTAATTTTACTCTCACTTGCTTGGAGGTACAAATTATTGTTAGATTTAGTCACTGACTAATTAGTAAAAATATTTTTCTAATACAGCGTTTAATGTAGACTGAACTAATTTAAATAAAATAGCCTCAAAAAAATTTTCAATTAAATACACTACAATGGCTACTCCGTGTCTTCGTAACACCTATCAACCGGCGTCTCTAATGAACTTCCAAATGGAAGCTGCGCGTATCAATGCCAATCAGATTCATATTTATCGAGACCATCAAAAGGTCTTAATGGTGGTAGCTAGATGTTGACCTGGCCCCAACCACTTTTAACGGCCCTTTCACAAAGTGTAGAAGTTCAACCAAGATGTGACTGCTTCCATTTATTGTGTAAAGCTTAATAGTCAAAATTGATTTCATTTGATAAACGCAAACTTTCTCAAAATCAACTTTGTATATATCAGCTATATCACAAGACGCTGTTTTTACGATTTCTTTGAAAACCAAAGCGCGTAAATATTTATCGCAATAAAGAAATATATATACACGACTCTAATATATTCGACTGTACTGCATTGTTTTCGCTTCAAAATCAGATGATTGCTAAAGTTATACAAGCAATTATTGCATCTTATGCTATGCGATTTCCAAGTCCTTGTTAAGAAGTCCTTAAAGATTAATGCATATTTATTCAACCAAACTAATTGATAAAAAATTTAGCTTCAAAATTCTTAAATGACAAGGAAACAACTTGAATCAATGAACGAAAGACAGCATTACGACGAACACAAAACAACGATGAGTCATGTTTTTTTGAATCGTAATAAATACATATTTCATGACCCCTAAATATCAGAGAATGATATTGTGATTTTGGAGAATAAATTCAAGACTGTCCTTTTAATTAAAGATCCAAGGCAATGATGCTGTGTATTTGTAGAAACCAGTGATTTAAATCTATGAATCGTGGAAAAAAATCGTTTTTAATAACCCAATGAAAAAAATCAGGATATCATATTTGGACCGTTTCACTACTTTAAAAAGTAAAAATAATTTGTCTACGATACGATTTTAAATTTTTTAAATTAAGAATTCTAAAATTTTGTTTTAATTTTTAATATAGCGTAATGTTATTGTGACTTCTTTGTACATTTATAATGTAAATTCGATTGCACAACTTCCAAACTATTATGCATATCAGAAATGAAACGATTTATATGTATATACACTTCTTTACTTTAAAGTACCTACTTCCTTCATTATATAATGAATAAACAAGTTCATCAAATTCACATAGGTAGATGAAAGTCGTTGCTAATTCACCATCGTTTCGTAAATCCACCTGTCTAACCATACGATTATAATTTGCTTTGATCAAGAGTTGGTGTAACTTAATTTACGTTACGAGAACCGCGACAAATCGCAAGTGACAGTATTTCTTTGGATATATCTTAGACAATTTAGCAATAAATACCATTTATGATTTGTTAGTGTTGTGAGATTTGTTCTTAGCATAAAGCAAAGATGATTCAAAAAGGTTTTATTTATGTAATCTGCCATGATTATATGTTGTAATTCTTATCGACTTTTTGATCGATGATTACTGTTTTTGGTTTACATATCCATAAATTGATTAGCTTTACGAATGTTGGTTTCAATTTCTGTTTGTTCATTTAGTTTTATGCTAATTGCTAGGTCATACATAGATCTTTTGGTAAGATTCTTCAAAACGAATTATTGTACGATACGGCAGACGAGAAAGGAGTCACCTGATGGAAAATATCTACGGCTACTTATTTTTTTTAAATTAGTAATTGGAAACCACTTAATGTATATTTCCCACTGATAGGTATTACCACTAAAAGTATATCCTTTTAGTGCAACTTTACAGTAATATTACTTATACATCAGAATAGCTCATAGCCCAGTTGCACTCGGTGATTAGAAACAATCATCGAGGGTAAGCAACGATGGCGCGGTCAGTACCTGGATGGGTGACCGCTGGTGGCATGTTACCATGAGCGTCTCCGTGATTCGGAGGTCACGTTAAGCAGTCGGTCCCGGTTCTTATCATACGATAACAGTCGTGAAGCTTAGTTGGAGGCCTTCGGGCGGCTTAAAAACATCCAACGGCAAGATTTACGTAGCCACAACGTATTCTAGCCAGTCCCCAACCCGCACTTGGCCAGCGTGGGGACGTATGGCCTTAACCCTCTCCTGAGAGGAGACCCGAGCCCAGCAGTGGGACATTATGGGTTGTTGTTATTTTTATCAGAATAATACAAAGGCTACTATTTAACGCGATAATCGACATGTGCGCGGGTAAAGCTGCGGGAAAGATTACTTTGTTTACTAATATAAAAATAAAATGATTTAGTTACTATTAATATGCGTAGGTATGTATTTAGGGGTCATACCACAAAACCCGTTAGTAAAAACTTTTCGTCTGCCATTAATGTGATGGTGGAGTCGATATTCTATGGAGATGACTTGCGTTACAGCAGAGTTTTGACGGTGATGTATGTGAAAACGGTAATGAAGGGTCAGGTGGTTCGACAGTGTGTGGGTCTTGGTGGGTATGTGGTTAAAGTTTTGTATCTGCTAATGTTGCAATAAAACAATAAGCAAAACTATAAATGCATTGGCTATAAATTTGATAGTCCACACAATACACAGACGTATGGCTTTAATCATCTCCTGAGAGGAGACCCGAGCCCAGCAGTGGGACATTATGGGTTGTTGATGATGATGATGATGATGATGATAAACACACTTCGATATACAGAAAAATACATATATAAAAAATATGAACAAACCGATGTTATTTTCATTCTCAAGAAAGGAACGTTATTATGAGGCTTGAGTTTAGGTGCCCATGGACATTTGATTCTGTGTATGTCTTTATTAAGTTATGATAAGGTTCACAAGCTGACAGATTAAGAAAACGAATTGTCATCACTCCTATCCGTTAAGATTTGTTTTAAAAGCTGACAATCAGAATAGTATTCAAGATATCAGCACTACGGGGAGAAGGCAAAATGTCCGGCATTGGACTATTTGAGCTCAATTTGTTACATTATACTTTAAAAACTACGTCAAGAATGTTTTTTTTCTACGTTTAGCATCAATTTTATTTCTAGTGTCTCATCAATGTAACCGTAATGTGTGATAGTGAAACGTAGCAGAATTCAGCTGATGTTATGTATAAAAAAACTTAATAAGATCAATGCGAGTATGACAATAAAATATAATAAATTCGAATACCAGTGATAGTAAAGATATATGAAACGGCTCTGTTTCAAAATCTAATAGTATTTTAATACCTATTTAAAGTACACCCATCAGTATTGGGGGAAAATAATCTAGTTTGAAGCTGGCATTGTTAGTAAATTTATTTTACATGAGATAAAATGAGATAAAAAAGAATCGTAAGAAGACACCGACCACCCAAAATTCATCCTTTCATTGGACAAGTAACTCAAGTTTAATGTGTGTTTCGTTTCACGTCATTAGGCGAATCATTTGTCAAGGATACCATTACGTATTGAAATAGATTGATGACAAATTGTGTGGACCTGCTCCTAGTCGGTCATGTCCAGGATTATGGTCGCTAGCCTTCACATTTTTTAAAATACTATTGAAGGATTTAGTCAGAAACAATAATTTAGTAATTTATAATTCTTAGTTTGTCAGTGTGTCGGTGTTGTATCTTTTTTAATTTTAAAGGGATTTACTTTTTTTTTCCTAAAATTTATTGCGTCAATATTGCATTAATATTTTTGACCTTACTACTTTGATAATTGTAATAATATTGAGCAATTTGGCGACCGAACCAATCGAAACTTACTGATACTTTTATCTATAAAATGTTTAATTATGGGGCCTAACTGGTTCATCTACGCAGAGTATTAACAGCTGGCGAATTGGCTCAACAGCTGATGGTCTTTATTGTTATTTGGAAATTTCATCTTTAAATAAAGAATCAACGGTTGTATGGAACCTCGTCATGCACTAAGTTTTTTTTACGGAATAGAGGGCAAACGAGTATGCGTTCCGACTGCTGTTAAGTGATTACCGCCGCCCATGAACACCAGAGGCGTCACGATTGCGTGCCGGTCTTTGCGGGATCGGGAGGGGGATAGAGGGAGGGGGATAGAAAGAGGGGTTCAGGTATGGGCCTCCGGTATCCTCACTCACTCGTGGTGTCACTCCGATCGAGCCGGCCATTCGTGCCGAAGCGTGGCTCTCCCACGGTAAAAGTTTGAAACACAATAAAAGAAATCATGCGAATGAAGCCATGCCCAGAATAGTACACGGATACTTGCTCGTAGAAATTAAAATCTAGTATTATATAATTTTAGATTGTTTCATCTTTGGATTGTAGATATCATTACTGCGTTACTGAGAGGTAGTAATAAAGCGTCAATATCATAAAACTATTGCACATAAAACTACTTTATACAAAACCGATATATCGCAAACTCACCCCTGACCTATCAAAGGACAATAAAAAGATGAATTACTCCAAAGATCACCCTTCTCAAATACAGATCTCTCAACGTATCTTACACTCAGTCACATTACTAACTGAATCCTTGCGTCATGCTCGGGAACGACTACTGAATAGTGAAAAAGACATTATACCAAGTTTGAACTGCAATTTATCAAGCGATCCTCCTTTGACCCGCGGTGTTATGACATCATGATGTATAACCCACGATGATAATTCAAATTCTAAATACATTTTTAAATATTCCCGTCTAGGGTTGCCACAATAGACCAGTAAGTAGTGGGACATCCGTCTGATTGTTGTCGGCGACGATGTGACTGTATTGTTACATTTTTTTCTTGAAAATATTGGCTACTACGTGTCATCGTGTCTTTGGAGACGTAGTTCAATTTTTTTGGAAGGGGTTGAGTTTTTAATAACTGTCGCTGAGTCAGTGGGGTTATATTTATTATTTTAATTGACGTTTTAAAACTTGTTAATATGACTAAATATCGTGCATATAAATCTATCTAAATCTAAGGCATATTAAGGATTGTATTTCATTGAAATTGAAGGTTAGGATAAGAAGCTGCTCCGTGCACTACACGCACGCTGATCTGAGATGAGAATATAGTTCTCATCTCAGATCAGCGTGCGTGTAGCTTATTAGCTGCTACTGGTTATAAGCGAATTCTTAATTCAGTTTTTTTTTCTTAATTTTTATTCAGGATTTCTTTATTAATGAGTTGAATCGATTTTTCAAAATCCATCTTAGAATAGTTTAAATAGGTACTTTACATTTGTCTTCATAAAGTTTTCAAAAAACTACCACTCCAAGTCAAGGTGCCAAAGACAATATAAAATACAATTTTCAGAATTTATCAATATATAGGCGCATTTTCATTTCTGTTAGTGTAGTCCCTATTTAAATTTACTAATGTGAGAACATGTAACACGTAAATTACACAAACAATCGATAAACAAGGTAACAGTCACAAATGATAGAAACGACGACAAAAAATTTATACTGTATTTGCTACACTTCGACGAAACAAATAACACACAAACTGACGAACTAATAATAATGCAAATTCAAGTTACAAGCTCTAAGCTTTTTAATATATTGATAAGTTTTTAATTCTGTTTCTGCTACTGTCACGAAAATGACAAGCTAAATCAAACTCGCATGTCTTAGATCTTTTTATGTTACTATTTCGTTCAATAAGCCTAAAAAATAAATCAAAATCTAGGTAAATTAATGATATATAAATTGCCCAACCTTATAGGTTTAATCTTATAATTTCTGAATTTTATTCAAGGCCAACTCTTCCTATATCATCAAAAATACGTAAATAATCACATGATTGTTCTGTTTCCAACCACAGCTATAACTCAAATACTGTGCTTCATTTTGATAACTTCTTTAAATACAACAGGTGTGCTTATAAAATCGCTGTCGCTTATGACTTGTGTATGAGATTTAACGGCTAAATACAAAGGGAACCGCGATCGTTTGCGGCCCGGCCTTCATTGCGCGCGATGACATTCACAAAAACAATACATCTAATAGTATACGCAAAATACAGATAAACAAACACATTTATAATGACAAAAATACAGAGTAAACATTTGATTGAATAATTCAAAGAAGGTATTTAGAAGTGAATTCTTACAACTTACCTAAACTTTATTTAAAAAAAAATCTAGTTTAATTTTAATAGAAATTAACAAAATTGATGTCTCTGTTTGTAAATTCAAATTAACAACCTTTCACTAAATGCAAATGGAAGTATAAAAAGCGGGTTATATTTTTCGAGTGTGTAACTCATATTTCTTTGGCACGCCCTAGAGCCTAAACGGCTTATCGTATTTCTATGTAAGTGGTGTCAATAGATTCGCCTTAGTCGTGGGTGTGACACTGAGTATATCAAATTTTAAAAAAAACAAAATGGAGGACTTTTGGCGCCAAAAAGTAATCTCAAGAAAAAATGTTTTCAAAATACATCGAGTGTGGATCAAAATAATTATTTTTTAATGTTTGATTTCGACATTCGGATTGAGACATTCGGGTGTTTTTCTTTTTAAATAATTTTACTTGTTATAAATATCGATAGTCGTGTCTATCTGCATAATGAATTCGATCTAAAGCTTCATGCTGCGAAGTTGTATACACTAATTACTGGTAAATCTTTCAAAGTGAATTGCTGGAACCTATTCAAGTTTGAAATGTCGCAGTTCAACTCTAGTCAATAAAAAAAATACCACTCTTTTAGGACTAGGTATTTGAATCACTTTTGTGCATACAGACAGATAACTGATGCCAATAGAAATAGATTCAAAAGCAGTTCAGTACCTTATACCTATGTTCGTTTTTAGGGATCCGTACCTCAAAAGGAAAAAACGAAACCTTTGTTGTCCGTCTGTATGTCAGTCAAGAAACTCTTTCTCAGGAACACGTCAAGCTGAAATTCATATTATATCAAATAAATATCAAATACTTAAGTCTACTGTCCCTTAGAGCTGTAAAAAATACAAACTTCTAAACCAAAGCAATCAAAAGATACAGCCGTTTATGCCTCAAATTTTCGCCACTCGCAAGGGATTCAAAACCTACAGGGTACTTCCCGTGAACACAGAATTTTGAAATTTTGGTACGAAGCAACGTCTTAAAGCACAGTTAAATATACATCATATAATATACGTACAGGTTTGTACAGAACCCTCGGTGCGCGTGTGCGATTTGCATTTGGCCGGTTTCTTCTGCCAAAGTCACTCTTCTCTGCCTGATAGAAATATAAGCAGAATTCAAGAGTGGTGGTCACTGCAAATGTAGACAGTTCTTCAATGCAGCATGGTGACCCTCACCATGGCACCCTTGTGATGCGTCTGCATCTGTTTATCCGTATATTTCTGAGTAGTAGTCATCAGTTAGAAACAATTTATTTTTCCTTATCTTTGATGAAACATTAGCGTTGTTAATACAGTAATATATTCGTTATAGCCTAAATTCATAATCGAATTCTAGTCAATGTACAGTTTGTCAAAGAAGGTACTTATTAGAGAAGCTCTCATAAGCGCTAATTGATTTTCTTGTGATAAAAAGAAAACCACTGTCTTTTTATACTATGCATTATGTTTTATCTTATAATCGACAGTTGACTACACGCGCTCGTGAAATAAAAATCGAAATTGTAATTTCCTGGCACCGTCTGATCGAGGGACAACAATTTGCGGTCACCGACTGATTACCAATACGAGACCCCAACGAAAACACTAACTAAACATCACCATTTTAAATTCTACAGTACCTCCATTGAATAGAATTCATATTTGTTCAACAACAGCGATGGGTGTTAAGATGTTTTAATCGAAAAATCGTTTAGTCGAAAATTCGTCACGTTCCCAGACATCTGTCGCCTGTAATCGAATAGATGCTCGTTCGATTCGATCGACATCGGGACGGTTGCATAATTCTTTACGATGACAATAAGAATCGGCGACTCAACAGCGTGATTATACATAATAATGGCCCCCAATCGGCTAAATTGCTTTCGGCAGAGCTCCGATGACATTTCGATTATAGAGATCAATAGGTTTTTTTTTCAATTGACGATGTTATCCTTAGTGATAAGTAGTTTTTTTCCTTAGTATCGATAAAAAATAATGGTATCTTGCAATGGTTATTTCGTGTAACTAATGTATCTTGTCTTTGTAACAAATTCTATTTGCTTTGAGTACCTACCAAAATATTTTGTCACAGATAACTTTTAAGCAACGATGGCGCGGTCTGTACCACAGCCCAGCAATGGGACATTATGGGTTGTTGATTGATCGAAGATTTTCGTTAGAAAATGTATTATAATTTATTATGACTTACAAAACATTCAGTTACGAAACGCAAACCATTAAAAAAAATTGCATCGGTTAAGAGTTGTTGTTCCCTAACAGCGGTGTATATTCAATATAAATCAGAAGTCAGAAGAAATAAGTTATCTTGTTAAAATTTGTCTCATTTTGAGAAAAAAATAATTAAAGATAGTATTTACTTTTGTACTTTAATTTATGCAATTTGTGACAGTTTAGGTATAGTTTGTAAAAAAAGTATTAAATTAATTTCAGTGTCTTTTAAGTTGAAATATTCTTCTTCTTCTTTTGATGAATGGCAATCAGCCGGATCAGCTATTTCTGCCAATGTCAAGTATTTCAAGTCTTCAATTCTAAGTCTTCGAGTCTTCAAGTCTTCGTCGTGATGGAATTAATGATAAAAAATATAAAAAATGTGGATGACATGAAATGGGGACCGTCTTTCGCAAAAACAAAAAACGATCTCCCAAGTTGAAATATTATGACCTATATGTATTAAATTAAAAGTAAAAAACGGTTAATTTCATACAAAAATTGACAAATGAACATTTAATTATTCACTAAGCAAAGGAAGCTCCCTTTCAGGCAATTGCGCCTTCTCGGTTGATTAATAAGCCTCAAATTGAATGAACCTCTTTTGACAGCATCAATTTTCCCAACAGTTACACCACAGGCCCCTAAAAATCCACTTAAAGTGGGTATATTTGAAATTTTGATCGACCCCAACATGCCACTTCACATCTATTTACAATGTAAATTGTCAAAGATACATGCGGGCAGGTTTACATGCGCCTTATTTGATACTTAAACGAAAGATATTTTTCACAATTTGAGCTTAATTTTTGTTTGTATATTGTTTCTTTTTGTATTTTATATATAGTAATCCTTTCCAAAAAACATGGGACTTTTAAATTATGTTTATATTATGATGTTGTGAGCCAACGATTAGATTTAAAAAACCTCATATTCCTTTTTAACGGTCGGCGAAGAACCGGCAAATAAACGAAATAAATAGTTGATATTACAATTGAATAAAGAAATATCTAAGTCGACTTTTAATGATGATTAAATATTTAAAATGTTTTAATAACTTGATTGCTTATGTTATTACTTTTACGTCATTCCATATTCAATGTCAGTTACATAAATACTTAACTACGTAAAAATACTTCACTCAATGATGTTTTGTTACACAATCTACAACCTTCCATACATGTATAGTCAATGTAACGACTCTTTTTAGTTTTGCACGAGTATTTGCTAGAGTTGTATGTATCAAACTTAACGGATTGTGATTGGGTAGGGTTATATCCATCAGTGGATTGCGATGTTGATGATGATGATAATGATGAATATAGTCTGAGTGGCTAATATAGCTCTCTTATATATTATAGTAAAATTTTGGTACAATAGTACTATTTATTATATAGGTATTTGATGACTAGTATTATTATACTAGTCATCAGTCAGGAGGACATAAAAAGAAGAAAGAATGAGGCAGAATATAGCCACTAAGTTCTTATTAAAACATCTTTTTATTATCATTATTATTAGTCCTCTCTTAAAATGTTGCTGTTGCTATATTTGAAGATCAAAAACAATAATTAATAGTAAAACTTATGAGTATTGAATGTTAACTGCAGTCATGCTTTTGTTTCTCTGGTATAGCAATGAAAATAAATAATGTAACAAGTAATGTTAATAGGGAGACTTCATGATGATTTATTTATTTTATTTTATTTACTTCAGTTAGGTAAAGCGACGGCTACAAAAAAAGTGATTAGTTTCGCCATTTCATTACCGAATAACTTATTTTAGGAAGCTCATGCTAACTTCTCGCTGGGTCATTGAGTTTTTATTTTTTTACCTTATCCTGACATTAATAAAATATTATGCATGCACCACTGAAGCGCTATGTAAACCGAACTTATACAGTTTACGCGTCCCCTGCCACTTTGCATGGGCCGGGATTGTCTCATACGTCAAATTGTCACGGGTGCTAGACGTTGATCGATGATTGCACCTGCTACGAGAGAACAACCCTTGCCAACTTCATCACTTTGCAAACTCGATGAAAGTGATTTAGCCAGTTTCCTGAGAAGAACAAATTGTTTATTGAAGATATTGGTTAAGGAAGAAATAAATTGAAAAGATATAAACGGAAAAATTAGACAGGAAAAGGGTTAAGAAGAAAATGGATTGATTCATTTGGTTATGTTATGTCCTATCAGTATACAGTGTTGTGTTCTTTGCTTATGGTAGAAAAACGTTGTTATGGGCTGGCCTAAGTTTCCCTCGACTCTATTAAAGTCGAAACTTGTAAAAAAACATCAAATTTAATTAGTAATTACAAACATTAATTTATGCAACCGTCATTGAAATCACCGTGGAGGATTTTGCTCATAATCACCACGCTGGGCAGCCGGTGATCGCTGAGCGTAGCTTGATGCACTGGTGACGCTGCTGTTACCGGCCTATTGTATTTAGTTACGCCTATTAGGATTTATATAGCGCCAGCGGTTGTTCGCCAGAGCATCGTTCGTCGTGCAGCAGGGTGCACCGCGTGCTGATAAGGTTGGCGTGAGAAACGGAGAGGAATGCATATGATGAACGACAGTCCTTGTGGTAATGGATTAAGAATAATAAAGGTAACCACCTCTATTCCTCTCGTGATTGTTGTAGAATTAACTAGACGATCAAACTTCAACAACGAGACGAACAAAGAGAAGGAATACTAGATACAAGCCCTATACAAACTCCCCTGGCTAGCGTGGTATAGCAGACTAAAACCTCATTTCTAATGAGGGGTCCATGTTCAACTGTGTACCCTTAAAAACTGCTGATGTGATAGTGTGATTACATTGAGTTCAAAACTACTCTACTAGAAGACAATAAAAGTATGAGTATTTCTGTACCCTGTTTGGCCAATAGGGCTTAAAATACAAAGACTTTAGAGACTTTCGACATATTATTACTAATTAATAAGAAAGACGGAAACTATGAAGAAATAAGGCTACCGACTCACAACCACGCATTTCAATTCACAAAATTATTAATATTCATAACGATAAAATGAAATGGGAATAGAATGATATCATAAGATGACACACCGATTCTTTTGTCAACCCGCCTAGATCCAAGTTCGATATTAAACTATACAACTAAAGTTTATTCAAATTTAAAACTTATGCCACCGACTTAAAAATCTTTGCAGCTTTTTAAGCGGATAAGTTATTTTTGATAATTGATATTCGAATACTTTTTAATATTGGACTGGGACCACCCAATGTAATTCTGAATGGCCTCATCAACGGTATTAAGCTGTTATTAAAGTAAATGCAGATGGTGACAGCAGGTGACTTTGGAAAAGAGTTCCTGAGAATTAAAGAAAACAGTGACACCTGTCTGACATATATTTCAGTGTAGGTACTACGTCTAAGATATTTGTTGGAAAAGATAAACGAGAATTTTTAGAGAAAAGATTAAAAAATTCAAATATCTGCACATATTTGATAAAATAAATGAAGAATATCAACAACCCATAATGTCCCACTGCTGGGCTCGAGTCTCTTCTCAGGAGAGGGTTAAGGCCATACGTCCCCACGCTGGTCAAGTGCGGGTTGGGGATAAATGAAGAAACTTAGTTATAAAATGTTTTTTTTTTACCCTAAGTATATTAAATGAAACCAGATGCCCAATGATGAAGAAGCATTACTTACAAGGGCGCTACGGTGCAGATCACCATGTTGCATTGTTGCATTGTCTGCATTCGCAATGAATATGCTGACCACCACTCTTGTATTCTCCTCATTGTTTCCATCAGTCGCCACTTTGGGAGGCTCATGCAAAAAAAAAATAATGAGCAATTTGGTATTTGGGTATATAAGGAGATGTAGTAGGTAATTACATAGGTAATCCGTTTTCGTTTAATTTTAAAAAGCTGAGCAAAAAAAAATTAAAAACAAAATTTAATTCTGTTAATTAAGGAAATTAAAAGAAAACTCAACAATGGTTACTGGTGTTAAGTCTTACATGAATTTATTAGATTCACATGTATAGACAAGAAAACTAAAGACATGTATAGACAAGAAAACTAAAGACCTAACAGCCTAATAAAGTATGCAACGCTAGTAGTTGTTTTTGAAGTAAAATGGCAAGAAAACGCATCAAGTTCATTGTCAGAAATATATGGAGTGTCCATACTTTATTTTATGATAATAATACTCAATCACTAAATCATAAAATAAAAATATCTTCAAGACTTTTCTTATTTTTTTTGTAACGATCTATGTTCCCTATCACACACAAAACGCGCCCGCCTACTGTAATTAACCTCATATCTACGCATCTATAATTAAGTAGTAATAATATCAGTATCGTCAACCTTGATGACGTCAGCGAGATCTCAAGGGACAATAGTAAATCAACGTCAGATGTCAACCCAGTACCTCGGCAACTTGTATTGTAAATAAAACCACCCTATCTTGATACCGAAGAAGCCATGACGCAAGTCTTTTGTTGAATCATTTTTGAAGGAAGTGTGACAGACAACGGGTCTTAGGTAGTGGTTGATGATGACTTGCGATTCTTCTGTCGCCTACCCACTTACTGCTAATGATAATATTCATTTTATCTTTGAAAGTAATCTCGTGGAAGTTGTAATGATAGACAATCTTGCTTTGATTTAATACCTACCACGATTTTAAGGTCTAATATGTATATTGGAGGGCATGGTATGCCTGTTTTATATTTTGCGAATTACTTCTTTCTGAAAAACTAAAATAAGCAAGGTATATATACCGACTGAATAGTAAAGCATCTTTAATAAACACATTACTCTATCTCTTTCTCTCTTTCAACCTAAACTTGCTTTTGTATATGTGGTTATCAACAATACTTGTAAGCCAAAACAATATATAATTTCTTCAATTTATACATATATTTAACACTAATTTCTATCCTACTTTTTTTAAAGAACAGTAAGTTCCACCACGCAATTTGCCACCATCCCTAGAGAACCCACATAATGCAGCACACGATCCAAGCTTGGCACAATGTAGTATATTGAGACATAAATTTTTCATGCAGCCGCCGGCCGCCTGTGATAACCTACTTGACCAGGAATCCCTAAGGATACATAAAGGACTTCTCTTGTATAAGGAATCACATATTTCATAACGTTTTTTTAGGGTTGAGAATATTCTATCGATAAATTTTTGTACGTCTACAAGTTCAAACTGTCAATATTAAGTTTCAATCTGTTTGAGGGTAGTTCTATATATGTATATTGAAAATGAAATAAGGTCAATACCTTATTATTTATATTATTTCATTCTCAATATACATATATAGAACTAGCCTCAAACAGATCATTTGTTAAACTAAAAAGAATGTGGATTCAACAAGTAAAATAAATAAAATAAGGCAGAACCATTCTAATACTAATTCATATACATATTGAGTACAATTTTGCATAGTTATAATTTACACATACCTAATAGGAACGATCCTATTGCCATCTAAAGAAAACACTGCCAGACTCCATGATTCTCAGAAGAGCTTAAGAGCAGAAAACCGTAATAAGAAATTAGTTCGAAACTTCAAATGAGCTGTTTTATTCACTGCAAGTATTACCACAAATTTTGACACGAAAATCAAAGAGGTATTTTACAATTTTCTTAACAACTATACTTACCTAGAAATCTTCCAAATAAAATAACTTTTTCTTTGACACGACTATTAATTAAATTAGTAAAGTGACAAAATCACTTTTAGAATTATCGACATTCTTCATCGATACTTACTTTGTCACTTCCTTATGTACCTTGTTCACACCCCCAATTTTTTTTCCCCGGTGTCGTCACAAAGGGCTGAAGGGCTACCGGACAATAATAAATATTTTGACGATAACGCATAAATATCCTTCGTTTATGAATACCAAGTTGTATGCCACCTCGGGGCGGCAATTCCTTATATTTTATGGTCACTCCTTAATAAATCGTTGGCAAGGGTATCGCATGTTTTTCTAAAAGGGATGTAAAAATTGGAACGAGTAATAAGGGTGTTATACGACCCCTGTTAATTTATTTGATGTGATATTTTACGTAAATGTGCGTTTAGATGCATCAACTTGGAAAATATGAATTAAAATACCATTTCTTTGAAGTTCCTGTAACTAGGAAATATTATATTCTTATTATATTGTATGTTAAATAATTGTCGCAAAATAGATAAGTTCAAATCTAAAGTAAGTGCTAAAGAAATCAAAAGCTTAAATATTTGGTGTTGCGGGTGTCCATGGGCGGCTGTAATCGCTTACCATCAGGTGATACGTCTGCTCGTTTACCCCCTATTCCATAAAAGAAAACAAACGATCATGAGCATCAGACGATTATTTGCCTGGATGGATGGATTGACTAACAACTAAGACAACATGCTATACAAAATATTATGACATTTTTATTGTTAATTTGTTCTTTATTTATCAAATATTTATATTTTCAAAGACCTCTATAAGCATCTGCGATAAAATTCTGCAATTACGTCCAAGTGTCAGAACCGTGACATTAGCGGAAATTGCCTGCACTTGCGATATTGTGTCGGCAAGCACGCGACACCGCAACGATAATGAATACCTATTGTTATCATTTACTTACGTAATTATCCATCTATTTTGTTAAAGTCTTTGATAGCTCTATCTTATAAAGATTTGTATATGTGACGATGGATGGATGTATCTTTGAATAAATATCCTTAAAAGTCGTCGGGGAGGTCTTACGGGTGAAATAATGATGATACTGCTAATTGTATGCTCAGTGGATTATAAATTACTTATCAGGTCTGTTTTGTAGTTCTTGAAAAATGAGAGATTCATAGATTAGTCCCTGGCTACTGAAATAAATAAAAGTTATTGATGTAAAGATGTGTGTATTATTTTGTCATAACGGTAATGACGGCACGTGGTAGGTAATATTTAAGATAAAAAATACAGCCTAGATTTGTTACAAAGTAGATACTTTACAAACACAACAAAATATTGTATTACCAAAACATTTAATTGTTTTATTACATTATTTACGTCAATAGTGTTTTATGTTAGTTTACTCGGTGGCGCAGTGGTAGAGTAAGCGACTGCTGTGCTTGTGGTCTCGGGTTCGATTCCCGGGTCGGACCAAATGTTTGTATGATCTGCAAATATTTGTTTCGGAGTTTGGGTGTTTTCCATGTATAATGTGTATGTATTTACAAAAAAAAAAGTATTTATGTATTTATATCAGTTGTCTAGTACCTATAATACAAGCTCTGCTTAGTTTGGGACTAGATGGCGTTGTGTGTTAACTGTCCGAAATATTTATTATTATTATTATTATTTACTTACCTCCGACAAAATTCATATAACTACCTATTAGCTAATAGTAATTTACGTAATGTGAATCTTCCTCCCATTTGGCATAAAAGGAATGACATGAAAGGACCAATACGCTAAGTAGCCCTACGATCAAAGGGTCAATCGACCGGACCTTTTTGCTTTTTCCAATCAATTTATCATCTTTGATCTTTATATTCCTAAATTACAGGGCAGTTTTTCGATTTATCTCGATTTTAATGCAAAAAGCTTTTTCCCTTTTTTCAAAGCCGTTGTTAATCTGTAGTATCAATCTAAGTACCATTTACATTTTAGTAAAATTAATTTTAACTATGAATATAATTTCAAACTTGTAAGTATCCATCCTAATATCATGAATTCGAAAGTCACTCTGTTTGGTGCGCTTTCATAGCTAAATCGCTGCACCGATTGCAATGAAATTTGACATGATGATGCTTTAATTCTTGGGAAAATACATAGCCGATATACACGAGGACGGAGACGCGGGCAATAGTTAGTAAGTATATAAAATTCTAGCTTTGTTTGGATGGAAATTTTACATTTGCCTATAATTAAACTAAATTTAAACATGTATGCTATGGGGGTATAAACTGTGGTGAATTTTAGTGCGTTTAGGCGATTCTGCCATATATACTAAAAGTAATCAAATATACAGGACTTATTATACAGGACACTTAGGACCCATAATATTTTGTCCGTGCTGCCGGGTTCGAAAAAGGTGTCTGCCTATTTTGACTTAATTTTATCTCCCATTTCGCTAAGAAGGGAAGTGGACTTATCGTCTCGATATCTATATCGAACTCCTCCAGTTTTCTTTCTATTAATTTCGTTACGGGCTCCAAGACGGTATAAATTTTCCTGGGTATTCCGGAGTGTCTTAAATCAGTGTGTTTGCGGTCATCCTGGTGTGCAGGAGTTACAGTGGTATGTCGGCGGAAAAAGTCCCAATAAAGGTAACATATAGGTACGCCAAAAGATGGCGCCACCAGACACTTTACTATTTTTTTAATTATAAATATCGATCTATTCAGTAGCCAACCCAGGAATTGAACTGAGACCTTTTGATTGTCTGTCGCACCTGCTAACCGCGCAGCCAAATTGGTACAAGGCAGTCTCTCTCCACTATCGGTACCCGAGGCCCTCGGATTCGATGCCCGTGTCGAACTTTTTCTTTGTATAATCTGCAACTATTTGTTTCAGAGCTTGGGTGTTATCTATGTATAATATGAATGTATTTATAAAAAAATGATATAAAGAATATTGTAGCAGTTAATCTAGCTATCATAGTAAAAACTCTGGTTAGTCAAAAGCTAGATGGCGTTGTGTGACAGACGTCTGAAATAAAAACAAAACAGGTATTCCTTATATTACCTGGTTTTATAAGCAATAAAATGTAACTGATGTCATAAACTGATAAACACAAATATTTGCGTCGTAAAGATAACAGCCAACTTTGTATATTAATTATTACCACTTTGAAGAAGTACAAAAAATTGTTCCAACAATTAAAGCATGATTGGTTTTGCATTAACAAAGAAACTTTTCATAAAACTCTCGTAAAACTTTGTAGGCTTATTAAAGAAATGTTAACGAGTCTTGCCAATTATGAACTTAGTCACAAATTTAGATTGAACTACCCCATTCCTCTTTCAACAAACAAAATGAGTAGTTCCAAGAGACTATACACGTCCTCAGAGAGGTTTTTCTACAATGGTTTGTTATGCATATCATCAAATGAAAAGGGGCGTGGTTAATTTGCTGTAAGAGGCATAAAAATCTTGATATTTTTGTTGGCTTTTGACATAAATTTTTATGTTTATAATTTAATGGTAATGTATATAAGCAATAAAGGGTTTTTATAACCTTTCCATGATCTGTCAAGATTCATTATCATGTTATACAAAATTATTTCTCTACCATTTTATTTTGAACTGTATAATAAAAGAAGTCTGAACTCCTTGTCATTTAGTGCACTGCTGTGTTATTTTTAGGCCCATTAAGTGATTTTTAAAACTTGATTTTGCTAAACTATTAAAGCGATTGAAATGGACAACGCGAGACTGGACCTTCGCTGCTCTGTACTTTCCAGAGCGTCATCTTCTGTAGAATGGGAATGGAAACATACGTACCGTTCTTTTCCATGACTTTTCCTTACAGTTTTTGTTACTGAAAAAACTGTAAGTCTTTTGAGATTGAGACTTTCCCTAAAGGAAAACTTGTACTACAGTGGGATGAAAATAGAAAAGAGATTATACTCGTATCCATATATTTGTCTAATTAAAACCATGAACGAAATACAGTCACGGACGAATGGCAGTCCAGCAAAAACGTCTACTGCCTTCCGTAGACATGTAACAGTAACACATTTACCGATATTAGGAAGGAATTAATCACTAATTAAAATTGGAACTCGGCTGCGCAACCGCACGATATTTTGTCACGCATGTGATGTTTCTGTAAATTATCCATCAGTTGGTATGTTTCTTAAAGGAATACAATGTGAGACCTTGTGTATAGGTGCATAAATTTCAAACTTATATAACATATTCATTATCTTTTTTACTTATTTGTACTAATATTTGCAATATAACTCTTAGTACCTATGAAGTTTTGAATTGTTTAATACCAGATCAATTATTGAGACGAAATCAATAGTAAGTGTTTATTTTGATATCCATACACGCTGTTGTTTTTGTCACAACCCTAGTAATGTGCATTTTCAAATCAACTATTTCGATTCATCTAACCACAAACTATTAAAATGTTTATGGAACCAAATCAAGTTTTGAAGGTCATCGCGGTAATAACAATCAAAATCAGTGTTTTTATGTAGGAACAATGATAATGGGTTATTATTGTCATTGTTATTATGAAATACCAGTCTAGGAGTATGTCATCATTTCTTGAATTTTTCTAATATTTCGACGGCTTTGTGTGTCTAGTCAATATTAGTATAACCGGTAGTTTTGACCGATTTGACATATTTGCTGCCTCAAAGCAAACTTGAGGCAGTAAATATGAAACTATTTTGTGTTTTCGCAAGGGAAGTAGAAATACCTAAAGAGTCGATACGTTAAACTTTATAGTTTAAGAAACGGACGTAGGAACTACTTGTTATTTTAATTTCATTTCAATATATCGTTGATAGATATATTATATTTAATTATCAATAACAGAGATAAATAATTGTTACAGTGAGTTACAAATTCTACATCGGCGTACCATTCTTTTGAAGTTGCTTAAAATTGCGAGACATTAGTAATGATCGTTGTTCTTCTTCTAAGATCGGTATTCATAGTTCTATTCTTCTTAGAAACCCGACGGTTCTCCAGATTTTAAAGTTCGTTTCAAAAATCAACTCATTCCCTGACGAACGTCATTCGTTATGATAATCTGTTATGTATGACTTCACGAAAAAATAAAAATCATACAGAAGTACGTAAATATTGTGTTATTTTAAAATTTATGGCAGTTTTTATGATCATTCTTCAATTTGCTACAGTTAGTCAGTTTTGAGCAACAAATTTAAAATTAAGAGTGTATCTTGTTTTATAAATTCAGACAGTCTTTAGTCTGGGTTCTCACTGAGAAGGTAAGTAGTTGAATTATAATTTATTTTTTAATTAATTAACACCATCCAACGTAGCAATGCTGCCAGTCTTTTGGGAATGCTTCCAGCAGGCGATGAAGCGCAGCAATTTTTAATGCTTATATCTAAATATTGTTACTGTTTTTTTATTATTTCTTAGTATTTTAATTTGATTTTAGTACATGTATTGTTTATAATTAGTTTTCACTTGATAATTATACCTAATGCAGGAAGATATAAAAGGAATCACATATTTACTAAGAACGTAAAGAGAACATGTTTAGTAACAACACAGGATTTTACTTCTTTATCACCTATATGTAGCCTCTCGTCTCCTTGCAGTGATAGATTTAGAATAAAAAGTGACATCGCCCTATATTCATCCCGCTTTCGATACCGAAATCCGACTAAGAGAACAAACCGGAGAACAACACCGTAAAGAAAAAATACCTGAAAAAACATACCTGTAGGTATCAACCCCTTTAGTCTGTATAGTAGCTCATAGCCCCTTGACAAGAATCAGAGGTCTATGTCCAAGAGTGGATTGTTAAAGGCTGTGGATGTATGAATGACGTGTAGATAAATTACTGAAAATTAAATATATACAATAAGTAAACTGAAGTTCATGCCGAATAAATCACAGTTGAAGTATCGAATTAAAGCTACTGAAAATTTAGTTTTATTTCCTTTCAAACGATGTAAAGTTACACTCTAGTCCGTAGATACCTTTATATCATTACAGCTGTTTCTACGCAATTTATGGATTAGCTCATCTTTTTAATTGCAAAATATGGCTCTATGTAGACTCGTAATTTTATGACGGTTTTCCGTAACATTCATTTGCAGTTTTTTTTTAATTATACAAAAATAAGAAAGCCCAGCTACCTACTAAACTAACTTCTAAGCAACTGATGTACTGAAAGATTTTTTTTATGATTTAGCACTAAAGTTTAACAAACGAAGTAAATCTATATAAAAACAGTACACTAAACCTAACATTACAGCATCCTGCCAATCGTTCGAGACATCATTTTTAGGGCTCCAAAGTCAGGAACAAATCTGCTCACCATACAGTCCGTGTCAGATATTGTTTACTGCCTCGGTAGTGCAGCTGTAGTGTATGCGACCGCTGATCTCGAATTCTCGGATTCGATCCCGGGTCCCGGGTTGGATCAAATGTTTGTATCGAAGTTTGGGTGTTTTCTATGTATAATATGTATGTATTTACAAAAAGAAAGTATTTGTGTATTTATATCAGTTGTCTAATACCCATAATACGAGCTCTCCTTAGTTTGGGACTAGATGGCGTTGTGTGTTAGATGTCCTAAATATTTATTTATTTATTTAGATATAAATAACTTCTACAGTCTCTTTTAGGAAATAAAGGTTTTGATCTTGGCCATTATTTTATGAGTAGATACAGTTAAAAGAATTGTCATATCAATAGAATAGTCAGTTAATTCGGTCGTCTCCTTAATTCTCTCTACAAGAAACGATAATATAGTCTATATTAAAGTTCCTTGTAGAGAGAATAAAAGCATTACCTTGTAGAGCATTATACGGCACCATAGATTTTTTCAAATAAGGGCCATTGGCAATAAAAATTAAAAATAATACTTATTAAAATATTATTAAACAAGGTGCTTTAAATTAATAAGACGTTCACAAGGTGAGGGTGAGCGGCGACGCGTGCGCACGACCGGATTTGTCACGCTCCACGACAAATGACGGAAAAAATCCACACAGCTCACCAACTAGGGATGTCCTGTGTTTGTTTTGTACTTTCATTTCTATACGATCTGTTAATAAAGAGTTTTGTGTGCAAAAGTGAGTCCCATTTAGTTTCAAACAAGATGAATATACTCGTATACCATGCTTTCCATTAGGTAGAGTAAAGATAGTTTGGTAGCTCATATAATTAAAAAAGAACAAGATTATTAGCAGTGACACTTTTGTTAAACCAAATTGCTTATTAATCGTCTTCTCATGAACATTTAGTTTTTAAGCCTGCTCATCCGCGAACATGACTTCTTCGGCAGCACAGTTTCGGTTCCCGGGTCGGATCAAATGCTTGTATGATCTGAAAATAATTGTTTAGGAGTTTGGGTGTTTTCTATGTGTGTGTTTATATCAGTTGTCTAGCATCCAAAACACAAGCTCTTCTTAGCTTGGGCTTACAAGATGGCGTTGTGGGTTAGATATCCGAATTAATTGTTATTATTATATTTTTGAGATACATTTTGAAGTTTTGATATTTGGTCTGTCTATATGGATCATGATGAATATAAAATAGAAAAAAGAGTTAGAGAAAAGAGTGAAGCTGGATAGAAAACATCGATATTTTAAGCAGTTAAAGAAATATGTTGATAGCTTAAATCTTCTTTGTTTCAGATTTGACTCACACTTCATTGTCAACCCTAAGTGAATGAACCTGTTACGTGGTGTGCGGTGGACGGATTCACTCGCCGTATAAGTAACTGCGATCTGTTAATAAATACCATTCTTCGCTCAGTGCAACGGTGCGATTCCATTACGCTGAAAATGTATCATTAAATTGTAAATTTCAGACCTGGAAGTACTTTGCGGCACTTTATTGGACCCTAATACTAAGAAGCTGACTTATGAATATTTCACTTACCAATATTAATTATGAAGGAACGTATCTTATGCCCCCGTTCTGTTTCACATAGGAAGGATTCTTCGATCAGCTGACGTAAATGAGCAGCCCAGCCGTTAATGTTGGATACTTGACACCAACAGGAGCAGGAGTTTCATTACACGATAGAGGACAGTATTTATAGTTACAATATATATATTTTTTTATGTTATAGGGGTAAAGTAGCAGACGTGTCGCCTGATGGTTAAGCGATAACCGCCGCCCATGGACACCCGAAATACCAGAGGCATCGCATGTGCGTTGCCGGCTTTTTAAGACGGAGTACGCTCTTTTATTGAATTCTTTTGTTTGAAGGTCTGGGAATATCACAAACTACAGTTCGTTCCACAGTTTTTTTGTGTGGGTAGAAAAATTCTGGAAAAGCGCAAAATTGTGGACAGCCAACCAACTAGATGATGGTGATGAAATTCCTGTAGCGTAAGACGATGGTTGAAAGAGGCGGCAGGGATCAGTCCGAACAATTGCTCTGAGCACACATAGTAGGTACGGTAGAAGATGTATAGCGAGGACACATCCAGCCGATTAGAAATCTTGGCAATCGACTATTCGAGTCGCTCTCTGTTGGCTACGGTCTAGAGGGAGGAGCTGGTACTAGGGTACCCCTGCCTAAAGATGAGATCAGTATTCCACATGCAGCTGAAATGTAAAAAGACTGTTGTGAAGTAAAGGATTGTACTTCACATGGCACAAAATAAGGAATATTTTTAACCACCCTAACGGTAAAATAAATGGTAACAAAAAGGCAGTCTTTCCTATAAAATCTATACAATTTATTAGCAAAGTCATACATCCAATAAAGACTTTAAAAGAAGCAAACATTGTCTGTCCACAAAAACCTCAGTGATCATTCACCTTTATTCCAGTTTAATTATTGAACAATTAAGATTCGCTGTAGCAGAACCGTACCCAAGATAGTCACAAGTGCACGTTGCATTATTCATGCGGTCGTCCGCCGCGACGGTCACACACCGCCCGCAAGAATGGAACAGTGCTATGAAAAACATTGCACCGACTTTATGTGATTGCTGTTTTACATGCGACCGTTCTGTATCACCTGACTATCGTTATTAATATTCGTTATATAATTGAAGAAGGAGATACCCTTTTAAAATATTTATTTTATTTTATGTTAAGGTGCAAATCCGGTATTGTGTTATCTTACAGTTTTTGAGCTATACTTATTATTAATTATAAAGTAAAGGCAACTTTCGCACAAGGAATACCGTGTCCTGTGTCACGAAAAGTATAGAATTATTCATCAAACGGACATAAAGGACATCCATACCAATCATTTGCTTGACTCTGCTTGATGGAAAGCATAAGGAGAATCCAAGAGTGGTGGTTATCATAATTTCTGGATTATACATATTGTCGTGTTGTTGGTACGAACTAACAACTTCCAGTCAAGTAGGAAACGATAAAGGTTGTTATGTATGTTCTATACTTATGTATATCACAGTCAAGCTTAAAAATTAGTCAAGACTATATTTATATTTTATAATCCTAATAGAGAGATTTCCATTGTCCACGAGGTAGATATCCCTTCTAAGTTTCGGTTCCTTGGGGATATATATATATAACCTACACGCCTAACACTATAACGATTGTACACCAGGATCGACAGCAGTGACCAACGAACACACTCGTGACAGTCGGGTAGTCCCAGGAAAAAAATAAACTGAATAATTTCAAATTAATCAGAAGGATACTGGAATAGTTGGAAATATAATAAGCTCACTTCCCTCCTCAGCAAGGCGGGAGACAAAATGAAGTCAAAATAGGCAGACACCTTTTTAAAACCGGGAAGCATCACGGATAAAATATTATAAAGTTATATTTAATTACTATAGTACGTATGGTAGAATTACCTTAACGCGCTGAAATTCACCGCAGTTAACAGAAAATCATCATAACATACAGCCTCAGATATCATTTCAAATGTAAGCTATTCCATATTATATTCAGCTCATCATTCCGAAAAGGCACGATGAGCTGACTGTTCACAGCTTGGATCAGGTGTTGGGCATTGTTACAATGGTGAATCGACTAATTTAAATCAGTTTAGTTTTCTCTTAAAGCTACCGTGGGTTGTACGAAATTCAACGACACAGTGTATGTACAAAATAGCAATATAATTAATACTAAATTTGATACTTATTTTGAATTTGACCTGTTAGTTTAGTGGGTGTGGTTCGATTTCCGCTTAGGTCAAATAATTGTGTGATAAGTTCTATGACTGGGAATAATTAATATATAATATTTATATATTTAGAAACAATAATTATGTGTATCAGCATTCTGTTCACTATAGTAAAAGATATATCTAATTTAGAATCCGACGGCCATGGGAGTTTTCCAAGATTTTTGGTAATTGATTTGGTAATCAAGCCTCCACTACGTATCAGGAAATTATGCAAATATACTCTAAAGATTTCAAAAGCTCTAATGCAATGTGTACATCTGGTATCCACACGTTTTACAGAACAAAACATATTTTTCTGTGGCACACAGAAATACACATTTGACCTTAATTTCAACAAACTACTTTTCCTCATGGACACAGATAAAAGCGATATAATATTATTCTCTTCCTAACTTTTTAAAATTCAGTACAACCTTAGTAGATACTATCACCGTGGTGACTAAATTCATTGTAGTATTAATACACCAGTGTTCACTCACCTTTAAAGGACTATCGACAAAAAACATACTAAAAATATTTTATAACTCACTAAATTTGAATTTGGTGATATATAATTTTACAAAAATAATAATTCACTCGATTATTTAGAATATAAACTCTATCACCGACGTTAAGAGTTCAAATTTGTACATTATTTAAATTGAAATAGTTGTTCCTAAGAATGTTAGGCGTTAAACGCCTCGGACAGTTCGCGGTAAGTTCGGCAAAACGGTAGACCGAACGATTTTGATGACGGCAAGATATTATAAATCGTTTTTGTCAAATGTCAACTTCTGTGGTCGCCTCCGTTCGGTGGTTCTTGCTTTTTTTGGTGGCTGTATTGGTTTATCGACCAGTAATTTTCAAGGACAAGTGACAAAAGAGCACAAAATTTTATTAATATATTTAACTTAGTATAAAAAGTCGAAGAAAAAGGTGTGGAACAACTTTTTGTGTAATATTAGACAGGGCACGCAGGACTTTGCTGTATGACAAAGGTAGCAGATAAAAAGGTATGGAAAATTTTGACAGTGGTCTATATACAAAGGAGAACTGCGAAAGAAAAAAAAAACAATATTAAATACTTTCAATAAATTGAATATTCTCAATTGCAATCATGTTAATTACTCCTATTTGTACGTATAATATTAGATAATTATTGACGTCTCTAGTTTATTAGCTAAGTGTTAGACCTAAGTACACAAAGCCCTTTGATGAATCAGTTTTATCAATCAGCTACCTATCTATATCTACATTAGTGATTAGGATTTAACATATTATAGTTGTACGAATGTTTGTACATATACATCAGCATTTTTTTGTATATCTTATTAAGTACTTAAGCTAGATTAGATTTTGCAGAGAGAGAGAGAGAGAGGAGAGAAAGAGAGAGAGAAAGAGAGAGAGAGAGAGAGAGAGAGATAAGTCTAAAACCGGTAATAGACTAAAGCTAAAAACCTTACTGCGAAGGAAACCATAGGCTGATCTTAGTACTATAAATATCCCTCGTTTTCTCGACTAAACCTCATCAGAATGAGGAGCTTGGACGATGTAATTGTAATATTTTTAGAATTTTTATCGTAACATTGCGAGTGTAACACCGTACATCAAAGCTGTTTATAACTATGACACGATAGGGACAAAGTTAAGAATTTTAATTGATCACTCGCTCTTTGTGAAATGTAAACAAGGGGAGTTTTTAATTTGATCCCTTTTAAGTTTTGAGATTAGAATTGTTGTCATGTGTGTGACTATGAGTGTATGTCTTGCTTGTAGGAGTTTGTGTGTGTATTAGGTATGTGAACTTTTTGTTTTTCATTAACGGAACGAGGAACGTTTGTTTTGCGATTGAGACGAGGGGTCAAAGAATTCAATTTGTGAAATAATTTATGTTTTTCAAATGAAATAAAGGTGTATTAGTATACTGTTTAAATTATTTTTCTGTAATGTTTTGTTTTTGTTTATGGTAAGGTAAATAATTATTAGTTAAAAACTGCCTAGGTGGCGCAATGGTAGCGTATGCGACTGCTGTGCTTCAGGTCTCAGGTTCAATTCCTGAGGCGGACCAAATGTTTGTATGATCTGCAAATGTTTGTTTTGAAGTTTGGGTGTTTTCTATGTATGATATGTATGTATTTTTAAAAAGAAAAAAGTATTTGTGTATTAATGTCAGTTGTCTAGTACCCATAGTACAAGCTCTGCTTAGTTTGGGACTAGATGGCGTTGTGTGTTAAAATGTCTGTTTATTTATTATTATTATTTATTATTATAGTTCTGATCTATAAATCAGCGGATTTATTTATTAAAAAGTCTCTTCAAAATAAATAATGATAATTTCGGACACATAGGACAGCGACATATAATCCTAAACTAAACTGAGCAAGTACTAGTTTGAGAAGTTGTTAATTGTGTTGTGTAAAAATACATTCAAACGTATAAATTAAGGAAATATTGACTTTTCCGGTAATTGAACCCAACACCCCTAAGTTGCCAATCGAAAACGCTATCACCGGACCGTAATATTGATACACGTACGTCAATAAACTCATAATGAGTCATAAAATAATAGATAATAAATAGTACACGTAATATCTCTCTATAGTGTGAAATGTTACACATTGATATTTTACCAGGAACAGACCGGCTTTGCACAGAAGTCTTTGAAATTCTCGGATTTTGTCTACTATCATATGTATATTTCATACATATAAACCCTTCCTTTTGAATTAATCTATCTGTTGCTGAAAACTGCATTAAAATGCTCCGCGTACTTTAAAAGATATAAGAAAACAGACAGCACAAACGACTACATTTTATACTATATAAAGAAGATTTTAGGTTTATTGTAAAGAAGTTTCTTAGGTATATTTTACCTCTTATCAAATATTAACACTTAAGTCAAATAAGTTACTGTCACTTTTTAAAATTTGCTTTAAAGCTGACCGAGAAAAGTATAGCTGTAAAGGTGGTAAATAAGAGAGAGTGGAAGTGCCAAGCTTCGGCACGACCGGAATGATACCACGGACTCACAAATAACCGGTGTGAAACAGCGTTTGCGCTGTGTTTCACCAAGGGAGTGAGAATACTGGAGGACCATACCTCAACTCGTCCCCCCATCCCACTCCAAATTTCCTAAACGCCGGCAACGCACTTGTGACGCTTCTGGTCTTGCGGGTGTCCATGGGCGTAGCTAATCGCTTACTATCAGGTTATTATCGGATTGACGTAGCCGCCTACTTGTTTGCCGAAAATACCAAAAATTAAAAAAAAATCTACTTTTTTTGCTCTACCCAAAATACAACACTACAATTTCAACAGTGGCATAAAATAGATATTCAAGTCTAACATCCAAAATACGCTACATAATCTCTCGGATTACCGACGACACCATTAAACAAGACTGCTGGTCCATAAAAAAATTAAAACAATGTTACAATGATGGCGTCCTATTATTAAGTCGCAAGTACCATCACATACGACAAGCCGAAACGTAACACACGTGTACAGGGGTCAATGACCAGGCTAATTTAGTAGTTTCTTGAAGTAAAGGTATTTCGGTGTATTTAATTACGTTACTGTATCGAAGATTGAAAGTGCTCTGAGTGTGCGTGATGATCGAAAGAAGAAGAGTTATGGGCTGGTAGAGGTTCATTAAGAATGGGTATGATGAGGTAAGCCTTGTCTTGTTGGTACAAAATCTGCAATGAATGTTGTACTGTAAAATTTATATTTTAACCAAAATAGCTGACCCATCTATCCAGATCAAAAGTAACAACTTACATATTAAGTTATGAAAGACTTCAGGATTGATAATTAAAGCTTAGTAACAAAATAAACGATTAAAACACCATTGTCGAATTCAAAGTTGACGTTTTAATTTAAGTGATCAGTTTTTATATTTCTGCTACGCTGAGTGTTGTGGTTTCGATACCTAAATGGGACATCACATTGTGCGATCCACAGATTGTTATTCTGAGTCTGGGTATTCTTTGTATTCGTTTCAGGTATGTTTGTAGAGTCTCTCTTTATTAGTGCGGGAACTATGTTTTGAAAAGAAAAGAACAAATTAATGTTATAAAATATAATCTGCCTACCTCCTTGACGAATTTCAGAAATTTAAACAAAAGAAACCAGTTTGTATAAGTTTATGTACAAATACATCATAATATGTAAAAAGTCATAAAAGTTTTCCGTAACTTGTACTGCTGTAAAGAAACCGTGAACAAGTAATTTGATAAGCTTTAATTATGGCTTCAGTTGTAACTCAAACATTATACTTATTCATTTTTAAAAAGAAAATATCTTAAATGAAAACGTTTGTATATGTATTTTCAAAGATTTTATATTTCTTTGTAAAAATTACACTACATATCTTATCTTGACGCGAGAACATTTTTTTTTAAATTATCTGTGATAGTCCTAGTTATATCATTATTATCAATATCAATTATATTATCAACAACCCATAAAAGTCCCACTGCTGGGCTCGGGTCTCCTCTCAGGAGAGGGTTAAGGCCATACGTCCCCACGCTGGCCAAGTGCGGGTTGGGGACTGGCAAGACTACGTTGTGGATACGTAATCTTGCCGTTGGATGTTTTTAAGCCGCCCAATGGCCTCCAACTAAGCTTCACGACTGTTATCGTATGATAAGAACCGGGACCGAATGCTTAACGTGACCTCCGAATCACGGAGGCGCTCATGGTAATATGCCGCCAGCGGTCACCCATCTAGGTACTGACCGCGCCGTCGTTGCTTACCCTTGGTGATTGTTTCTAATCACCGAGTGCAACTGGGCTATAAGCGCCTCAGTCCTAGTTTACCTAAATATATTTATAGTAGGTATGCCTAGAAGGTATGTGCAGAAAGTATTTTTATTCTATACAAGTAACACGTTCAAGGTCATGTAGTGTTAAAGAAGCGATCTAAAGTCTGGAATTTCTTGTGGTATTTCCGATTCCCAATTATCTCTTTACATCAACACTGATCAACAAATTAGTCAGAATTAGTTTGCTGATTGATCCAGTATAGGCAGAATCTGCGTTAGCAAACAAACTTTGATTAGACAGTCTAAAAATGGTGTTGGCTTATTTCTGCCTGTGCTTCTGGTACTCTATCAGGTACTCCATCCACTGTCTTGTATTTTCAATGGAGGAATATTTTTTTGTGGCCTATAACTGTCATGTTGTCTTAGAGTATCGGTGGATGGTTATACTATGTACATTCTATGTACATTTTCATAACTGTTCCCCAGCTAGATATTTTCTGCAGAGCATTACTTTTGAAGTATTTTCAACAGATCAGGTTCAAAAGTCTTTCAAATAATTGAGCAATATTGGTACAAAATAGAGTACTATTTTAATGATGAACTTTAAAATAAGTTTCATTTTTAAATCTAATATCTATATCTCTAAGAAGTGATCTACCGCTAGAGAAATAGCAAATATGATTTTTCACTTAATTTCTCTATCAAGAGTGAAATTCTTGTAAATTGATACTGAAATGGTCTTCAAACTTTCACACTCTTAAACTGATCGTTACAATGACCGAAAAATAAACAAATATTTATCGTTTATCGTCTCAAAGACGGTGTTTGTCGGTGTTTGTAAAATATTATCTAAAACACAGTGTTATAGTTATTTAACGATCCACAATTGAACTTTGGGTGGTCCAGTCGTAAAGGCAAGTAATAGGTCAAGACCAAAAGTGTAAATATAGCTTTATGTTATGCTGAGTTTACACTTTAATGATCAGATTTGGACAATAGCTAACAGCTGTTTGGACCCCCTCGTTGACTGGATTACGTCATTTAATTATACTGAAATATTCTGGCACATTTTACTTGTATGCATTTGTCATAATAAATCTCTGCTAGATACGTAATTAAATCGTGATTACCGAGTAATGAAGAAATACGAATGAATACTATTAAATCTTGCATCATTGCTCTGTCATCAGAAAAAAATACCAATTTTAAAGAAATTTCAATTCTTGTCTCACTGTTAAAATATGTACAGACTAGAAAGTTTGTAGGTTAATATGAAAATTTACTTATAATTACATTGCTGTAATTTTTTCATGTCTATAGATGCGTTTCTACTTGTAATGTTTGAACTTGAACAGTTTAACAAAGTCTACTTGGATCAAAAGACCACACACGTAGCAGACACTAGCCTTTGATGAGGCCTGGGCATGTGTTGTGGTCTATTATATTGTTGAGTATGTGGTTGAAGTTACTGCTTTTAACATTATTCAACTGTTACTTGAGTTTAATGTGATTTACTCAATGGGACTAGATTAAGTATAGTCTGTGATACTTCTTCTTAGAAAATAACTTTAAACCATTTTATTTTATACGCCACCTCCTTCGTAATAACAATTGTCACTGAATCTATGTACTAATTAATATTTTTTATATTATTTTAAAAGTCATTTTTGTAAGAAGATTAATAGTACATATTAAAACAAGTACATTTGCTGTGAGGGCAGATCTTAACTACAGCATCAAAAAATTGAGTCAAAGATCCGATGTTTTAAAAAGAAATATGTTCAAAGACATCGAACAAAGAATGTCATGTTACAACTTGTAAGTTTACGGAACTATAAACTTACCGTTGTAAACAAGCGCACACACATACGGCTGAACACGTGTAAAATAACAAAAAAGCTAAATTTGTCACTTGTGTAATGTCCCGCTCCACGCAGTGACTGTGTCAACAAACAACGACGTTTCAGTTTGAGATATTTCAGTCTGTACGTCTGTCCTACGTCCGTATACATTACGGCTGCCGAGACATGTGACGACAGATCATTAATCTTCTAATAAATACCAACCAGACATTACAGAATTTCAATCGAAATAATAAATTTAATCTACGATAAACGAGCAACTGTTTTCATTATCTGTGACTTTTAGTGGACATACAATTTTGTATTTAACGATCATTTTGTTGTTTTTCACTAGTTTCACACATGTTAGCGCATATTAAATTTGTTATGACATTATATATGATACGAACAGTAACATTTTTAATAAAACAAAAATTCAAAATGTTGGACGTTTGACAGAAGCTTGTGTAAACTAAACACAAAAGTTATGCTTTGACAAAAAGTTGATTAGGCAATAAAATGTATACGAGCAGCGTGTCACAGTGAAACTAAACAATATAAAAGTTCCCGACATTTCAGTCATAACCAGTGCGTTATTGTTTTTTTATTTGCCTCGACGTGTGTTCAGAAATAAGTTTGGATTGGGCAAGACAATTGCTTACATTCTGATCTTGTTACTATAGCAGTATTCTTTTATAATTCTGTAAATAATACAAGTAAAATGAACTCCAGTATTAAGAGTTTTGCTGTGAAAATGCTTTTCAGTTTCCAAATGGTGTTGTTCAAATTAAATGTGGTTAAGAGGTGAGAAATTAGGGTTATAAAGTTAGTATCATTATATTGCCTATCATGGTCGATATTGAATCAAGTCACTAATTACATATTGAATGATGCGAAGAAGAATGTAATCCGTATTGATGTATGCTCAATAGCCTCTCGTCTTCAATAAAAATTAGTAGAGGCAAACTCTACTAAACCTTAAACAAGATTAAGGAAATTATAACTTGTATATACTGCTCTTTATATTCAACTGTAACCAGGCGCATAATGCTGTACTTTAAAACTTAGTCCCACATACAAAATAGACATTGTGGTTAACTAGAAATTAGATTGCATAATTGGAAGTGAATTCAGTAAAGGTATAAATAAGAGAGCGCAACCATAGAATATACAGTGTATTGCTAAAACGGATTAATATGGAACTGTAAGATAACAACCAATAGGGTTGTGTTTTATAATTGTAGTCGATGTTACTGAAAACTCTGAGAAATAAAACCAAATAGAAAACGAAAAACATTACAGACAAATGACATGCTAACATAACTGCAATCATTTATCACCCGACGGCATAAACTGTACATAAATTATCTGGCAGTCCACCAAACCAATGCATTAGCATCAACATAATGTAATGAAGTGACAGTTGAGAACGCCACGGGCTTTCCATTAACCGATTTGAGAGCATACATCTACAGCACACGTATGAATTATTTTACCTTAAGGGCATGTTCAAGCAACACTAAGTGTTCTTAGAAAGTTTATAAGTCACATATACACTACTATAATAATAGAATATTTTTAATAGTTATCCTGAAGATCATGATCATCAACAATCCTCTGCTGGATAAAGACATCTCATTAGAAAGGAAGCTTTGGTCTACTATACCTTGGTGGCTAGCTGGGTTAGTACCTATAGAGTTTGTTGCAAGTTTCCATCTCTGCGCGCCTGCCTCTTACTTTACGAAGTAACTGAAAGGAACCTACGTCAGTCGAAAAGAAAGGGTCCCGTACTGCCGCCCTGCTCACTCGAGGATCCTTTACGGGATAAACAGGAGTGGTGAGACTGCATTCCTTTTCCATCACCACACGAGCACCAAAAGGCAAATTTTCATAATAAAATTTTGATCAAAATTCGGTTCAAAGTACTTTCAATCTTATAAACATCATGAAATATTTATTTGGCTAATTATAAAGTATCTAATGTTGGCTGTTTTGTGATTATATGTTATTGTAACTGAAAGTTGAATTGGCAAAATGCTAGTCTTAATAAAATTTTATTATTCTACTTCAAAATTTCTTTTTACGACATGTGACGACAATCGATAACTATGTCAATTCAAATTGCAAAAATTTGCAAATTCAAGACAACATTTGTTTAAAATTTATATTCTAATTTACGATACTTATGTAGTTATTATTTTCATTGCGAATATATTTTCATTTAAATAACAGCAATAATTTCTTTATCTTAATTGGTCTGGATTTTTTTAAATTTTAGACAGTATTATAAATCAAGTATACACATTTGAATAAGCAAATGACCTCTCCAGGTGGCTAATATATTTCAACATGCAAGCAGAATATAACTTTTATTAAATTTGTCGATCCATGATAAATTTAGACAGGTGTCAAACCACTTTAAGGTAGAAATTACCTAATCGAAATATGTTTATTTCTTATATATCACCACTTGGTCTAATAATTTAGCAGAAATTTTACTTAAAAAAGTAGGCGTATTAAAGAAACGATTGTTTCCTAACAATAGCTTGAGAAGACAATCGTAAAACAGTACCGCGTGCGACAGCTCACACTTTACTACTAGGTATCAACGCCAATAACGACTGTCCTATTTTTGTCCGGGTATATATCTACTAATTTATAGTGCAATAAAGTTTTACTTGTCACTCACACGGGATTTATGCTCCGTCCGTCCTAAATGTGGTTTCTTCCGCTGACGAATTTGCTCGTGTCAACGTTTACTATAAACAACACTTGAAGCGTGCAGCGTAGGCGACAGAAGCAACTCCGAGCCATTTGTTGTTATCCATCTGTGACGAGACATCGTAACAAACAAAGGATATTGTTTTCTGGCGTAATTAAAACAAAGTCTAATTTCCAAGACGTGTCTGTGTATAGTATTTATGACACTGCGTCCTTTAAGCTTGTTGATTGATTTGCAAAATAGATCTTATTCTTGACGATTCTGAATCTAGATTTGTGTGTTTTCTATATTATAAATTGAACTGTGTAGAAGGTGTGTAATGTAAAACGAGCAGGCGGCGCCAGCGATGTCGTCGGGAAGCCACTGCTCACACAAACAATCGTCGAAGCGTATCGAGGAAGGATGCTCAACACTTATGCTTTCTAATTATATCCAGAGCACGCATTCTACCAACAAACACGTATTTCTAGTCTGAAAATTGGAATGCTTGAGAACTTTAATTTTCAAACAAATTACCTTTTTTAGGGTGTAATTAAATTATTACTTCTTAAAAACAATCTTAATAAGAGCTTTGTAAATTTTAGTTCATAACCAAATAAATAAATATTTCAGATATTTGATACATAACGCCATCTAGCCTCTATCGAACTAAGTAGAACTTGTGCTCTAAAAGTTAGAAAACACTCAAATTCCGAAACAAATATTTGCCGATCATACTAACATTTGACCAGAAAATCGAACATGAGACCTCAAACACAGCAGTCGCATACGTTAGCATACGCCACCGAGGCAGTCAAGTTAACGATTATTTACAGAACACACTTTTTGATATAGATACAATAAAACGTAACCCTGAAGAACTCAAAGCTAAATTGTCTCCTGGAAAAAATGCTTTTTAAAACGATATAAAAGTTTCTTGGAAAGCTATTGGGGACAGTTTTGTTTACTTTGAACGAAACAGACGTATGTCATTCGGGGGAGATGACGAACTTCCTTCGTGCGATGATAGTCTTGTAAATAGATGTGGTTGTAATAAAATGTGTATCTGGAACAGGTGAATAGGTATACCATTTCATGCTTGAATGCAAGAGTTGTTATATTTGTTAGTGAAATGACACAATGAAATAAGTATTTTATAAAATCTTATTTGTTACGATTTGAAATTATTTTTTTATTTATAATTTAATGCCACCCATGCTACCAGTCAACCTTAGGGTAGAAGTAGTAGGCGCGCAAAGGTTTCGGACTTAACTATTTCAAAATATACCACTGACATATATCTTGTTTGAATTTGACTTATAAGTACATCAGCCGGCCCGGTACACATTAATTTTGCCATTTTAATTATATCTAGTGAATATTTTAGTAAAAGAGTTAAAGGTTTTAGAAAGGTCGTAATGAAATTAAAACTCCGTAGAGAGCCATTCTATAAGCGTATAAAAAAAACTTTTCTATTTGGAGACCTGCAAATTTTTTATAAAAAATCATCAAAATGGGTCCAGTCTAGTTCGATATTAAACACTATGACACGAGGTTTTCATACATATGAAGCAGATAAATATGTTACTGGAGCTAAACCGAATTAATATTTCAAAAATAAAATCGCAATTCACAGAAGTCATAAAAAAAACATTAACATTTCTCGAATCGATTTCATAGCTTTTTGAGTGTTGAACTAATCGATCTTTCTACGTACGTCTATTCTTATACATATTATCTGGTTATAGTGTTATTTATCAACTGCGGTTGCGAGTAATTGGATGATGTTTCGCTTGGATAGTGAATTAGACAATTTTCATACCACATATCCTATTAATATTATAAACGCGAAAGTCTGTATAGATGGATATTTGTTACTCTTTCACGTAAAAACTACTGAGTGGATTTGGATGAAACTTTACAGTAATATAGCTTATACATCAGAATAACACATAGGCTATTTGCTGCGATAACCGACATATACGCTGGCTGACCCGTGTGCATAGATTAGTTAGTATTAAAACAATACCTGAAAGATAGAGTTTATACTCAGATTTTGTTTGGTTAATTTTCTGAAAATTTACTTTAACAGTACGACTTATAGCCCCAGAAGCCCCTGTATTAAGTTTAATGAAAGTCGTTGGAGCCGTTCCCGAGATACAGTTTATACATAAACAAGAATTGCTCGTTTAGAGGTATTATATAGTATTTATTAACAACCCGATTGATATGTAAATGTTTAAAATACCACTTTCCACACCTTCCACAATATATGTTATTCTGTAAATATATAAAACACATTACTTTTCAAGGATAAACACACAATAAAAATCATCATCTTATGCGTTAACTAGAAAAATTGCACAACAGTTTGAGGAATTAAAGTTTTCTTTGCGTATAATATAAATGAAACTATATTGACCAACGAAAAACAAAACACAAGGTTTTATAACAGATATTTTCTATTAAACAATAACAGTCATTTGTTTAGTTATTTATTTATTTAGAAACTTTTACAATATTATGACAAGATAAATTCTAAAGGCAATATAAACAAAAGTAATTATAAAAAATTAAAAATTAAACAATATTATAAAAAACAATTGATATTAATAAAAGTAATGAATGAGTCAGTATATTTTAACTGTCTATTTCAGAAATAATGCAACTTTGTGTTATTTCTGTAAATTTCGGTAAGCTACAGTTATACTTAGCCTGGCCATAAAAACTGTTACAGTTAAAAATAAACAAAATATTACTTTTAAATGTGGAATCTGTCAGTTTTGTACGAATGTTCATTGTACTTTCTTATTTTCTGGACAAAAAAATCTTTTTAAAATATTTTATGATATTCAAAAAGGAGTGGGGTGATAAAGAGGACCGAATCGCTGTGCTTGCATTACATATAGAAATAATTCGAAGTAATTCCGTCTGAAAGCAAACAAAAATATCTCGGGAGATGAAGATAGCCCTAGAATCATGTCGTGTATTTTTAGTCCCCAAAACAATTCATATGATTGGCCGGGAAGAATTTTGTATGTATTCTAAAAGATTGTATTAAAGCCAATGGAAACTAATTCGAATAAGATTATAATGTTTAACGGTTTCATGTTAATGTATTGAACGAACACACTGTAATATTTATAAATGTTACGTACAATAAAAAAACATTGTTTTTCTTTGTAACCATAATAGTGGCAGGACTAAGTTTATGCCTATTTTCGTATCAATAAATTTAATATTACGCACACAACGAAACGACAAAAGATTATGTTAACATATCAACAATACCAATACAACGTGTTAAATCGAAGTTCAAACGCGCCATATGACAGGTTTAATTTACGCGACACAAGTCAAAGCCATTGACAAAATCCATTAATGTCGGCTGGTATCGCGGCAATTAGTAAACAAATGAGCCAAGTGACAGATCGGGACTGTTCACGGCGTTGGCACCGTGACAAGATGGTTAAGGTGAATGTTGAATGGGTGGCACGCATTTAACAAGATAGGTTTAAAACTAATGTTGTCGACATTTAAAGAAGGGATCGTATTTTAACTCGGTTTTCACATAGTTTAGTTTTGTTGACATTTTGTAATTTGAATTGTTGTCATAATACTATTAGGTATATGTATTGTATAGAAGAACAGTATGATAGTACAGCTTATAGAAATTAAGTATCGGTATCGAAATGTTAACGACAGAATTAAATTACCAACACCGTTCACTCGTGCACGTTCCATTCTGTCATTTTTATAAGTACATAGGTGTTGATTATATTATGTAAATTTAATAATTCAGGTGCTATGATCTCATCAATTGAAGATAGCATGTATATGATTGATATCTTTTTCTTAATTCTCTTTAGAATCGTCATAATGTATAGGTACATTTCAGTTCTGTGGTCTGCCCTCTAGCTGCTATATAAAGTCAGTTACTTAATTTGAAATACTTATTTAATGTTAATATTACTTAATTAAGGTTTTCAATTCTCTATTAGATTTCTTCGTTTAAATGTTATTTAGAATGCGGTAAATCACGAATGGGCCCTCCAACCACTTCCCCCATTTCCCAAAGGACCGACAACGCACTTGTAACGCCTCTGGTATTGCGGGTGTCCATGGGTGGCGATAATCGCTTTCTATCAGGCGATACGTCTGCTCGTTTGTCCCCTACTCCATAAAAAAAGAATATTTACTAATAATTTAACTTAATTAAGTTAATTTAATTTAATTAAAATAAGACTTTTAATAAGGCCAGTGTCCATCAGTGGACTCTTGATGCTGATAATGAAGGGTAACAAATTGAGATATAAAAGACACTATAATTTAGTCATTAGAAATCATCACTAAGGTCGTTACTATTTTCTATGAGAATTGTTTGTACAAAATTTTATTGGTGGGTTAAAATTACTTGAAAAAATATTTATGGGCAAAAAGAGTATGTATTTATTATTCATGTGCGTAAAGATGGTCCTACAATTAAGCTGTGAGTTCTGAAAGCAAAAAAAATGATAAATTTATTAATGGATCTATTGTTATCTATGATATTAACGGAATTAACTGAAAGATGATTTTGAGGAAGTTGGCAAGACGACAAATTACAGTGGCGCCAAAACTTTTAAAGGCAGGAAGTGAAACCATAAATATTAAAGGAAAATTAACTTTTGAGATATTACTTTTCATTTCATTGATTTTTACTATGACTGTACCTTCTTTTAAATCTGTACTAATATTGTAAGTTCAAAAGTAATCTCTCTTTGTCTATCTGCCAGTTACACATTCACGCCTGAAGTGAATGATCGATTTTAATGAAACTTGGCATGGAGATATTTCGATTCCTGAGGAAGGACATAGGCTTTTTATTGCCATGTAATGCTCTTTTAGAAATATACAACACTAGTGTATGTTAGAAAAATATGTGAGTAGAATAAAGTACTTTCTTAAATTTTAGCTGATCTTTAATTGTGAGGCGTTACTATTTTCTCCAACCAAGTCGTAAACGTGGTAGATGGTTAGTAAAATCAGAAGATTTAGATGTAGAAACGAATGACCAGTTGTGAGTGTAGAAAAGAAGGAGACTATGATAGTACAATTTATAGAAATCTAATATCGGTGTCGAAAATGACAATGAGAAAATTAAATTGCACCCTTCACTGTTTAAAATATAACAAAACTTTTCCCGACATTGCAATAAAAAAAATAGTTATACTAACCTGAATAAACTGAACCCATACTTCCGTTTAATATAGCGTTGTATTAAGTAGTTAATACATTATAATCCCTTAGCATTTAAATAAATCCTGTAACACCCCTTAACGCATCGTGTGGTGACAGCCCGAACACATGTCCCGTTATAAAAACACGCGATAAAACGCTCAGCTATTTCTGATTAATGACAAACAGACAGACAAGACTGCACCGAATTAAAAGTTGATTTATTTTCTCACACTGAATTTGATGGCCCAGGGATTGTTTTTGTCTTCCAACTCAGGAATTACGTCTGAAAACTAGATGCGAGTGTTTATTCGAGATTTACCCTGGAGAGATCATGTGAGATTGTTAATTTAGGAAACATTGTATGTAGGTATTTGATAATTTTGTATTTTAATGAATTCCAAATCGAGATCATTGATACACACAGACTAGATCGTTGACTAGACAGCAGAAATTTTGTTCGACCACTATTTAAACTATGCTATGGGATGTCATATTTGTTGCAACGCTGCAGTCAACTATTGACTCGGCACTGCGAGTGTGGGTATTTCTGTCTTGTTACGTGTGAAACCATCTGTGAAAAGAAGCCGACATGTCTTAAGGAATTGGAAAATAAAGGGTACAAGTAGGGACATAGTTCATTATCTTGGTGATATAAAACAATACTCGTAAAAGTTTTCCAACAGTACTAAATGTCTTAATAGTTAAATTAAATACATATCTTTGGTAGTTTTACATACTGAGAAAAAAAAAATAAGTCGTATTCTTTAGAATACATTTTGAAAAAGAAGAATAGTACTCGATGTATAAAATAGAGTAACTTCTATACATACCTTTTTTATTTACAATACGAAACCAAATCAAAAAGCTGTTTATCTCTGCATTTAATCTACTTTAATAAATTCATTAAACTGTTTATAGTTTTTACGATGAAACTGGATATTTAATAAAAGACTTACTTCCAATATTCCGTTTGTAGTCAAACTCAATTCTATTTCCAAAAGATAAAGTTGAAATTTAAATGGCTAATAGTTATAGGGAAATGTCCCAATATTTATCACTTTTTCGTTCATTTGTCTCATGACTTGAGTCAATTAGTTTCTTTTACGTGTTGGCGCTAATTTTACATAATAAATGTCGAGAAAAGGGAACATAAATTACACTATTTAGTTTAATTATATGTTTATTTACATTTGTGTGATGATTTATGAATGTTTAGTATTTTAGTGTCATTTTATGGAGCCGTGATTTGAGTGTTAATAAATCTATGAAGGTTTTACAAACTTACCTCGCGACCCTGTGGTTTGTGATCTTGACTGAATCTAGAGGCCATAGGTTCAATTCCTAACCGGGACAAATGATTATTTTATGAGCATGATTATTTCCTCTATGTCTGAGTGTAATTAATGTATACTTTTTAGAAACATAAGCATGTCTGTCGGCAGTCTAGTTACCTCAGGCCTCAGACATGTCAATGTATTGTAGAGTAATTATAACACTATTAGTTAAAGAGTAAATGGAATGTAGAAAGAATTAACTATTTATTCAAGTGTGCATTTAGAGGGTGTTTCACTAGTGTCTTATATGCAATGTGCAGCTTATGACATGAATGCGGAAAGTTACCTCTCACGTTGGAAAAGGTTCAACATGGGGTCCGAAAATACATGAGTAAATTCACTTCTAAAACGAAACATTACTTTAGTATTTATTCAAATCTAGTGTTAGAGTATTATTAAAATCTAGTATAGTAGTTCTAGTCTAGAGCTCGATGTCTAAATCGATTTTTTTTTACCATTTCAGATAGTGAAAATTGAGTAAGAAAAGAACATGCATCGAATTGAATGTTCGATTATGCGATTATGTGAAATCATTAATGGGCAATAATCGGGTCCTGACTTCTCGCTCGAAAGGATTTATGTTGTCACTTACGAGTGTTTCTACGTAATCTATACAAATGTATAGCAACAAGGACATGCATGTTTACCTACTGAATAATTGAACTTGTTTAAGAGCCAATTTGAACAATAATACAAAGGGTGCCAAAATTTATGAAACTGCCTCTGCATGACATATAATTACTGAAGGTACTGTCCAATTACAATAAAGTGTAAACAACGGAGTTAAATAAATAGTACTAGTGTCGTAACGATATTCACTTTCTTCTGTGCGCATAACGCGTGAACACAACATTTGCTTAGACGCATTAATTGTTCCTGCTGGTATATTGTGAATTGCGCAAAAACTTCCGTTTGGGTCGTGTGCTGACAATCTAATATACAACACGATAAATTGCAAATTTATTTTCATTTAACATACATTACTCGTTTTACACACTATTGAAATTTATAAATGTATTCACAATCATCAATGAATAGTGACAAATATCTTCCTTTAAAATTTTCGTGTATTTTGTTGTTTGTCCATATATTTGGTATGTAATAAGTGAAGTAATTAGTAGAACATTATGGAGTGACAACTGATTGGCTAATGAAACGCACTGGTTGTGTTTTGTGACAAATTGAAGTAGTTATGACTGAAGACTTTTTGTATGTTGGCCAATAGGTTTTGTAATGATGTTATGCAGCACTCATTAAATATCCAGTTCATGTATATTTACAAATATTTATCAATACGTATATAATAGTAGATGAATGGGTGTCATGTCCCTCCAACACGAAGAGGGGATCATGCCAGGCGGGCCACGGCCCTACGGTTGAAGTTGGGAAATTGTATATTTGCTATTCCGTGCGAGAATCTCTACATTGCGATAAAGGATATTTACTTCGTAGTTCGACTTGTTTTCGGTAGATGGCGCTGTAGTATGTATTTTTTCCCTGTATTTGAAAATCGGCACTTCAGTATAAAACGAAAAATTTAACGTATTTTTATTGCAAATGAAAAAGCAAATATAGGTACTCTTTAAATCTATTCGTATTTACTTAGAATAACCTCATTTTTGTTGTTTACAATACGTAAACAATAAAAATGTGGTCTACATATAAAATAAATTAAAAAAATTACGTTTACAGTAGAGTATTCTCGCGAAACACATAAATAGTACATGCAAAGAAGACGAGATACCTAAAAAACCCGACTCATAAGATGTTGTAAACATATTATCAGGGGCAATAAAATTGTCTAAGTTATGAGAACAGTCTAGTAAGCTACGCCAATAGCCTTTGTCAGTCCACTGCTAAATAAAGGCCTCCCCTCAGCTAGGAGGTTTTGGCCTACTGCGGGCCAGATGGGTTGGTCCGGATGGCGTAAGAAAGCAGTTCCCGGATCCCTTCCGTCTCAGGCGCAGAGTGGCACAACGTATGGTTTTAGTCGGTTCGATTCCGACACCACCCCGCCGCCAACCCCGGTGAGACAAAGAGCCCGAGGGGTTTACACATGTTAGAAAAAAAAGGATTTACTTCAAGTTTTCCTTCTTTTTGCGCTGATGCTGAGAACAGTAGATTTACTCTTTAAAAGATGGAAGTAGTGTGTCTTATACTAACAATTACGTACTTTTACTAACAAGAATTCTACATTCTGCATAACATAGTTCTGATATTTCAAATATACAATTAAGCGAAAATATCACTTAAGTAGATAAATTCCAAGAACTCGCAAATAAATATCAATGAATTAATTACTTGTCTTTGGCAATCGTCAATCATCTATCACCGACACTCTTAGAGATCAAAGAAAATAACTAGAATTAAGTAAACACAATCAATAAAGACACAAGTAGACGTTTAATGGAGATCATTTTAAATTTAAACATGTTATCATTCATTCTATAAGAGTAGATCAAAAGACAGCATGATTTAAATAATGTCAGCAACAAACGGGTTGAAATAAGTAAATTTCGATTTTAAATTTAGGAGATGAAAGAAAAGATAACATATTAAATAAGAAAACTGTATACAAATTAATGAAAGATGTTCATGGCATAAAACTGTACCTACCGGTTTGCGGCCAAAATTGGCTAAAATATTTCTTTAGAACAGTTACAGTAGTGAGTGAAGTAATTAATATTAGAGATCACCAAGTAGTCGTGTATAGAATGGTATGTTGTTGATTTATCGTTCAGACTAAACTACATTAGTTGATTATATACACAATATAAATTCTATATGGAGACAGTATGATAATATCAATGTGGATCTGATAGAATGTTTAGAAAATGTTTGTACATACATGCATAAAACTATGCCTAGTTTTAACCAGCCTGATCTCGAGAGAGAGCTCGTTCCATAGTAAGACAGCTTGTACAAAGAAGGTTGAGTGAAGAAAATTAGAGCGCTGAATGGGACATTATGAAAGCTGTTTGTTGCTTACAACAACCAGAAGATCTATGGTATTAACTGTGATTTGAAAATACATATTGTTTACTATACTACTGGTAAGAGGGAGCTTGAAGAGAAGAGTAAAGACTAAAGGGTAGTTAATGCCTATGTCTATCTACGTAGGCGAATTGAAAGCCACTCCAAATGAGACCGATACACAGATACGTGATCATATTTTGTAAGTTGAAAACGAATCGAAAGCAATTGTTATGAGAAGACGGTATAGCTTATTGAGCAGACTTATATTCAACTCAAAGTAGCACACGTCACCATAGTCGATTATTGGGAATATTAGTCTGGACCTCTGATCAAATAAGGTAGATAACGCACGTAGAACCAAAAAATAAAGGGATTTTTTTTAAATATGTGCGAGTGATTCATAGTGTTGCCACTTTTTAAACAATGTCCCTGAAATATGCAAAATATTTTTGTTGTTGTTTTGTTTGGCGGTTTGTTTCGTATACATTATAATTAGATTATACATATTTATGTTAATAAAGGAGTGAGTGAGTGAGCATGTATGTATGTGTGCGGGAAGGTTATTCGAAGATTGTTTTGTTGTGATTTTGACTCGTATGTATGACATGTATGTTTGTTTGTTTTATCGTTTAAAAGTAGTTTAGAAGTTTTCATTACTTCTAAAGTACTTAATATAACTTAACAAATAGGGTGCCGTGAGGATTCATTGGATAATACGGCGCCCTCTGGAGGATATAAAACATAATTGAAAAATGTTAAAAAAGTGTCCACATGGGTATCAAATGAAAGGGCATAATGTGCACATTTCATAACGTTAAGTTATAATGAAATTGGTTTAGCCATTTACAAGATATGAGAATCGCAAGTGAGGAGAAACAATCGAATATTTTGAAATATACTCAAGTAGGGTATCTAATTAATAAAAAATAATAAATCTAATTGACACTATAAAGAACGTTATTAAAATAATAAAGTAATGCTAAGGTCTCACTCTTTACTTCATTATATAACTGAATCTACCTACAAATTACTTACCCACATTTCTAGGCTATTAGAAATACGAACTCCTGGCAACACTCTCCCAGAACGTCTTTTGTTTGAATAATAAGGAAAAATATCGTTTTGTGTTTACATATTTGTGAAATATTATTCCTTGAGACTTTTTGTGTACTTTTGTGTAGTTTTGACAACATTTAATTGCACAAGACGGCATTTAGTAATTAACTTACTGCACGACCACTTGTACGATACTGACGAAAAGTAGCGTAGTCTTAGTATATGTGTGCGTTAACGCGTGTGTTCACTTGAAAGTAGCTGAGTTTTTGCTTCAACAAAAACAAAGGCCCTGTGTTATCTACTTTTTTTTAGATCTGAAGTCTGGACAAGCACTAACTTGGTTTTCATAGGCAAAAATTCCTAAGCCTGTAGAGGGTCTGTAATCCATTCATCATCAACCCTGACACTTTCATTCTGTTATGACTTAACTCAAGAACAGAGCTTACGATTTCTGTGACTCTGAACATTTAGAACGGGAGCTATAACATGTTCAGAAGGTACTAAGGTAACGGATATCAAGTGAATGGAAGACGGTAGCACTCGAAAATAAGACGCAAGTATCCAGAAGTGAACAGGCAACCAGCCTATATGCCTTATGTCTATGGAGTTACGGATAAAATCGGGTTTGTGTTAAAGAAATACTCCATTCAGACAGTATACACACCAGGCATAAAAGTTCACAATATCGTCGGTACACCGAAGTATATATTTCTACTACAAGCTATAAAATAAACTGCAGCTACGGAAGTTCCTACACAGGCCAAACGAAGCGGGCTATTGCTGAAAAGATCAAAGAATATATCGCTGCTGTAAAGAACCGACTGAGGAGCAAATCGTCTATTGCACTCGATGCAAGCATCACCCACTGGATTGATTTCAACACACGCAAGTCCTCTCCACCGAATGTCACTTTTATTCAAGAGTTGTACGTGAAGCGATTGAGATTAAAAAGCATAAAACTTTCAATCGGGAAGATGGTTTTAAATTACACAGCGAAGAATCCACTATTAAAAAACATACCACCTCACTTTTCTGCGCTGTCGGATAAACACCATCATAGAACACAGCGGTTTGCTTACAGAATAGGGACACTGTTAACTGTGGTATGTGACAGTACAAGGCGAAACCAATTTCTCAATAATATCGAAAATGGGCGGGTGGAAGAACCTTCTACTTCGTGGATTCGACAAGGGAGGGCTTGCGCCGCTGAGCCAGTCAGCCTGTGACCACGGCCAGTGTAACCTGGTCGAAACGTCAGGTAAACCAGAGGTATGTTATACCTTTAAATAAGTGATCGCGTTAATTCCAGTGAAAATAATTATTATTATATTAAATAAAAGCGCTTTTATATAGTCTACTGGAACAATACAACAACCGAAGATGGAGTGATACTCCTCAAGGGTCGGATAATCAATAGTGAGTTATGAGATGTAGGTATTTATACTTGTCACTTGGTAATACGTCGGTTAGTTTTGTTCGTTTATAATAAACGAAAAATCATTCCATAAAGGCTACTTGACAAATTTAAAACGTCCAAGCGACCTATGAATTCTAACAAAAGTATGGTACCGAAACTGAACTCAAAAGCCAATGCTTCCCATGTACATTGACTTCGGTAATCCAAACAAAACTAAATGACAAACGGTACACCAGAAAAAATAGCCAATGACTCATATGACCTTACCAAATCCGATACACTTCAAAGTCTTTGATTCTTCACGGATGGTATGATCATTTTAAATGAGTTGGGTAGTCAGGCCACCCGGGCGTGAGAGTATGTATTTGTTTACATGAATTTTTACAGCGACCGCGACACAAACCAGAACGTAGAGCTAATTATAGATGGTTTAACCTTACCACGTGGGGTCGTTGCGCCGTCGGACATATAATAGAAGTTAAGGAGTTTTAGTAATGACTGTTTCGAACATTCACTTTGTACAGTAACTAAATCGGAAGTTTTAAAAGTTAAAGTAGTGTCGAAAATAATATGCTGTACCCTTTTTTTTCCGTGCGGAAATTCCCTCGGATACCACCTCCTGGTGCCATGTCGGACACGAACCGACTAAAAGCGCACGCCGTCTCTGGTACTAGGAGCCGGGAAACCAGGTACCCCCTAAAAAGGAAAACCCTGGAACCCCGACGTACCTCGGGCCACCTACGGTTTCTAGATGGCCCCCTCCTTTGTAATATGCTATACCCTAATGTGTTGTTTCGTATACGAATTGGTGTCCATTTCTCAGTATTTCTTAGAATATTTTACAGTCGTGTATGAATAGTATTTTAAAAATAATATTAAAACACCAATGTAACGTGGCAGCAATACCTGCATATGATTGGAACATCAGAGATATCAGACTTGGTCACCGATCAAGATGCAGGCACATACACTCATGTCTATATCGCTAAGGGGTAGACTCTGCCTACGGACCAGTATTAAACTTATTATTGTGACGTGGGTTCTTTAGGGATTAGATAAGTAATTAAATAATATGAAAGCAAGGCGTTGGTAGGAATGAAGGAGGACTCAAGAAATAGCTTGTCTAAAAATGTGAGCTTTTTAAACAAAAATCAAATAATTTTGTATATTTATCTCATCTTACGAGTTACGTATAGGAATTCGGAACTGTGTTAAGTTTATTTGGCAAAAGAAAAACCAATGTAGGTGGGGCCAATAAGAAAACTAATAACGTCAAAATTACATTCTAAGTATTACAGCATATTCTCATTCAGTCTTCCTCAAATCCTGTGTTACTAAAGTATACAGGGACATAAAAGTGTCAAGTTGACACTGATTTATATCTAATAACAAACAAAGTAAGCTCAGTCTGAGGTACTAGGGCTTTATCTTAACCGTACCGTGGTTCATGCATTATTTAATGGCTGTCTGTCACAGTTCGGTGCCCGACGAGGGTCTTATGAGGGTATATGACACTGTCATATCGTGCTGATATATATCACTGAGTTTTATATATTAAAGTCTGATGCCAAGTCTGTCTGTGTGAACTTGATACTATTCCAAAACGCCAACTGAATTTTCAGACGGTTTTTATGAATTGATAGAGATTTATTAATTTAGTTGCTGTGAAGTGTTCATTTTTGTTTCTTATGTAAAACATACTTACTTTTGCTAGAGGCTTCACCCGGTATGTATTTTATATTTTTGCAGTATTTTTATACGATATTTCATATTTATAGCATATTAATTTGTAACACAACTTTGTGTATTTCTTCGTAAATCAACAGTACTACCTATATGTACATTTTATTGTTCAAGTTCAAGGCAAAATTTGATATGTGGTGGAGCACTAGAGGTGCTTACTCTATGGTGATAGTACCTATGTATTAATCTCTTCAAGAGCACATCGCATTAATGCACAATATGGCATAGGGATTGACAATTTGTTGATACTTGAAAAAGTAGTGAAATCAAAAAGAAATTGCTAAGACTGTATATTGTCACATTGTTCTGTGCAAAAACGTAGACGCATTCTTAAGGTCAGATAGACACTGACACTTAATTTCAGATACACACTGACACTTAAGTTCAGATACACACTGACACTTAAGTTCAGATACACACTGACACTTAAGTTCAGATCACGATGGATTTGTTATAAAGGTTGCTAGCGTGCGATGCAATCTCTTTATATGACTGCCTCGGTGGCGTAGTAATAGCGAATGCTGTGCGAATAATACATATTATACATAGAAAACACCCAAACTCTGAAACAAATATTTGCAGATCATACAAACATTTGATCCGACCCGGGAATCGAACCCGAGACCTCTAACACAGCTGTCGCATACGCTACCACTGCGCTACCGAGGCAGTGGTAGCGCAGTGGTAGCGAAAAAGAGAAAAACAATTTGTAGATCACTCAAAGTGTTGTCTTACGAAAGAATCGAACTCACAAAACTCAGCAAAAAGCGACGAGGCGACAGCTAAGAGGTCTTAGCTGTCGCCTCATCTCAGCCATGGTCTATTAGTGCCGTCATCCATTTATACAGTTTATCAATATACCTCAGTTTTTCCTATATAAAGGAGATAATAATAAAGGAGACAATAATAATAATTATATATCCAAAAATTACAACAACTACACACCATAATCCTTGAGAATACTATAAATGGGACAAAAAATATTATAACTGCCAATGTGTAATAATACGCTTCTGTATAGCATTAGAAACGAGGTGATCCGACAAAGAACCAGGGTCATCGATGTAGCCCACAGGATTAGCAAGCTGAAGTGGCAGTGGGCTGGCCACATTTGCCGAAGAACCGATAACCGTTGGGGTAAACGAGTTCTTGAGTGGAGACCGCGTCTCGTCAAACGTAGTGTAGGACGTCCACAAGCCGTCCACAAGAGCGATGATTTGCGCAGGACGGCTGGCAGGAGCTGGATGCGAGAAGCCATAGATCGAACTAAGTGGCGTGGAATTGGAGAGGCCTATGTCCAGCAGTGGACTGCGATAGGCTGATGATGATGAAGATGATATAGCCTCTTGGGGTTTAGTAAAGATATATGTATGAACTTTGCCTATAAAATAATTACCTATTTATAAATGTTTAGAAGGAACTAAGAGTGGTTTTAAGAACTGAACGAAACATCACATGGGTGTTGCCCTAGTTTCTGCTCGAGTTATACTAAATGATCCTGCAAATATCGATAATTTCTGCTTCACTACAAATAATGATCCATTCACATTGACAGTGTCCCGTTCATGCGCATCCGGTGACCACACGCAAGGTTTACGGACACTTTACGGACACTTGTCCCGACTTTATTAGGAATTCGCGTAATTCATGTGAGGAACGCCTTCACCGGTCCAGTTGTCCGGGAATGCGTTTACTTGGAATATTGTCACTGTATTTTCAGGATAGTGAATTTAAATCCAGTGAGTATTTTACACTTTGTTGGAAAGAAGGTAGATGAGACAATTTTAGGAAATGTTATAATAGGAATATTGGAATAGCTACCAAACAACAGGCAAAGTTGATCGAATGCTATATTTATTGTAGAGTTTATTGAGAAAAACACATCTGAAAAATAACATTACCTGTTCCAAATATAATATACTAGCTGAACCGGGGAACTTTGTACAACCATATTTATATATTTGTCTCAGCTTCCCACAGGCAGTGTACAGTCGCAGACAAAAAAAAAGATTGTTCTGATTTCTCTTATATACAAACCTTGGCATAACAATATAAAACACATTAAATAAACAATTATTTAGGTTAAGATCGTAAGTAATGCGCGTACATACATTTCAGCGATTCATTTTTAAATAAATAGATATTACTTCAAAAAAACATACGTCGTCTATCGAATATATATTCTCACTATAAAACAATAGGTATCGATACTAATATTATAAATTGGAAAGTAACTCTGTAACGCTTTCAGGACTAAAGTATATCACTGATTTTAATGAAGTTTGGCATGAAAATAGATAGATAGATATAAAACTCTTTATTTGCACACTATAATATTACAGTTTTCTATCTGTAATATTATAGTGTGCAACTCTCTTCAGTGTGTTGTAACTCTCTTCTGCGAGTACATAAAATATGAGACGGAGTGTACAAAGGGCGGCCTCATTGCCAAAAGCAATCTCTTCCAGGCAACCTTCCAGGCAATACTGTGATTGTTAAGGAAGGACATAGGCCACTTTTAATCGCGATAACTGACATACACGTGCTCGGGTCCAAGGTCAAAACTTTTTAAATTATAATATAAACGTGATTATAAATCAGTTTGTATTAGTTAAATTTATATATTTAGAAATGACTTGTGGTTTTCCATGTAGCATTTATGCCATGATAATACACATTTTCTGCGAATTCAAGGTTGAACGTGAACAAAGCCGCAAACCTATAACATAAATGTAATGATAACATCAAAACTTCAAAAACAATAATCATGTCATAAAAACATAAAAACAGTCTCGAAACTTGTAAAAAAAAGACTGTCAGGAACGAACCGACTTAGATGCCATTTAAAAATACATTGATATTTTGTTAAAGTGTAAAATCACGTTATCGATTTATTTATGTATAAGTTATAATATATCGTTACTCTAGCGGTTGAAGTATGCGATTGTTAATCGAGAGGTCTCGGGTTCAAATCCCGAGTCGGGCCAAAAGTGAAATTGAGTTTTTCTGATTATATAAATGCTAAATAGCTGCTCGGAGTTTGGAAGATAGGGTCTGAACTCCCGTGCCTCGGAGAGCACGTAAAGCTGTCGGTCCTGCGCCAGATCTTTCCCTGATCGTCTCGGTTAACCGTCCTATCAGATTATGAAAGAAAGGGAACAGAGAGTGCGCCTGTGTTTGCGCATACACTTGTGCATTATAATATCTCATGCATAGTTGGCTGGTCTCCGTCGAGACTGGCCGCCGTGGCCGTAATCGATGGGAGAACATCATCATCATCATCATCATATTAGTTATTTCTTGGCCGGTTCTTGTTTTTCTCGCCCAATGGACTTTGCTTTGAACTACATTGTCATGAAACACATTATGATATATGACATATCCAGGTATGTAGAAAAAAAGATATTTCATAAATGTCTTTTTATCATCTATTGCTCAATATTTTGTCTTTTCTTTATTTTTAAACCATTAAAGAACTCTCTTACAATAATAATTTAATTTTACTAACATAACATCATTGCGTAAATTTTGCGTAAATTCATTGCATTCAATGCTACAATACAATTCAAAAAAGAAATATTCCAATCTATACACTTACACATTTCAAATTAATCTGTGTATTCCAAAAAGTTCTAGACCGATTGAACTTAATTTTTGAAATGATTTACAATTCGCTTCTAAGATTTTCTTATACTTACAAATAAAATCATAATGAACTTCAGAAAAACGAGAAACAATACAGTTATATCATAAAAATTTATTGTGATACTCTATAAAACAATTACGGTCTTAATAAAGAAGGAACCCCAAAAACAATTCCAAAGTCTCTGGTCACACGTCCACCTGCCGTAATTATCTTAATTGAGTTTTTTTTTTCAATTAAAAGCCAGTCACGCTGGGGATGTCTCCGTTGTTGAAGCTCTTAGTATTTGATATGTATCTTTATAATTGGTTGGGTTTTCTCGGTACGTGAAGTGACGGATGTACGTGCTAAACATTGTGGTTCTGGTAGAAATGATTGGTTGTTGGTTTTTATTATATGATATTGTAGTTATTGATAATTGGCAACATTGAAACCGCGTTTCCTAATTGTAAGAATATATTACATCAATATTGGTTAATTCGCTTATTATTTTGTTTTTAACTCAGTTGTTGAACATTATTCATTCATAAAATACACCTATCCTTGTAACACGTTTCTGTGATACTGTGAAGACGTTCTTTACAGGATATTGAGTGTCTTTAAACTGAGAATAGGTTTGGTCGGTATGAATTGCTTTGCAGCTCTTTCCAGTTGTTTATTTAATTACAAGGTCAATATGCCGCCTGTTTTAGTAAGGATGACTCCTACTAACTAAAGTTAAGCCTAAATAGTAACACTATTAAATCAATAAAAATATTGAGCTCATCGCACAAACAATATGTGCTACACTTAGACGCCTGTGTTCTTCGATATTCGATCGATACAACTTCAAAATCTCAATGCAAATAGCGCGGTGGGAGTACGCTCTTTTCCTTGTAGACCAGAAATGCATTAGAACTTCTCTTGCTTGCTCGTCATCATTATCAATTCAACGCAGTCCACTGCTGGACGCAACTTGGTTCGACCCTCTGCTGCCCGCATTAGCTCCTGTCAGTCATCCATCACAAATCATTTCTCTACGGAGCCTACTCATTTGTCTCCAATCTTAAAAAAAACCTACTGTACTTGTCAGAAAGAGGTTTTAGTATTTCTTCGAATTGAAACTGCTAATTAACAAGGTAGAACAAGGTTTATTGTTATATTACTTTAACAACCGGCACGTTTTAATATTATGACGTAATTAGCTTGTGGATGTCACCGGTTTTATCTACCCCACTTCACGCTCCATGGCGCCAAAGTGACGATGTCGAGAATCAAGATGCATAACCAAATAGCTGTAACGTAACCAAATTCTTGTAATTTAAATTCTTCTTTTGAATAGATTAGAAATGGCCTGGAATCGTATATGCTGTAGTTCTTTTAAAAATAATGTCCTGTATAATTAAGACTGTAGTTTTAAAACCATGTCTAAAAAATTTCTAGTCCTAAGAAAAAGTGAGTAAAAAGTGTATACCTTTTATACATTAAAAATACATAAATATTTCACACAACGCCATCTAGTCCCAAACTAAGCAAAGCTTGTATTATGGGTAATAGACAATCGATATAAATATATATATATATTTTAGTTTTCTATGTATAGTTTATTTGTGAAAAAATAGTATATATATATATACTATTTTTTCACAAATAAACTATACATAGAAAACACCCAAACTTCGAAAAAAATATTTGCAGATCATACAAACATATAATTCGACCCGAGAATCGAACCTGGGACTTCGAGCACGGCAGTCGCATACGCCACCACTGCGCCATCGAGGTAGTCAAAACTCTCTAATAGTTACCATAACATTTACCTCATAAAAGAAATTTCTTAAGCAGCATTAGGTAACCAGTTAGTTCGTTCGCATTAAAAACCTTCCAAACTAATTGACCGAGGTGGTCTTCATACACATCACGAAGCCACCCACTTCTAAGCGTAAGTATACCAAACGAATGAATTCAAAATCCGACAGAATAAATTAAATACCTTCGTTTTGGTTATTGACGGACATTGAAAATATTTTTTTATTACCTATCGTGATCACAAGAAACATATTTACCTGTAGACTACCTCGTGATTTGTGAAACAGAGGACCTAGTGTGTGTTTAGTTCACATCGATTGAAGTTTCTCGTGGTCTGGATTGAAGATGGTGAAGCTTTCTGTGTGGGCTAACTGCAACGCCGAACCCAGTAACCTTGAATATTGAGTTAGTAGGAAATAAGACCCATTCCCTCAATTTCTGCAATTGAAAATATTTCGTACCTTTATTAAACATGTTTAAAAAATAAGTTCATTCAATTATTGCCCGCAGTATTTCTGTGTGATTGTGTGTTATTCTTTAGAAAACAAATTCTGTGATGTAAGTATATTTACAAAATAACATATATTTTATTTTAAGAATTCCAATTAAGAGCAGACTTATGTTTAACTACCTACAGATGTCATAATAGCAATATCTAGTTACATAGAAATAGTTTATATTGAGATCTAAAACGGAAGGTGCAAGCACAACTGCATGCACAGGTATTTTGATAACAAGTTTAAAGTTTTATTAATACGATCAAAATTTAAGTCCACTGGCTCACACAAATGAACGAAACTTAACAATTATTAATTACCTAATTAGACCTTGTAAGGAGTCTAAAAGTGCCGCTAAAAAACTTAATACAGTCACCTAATAGAACCGTGTCGCATTGCTGTACGTACGAATTTAATCGAGGCGGTATCCTTTGTAGATGCGTAGACGCAAGATGGCGGCTTTGGATCAAACGGACCGCGTGTGTGAGGAGCCGCACCGAAATGTCACCACGGTCGATCAATTAACGGTTATCCCATGTTAATGTGTTATTGATATCGAAATAGCGAAGTTCAGAACTGCCGTAGCTTATTCGGTTTTGTGGTGCAATTGACAGTCTAAAGCGTTATTTGAAACGTAAAAATAATTACTCGTGCAGTACCATTCACTTATACCAAATACAGTTCAAAACAGTTAATAATAAACAAGGAATGAATTATTTTAAAAAATCCGGCTGCGTATAATTTCTTTGATTGTGCTTTTTTTAATTTTAATGTACCCAGTCTCCCTCTCGACTAAGACGAATTTATTGACATTACTCACATAACAATATGATAAGCCGTTTAGGCTCTAGAGCCTTTCAAAGAAATGTACATACATAGATATACTTGAACAACATAACCCTCCATCTTTCGTACTCAGGTAAAAAAAAGTTACATCACATCCTAATGGTGTTCAAAAGCAACAGTCGTGGCTATATTTCAATTATTTACACTAACAAACTATAACAATAGCTTTATATTTATATAAATTATTATTATTTTCTTAATATTTCTTATACAATATATTCTCTATAGCATTACCTTTGTATTTAATAATCGGTTAATACAAGCGCTGAATACTCATATGTAACTGCAATATGATAGAATATTATTAATTTTCATTCCCTGTGGTGACTGTTGGGGTATTAGGGCTTTAAATATTTTGATATGAGTATATTTTCAATGATTCAGTATAATATATTTTAGCAACATTTTTTAAATAAACTTATTCATAATAATAAACACGCTTACTCTTTTAGATTACACTAAGCACCACATTTAGCTGAGCGTTGTGGAAACTAGGCTTAATCGGGCCGCGATGGACAAGCTAATGGCCTTAACAAATTGTTACAGACATGGCTGCCTTAGGTACAGACTAACACAACTATTAATTTTATTGGTTGTTTTGAAACGTGGCTGGAAGTCTTGTACGACGATTTTAATTAAGAAACGGTACACGCTGTTCTAGATAGATATTAGGAATTGATATTATGTTTGCACATCTAGTATTTATAAAATCACAGCTCACTGGTTATATTTTTTTTTTCACTTTTCTACAATATTTTTTAAGGATTAGGTAGCAAATGAGCAGATGGATCGCCAGATGATGGATTACCACCTCTCATAGACACTCGTAATACCATAGGCGTCACAAGTTCGCGGCTGGTTTTTTAAAAAAAAGTAGGTACGTATATGAAGGTTTGAAGGTTGTATTGGTCCGGATTTACCACCGGCGGCAGTTCATTCCATAGTTTTGTTCTGCGAGGAAAAACGTTTCTAGAAAGTCTGGCAGAGTAATGACAGAAGCAACGAGAGTATGTATTCGAAAGCTGGGAAAGCACATGTTGTTTAATTTGAAAAAAAGATACGACCTAGTGTAGGCCGTTAGATTGTGAGTGTGATGTCAGATATAATTCTTATCTACATGTAAGTACTATCAGGAGATCTTTATACGTATTTTACTTTCGTAGCCGTATTCACTTCCTAACACACTAACTGTTATGAGATCGACCCCTAGTTCCCCTACATGTAACAAAAATTTGTGTAATTCAAAATTTTTTATTTGATTCTGGGTATGAATTGCCCTTTTAAGAAAAAAACGAACCCTGCTTAACGAAATTCTCCCTGCCCGAAGATTAGTACAGATCAGGTAGTGCCATATCGCGACATTTATTTACAAGGGAAGCTGCTTGTGTTGGAGTTCTCTGTTTGAACAAGAAAGAAAGATTGGTCTCATGATGTCAAAGTTATCCAATCATTCAATAGTAGCATCTTCAAAAAGAACAACTCACATTGCCATGGATATCCTGGCAGGCCGGATAGAAGACGATAGCAAATTTGTCTTATATATTGAAATAATCTAAGTTAAAGCTCCTTGTCACATCCTAAAATGGTTCATATAACCACTGTCATTCATATATGTACTTTTTATATATTAGCACATCTTTTGTCTACAGCCATTATGCCGTCTATAATGTTAGTCAGTTCTTAGTACATTATAAAGAGCCATCAACCGTCAATAACTTACACATATTTCGAAATAAACATACTTGTAAATCTTACTCTTGTCACTGCCATCTATTTCTACGACTCAGGAGAATATCTACTAAGAAATGAAACAATAGCATTCTCCAAAGTTATATATCATTGTAGTGTTCTTGTCTTATTAAATGTGTATCAACGCTATAGACAGTACATCAAAATATTGTATGACCATACAACAAAAGTAAATGAAACGGTTCTAAATTCAGCTCCCAATTTCTCTTAATGACGATATGAAAAGAAATAAAAGTTGTTTGTGTGGCATGTGTATTATTGTGTACACTGAATTATGTGATGTATAGGTACTATTGTGTACTGCAGTAACAAAACTAATTTGTTATTGATGGTGTCTAAGATTGCGGCAGTCGTGAGGGGACGAACTTATCTGTACCACCTTTAATTATGAGATGATTTTAGACTACACGATTTTTAATATTTTTTTAATTAGTTTTAGTATTTATCGATGCGATATTAATTTTTGATTAGTCGATATAGACTGCAGTGCAAAACATGTCTTAAACAAAATATAAACGATTCGCTGCTTAAAGTCGTGTAAATTGAGAAATTTGGTAATTTCGTATTTATTAAAAACCTTAATGTATAAATAAATCTCGTCAATAATAATTTAAGGACATTAGTTTACTTACAAGCTTACTTATCGTCAATATTGAACTAAAATACCGTGAGAGTAGCCCTTCTACTAATTCGCTCTGTGTTTATTAGGAATAGGATGGGTATAAGAATAGTACACACATAAGTACCGTGTCTAAAGCGAAATAAAAATGACCCTGCCATCCAGCAACGTATTCTATAATATTTTATACTTACAAAGATTTAAAATAATGTAAAATTTAGACGGAAATTGGTAGGTACTAATATAACTTCTTCGGTGGCGCAGTGGTAGCGTACGCGACTGCTGTCCATGAGGTCTCGGGTTCGTATCCTGAGTCGGGCCAAATGTTTGTATTATCTGCAAATATTTCTTTCGCAGTATTTTCTATGTATAGTATGTATTTACAAAAAAAAGGTATATATGTAATCATATCAGTTGTATAGTACTCATATTACAAGCTCTGCTTAGTTTGGGACTAGATGGCGTTGTGTGTTAGATGTCCGAAATATACATATTTTTTTATAATGTATAAAAGGTATACACTTTTTACTCACTTTTCTAAGGACTACAAATTTTTTGTAGCCAAAATGACAAAAACGGAACCCTTTTATTTTAGTTATGTCCGTTAATCCATCTGCATAATTATATAGAAAGATTGGTAAAATAAAGTGGAAAACTATAAAAAATAACAATTATAGACCAACAGATTCAACGTTACATAGCTTATAACCTGTAATATAAAATAATAAAATACTTTGACTACGGCGTCCTTACACGTGGATCGACACGCATTTCACCAATTTTTCACTTATGACTGTAAAATGTTTAACCGTTCCGTGCTATGCGATACGTACGATTAATCGTACAGAGTAAACACTCTTGCTTAGAGACAGAAACGAATGTACATCCATTCACAGTCCAGTTATAGGTGCCGCTACAATACGTAGATCGGTGGTCACAGAGTAACAGAGCGGCAACATTTAATGACCGCGACTGGCCAGTAACACTCTGCTATGTGTTCGTTTCATCATTACATTATGTTGCGTTTGTGATGCTGCTTATGAAATGAATTATATAAGGTAAGACTTTTGTCAACTCAACACATAATTTTTTGATAACATTTGAAGCTACTACTACCCCCACTCGTCGAAGTTGGGGTCGGCTTTAAGTCTACCGCGATACCAGTGTTGAAGTTATGTAGGTAAACGGTTGTCGAACTTTTTGGGGCTACAATTATCAGTAACGATTGCGACAGACATCGCACATCACATCTAGAATAACTTTGTAACGTTTTAAGATATATTAATCTGTTCTAATATCATTTAACAACGAGCTTCTTTATTTTCTTCCTCCCATGATTCTTATCAAATACTTTTTTATAACCATTCAATAGTTGTTACAACTACCATGTATGCATACTACGGCTTATTTTCTTTCCTAATAACCAAAGTATTTTTTGATTAAAAATATTTTACTCATTCTTTTTTTGAAAAAAAAAACCTACACGTTCATGGATGCAACACTAAGGGTTGTATAAAAGTTTAATAACAATAAGCCCATTTTAGGTGCATTAAGTATCGTAGCAATATGTTTCAAAGTAAAGTCATGATTTTTAGCTATACATTACTCACTTTAACCTGTTCGAAAATAATCCAACCTAAAAAAGGGGTCTACACTAAATCGACTAGGATATGTGTCTCACTTGTAAGGATCGAACCCACGGCATTCATTGCAGCAGTAGGAAGCGGGTGGAACATTGAGTTTTTAGTTAAATTACTTTCATTTTGCGGGCGCGATATACATTTGTCTCAAATTATCCTTCGATTTGAAGCTTAGCGTAACATTATGCAGTAAGTACATTGGTATCGGCACATCGGTGTCCGTAATAACACAGGGAAGCAGAACAATGGTAGAGTGACCTCGTATCGCGGCAATAATCTATGTCTCTCATGTTGAATATTTTGGACACGGACATTTTAAAGGGAAACTCGGGCCAAAATTAGAATTACAAGGTTGTGGTACAAGTCATAAGAATCCAGATTCCGGAAAAAAATCGAAGAATAAGTAAAGTAAAACGTCATATGTTTTACTTCTGTTATGATTTACAAGTAATTAGTTAGTAGTAATTAACCCAATTACGGCGAATACAAAAGGAAGGTATTTGCTCCATGACAGCGCCTGCACTCATATTATACGAATGACGTGTCAATAGACTGGTAATAATAACCCGGCTAATATTGGCTATATAAATTTAGTCAAGTTTTTAAGTAGTCATTACAAGTGCATAAGACATCTAGGTCAGGTTTTAATGTTTACTCAATAGAAACTGTGACTATTGAAAGACTGCTGTCAGACTCATTCTAGTCCACATACGTTTAACTCCTTCACTATTCATGATATTTTAACTGTAAATTTAAATTAAATTTACGAAATTACCACTTTATATACAGGTAAAGATAAAATATTTAAGATTAAAACTTCATAAATATATGGTTTCCAACATTTTGCACATATGATTTTTTTTACTTTACACATAAAATAAACACATATTTCTCTACACTCCTGTTTCCTAACCTCTGTCTATTATAACTTGGACCACAACTTTCGCCATACAAGGTGTTATTATGTAAATGATGAGAGCTCCGTTTCGGCTGAGTCAATACGCCAGGAAATCCAATCGACGTCAGGTCCACTATAGTTTTACCTTTACTTGCATTCACTTAATACAAGAGTGACCTTTGTTCAAAGGTTAGTTTGAGTGAAGAGAAAGTCGCCAATGAAATTACCTCACGGCTCATCTAATACCTTTAAAAGAACAATTCTAAGATATGTATAATTTGATTTTCGGAAACGGCTTCAACAATTTTCATTAAATTAAGTATGCAGAAGGCTTCCTTCGAAAAGGTTTTTCGAGGGCGATAAATCGATCTAGCTAGTCAATTTGCGTGATAAGGAAACAAAAAAATAACTTCTGCTTTGTGATACTGTACTGTATAAAAGAGGCAAAAGGTTCAGTACACCTTAATTATGAAGTGTTCTAACATAAATTAAGCATTATTTAATTTGCATCATTTCTAACCGAGATTACTAACAAATCTTGGCGATTAAATTTTATCAATGACTACACGATTGGCCTAGTGGTTTCAGTGGTCGCCACACCGCTTCCTACTGGGCTAAGTGTTGTGGGTTCAAATCCTACATGGGACAACACTTTGTGTGATCCATAAATTGTTGTTCTAAGTCTGGGTGTACTTTGTGTCCGTTTCATGTATGTTTGTAAAGATCCCCGCGACACAGGAATTTACGTTCCTAATGCGGGAGTTGTCTTTAAAAAAAAATATTGGTAACTGCTAAAGTCTAATATTTTTAAATATGATATGTTAATTTTAAAGTTATATTTTAAGTAAGCTTCGTTATTTATACTTCTGGAAGTTTTTAACTTTTCTTATGATTAATCTGTGCTACATTTTCTTCAACAAAGGGAATCAACATTTTATCTATGTGTTCACATCTGATTATGGTATGACGTCAGGTCACGATGTTACCGCGAAGCAATTTAATCAGACTCCTGCGCAGTGACAGTTGCACTGAATTATAGCTTATCGTGCGCTTCTGACGTGATCTTATACCTGTTTAACGCTCATTTCCTGTTTATTTAGTAGTACGTTTTATTTATTTGTTTTTATGTATGTTGAACATCAAACAAAGTATATCCGAATGCGCTATTTTTTGTAAAAAGCTGCTAATATTACTGTTGAGTAATATAAGCATTTTTGCATCATCATTATTTGTAGAGTTGTCTTCTTTGTCTAAATCCAATTTGATTTGTAATTGTAGATGCTTTATAGGTTGGGTTAGGAAAGTGCAAAGTGTACCGGGAGGTGTACGGATGGCGTAAGAAAGAGGTTCCCGGATCTCTCCCGTCTAAGGCGCAGAGTGGCACACCGTGTGGTTTTAGTCGGTTCGGTTCTGACACACCGCCCCGCCGCAAACCCCGGTGGGGTGAAGGCCCGAGGGGGTTTCCGCAGGTAAAAAAAAAGGAAAGTGCAAATAAAAATGAAGCCTAGAATTGATATAAAGTATGATTTAATTTATGATTACACTTTTCCGTTACTAATCATAAACCAGAAAGTTCAAAAATTTATACAGAATACTTTCTTCTTTATAAGATAGAAGACAACAAAAAAAGAAGTTAGAAGATTGTATTAGGCAGGAGACGATTAAATGACGTACTTAAATGCAAATTAAGTTGTAGTAATTACATAAACAAAAACTTTTTACCAACCCAGATGTTTTCTTTCAATGCTTTATATTTAATCAGTAAGTACTTATGTATTTATTGTTAATAGGGTATACATATTTACTAGTTTCTTTCTTAACAGGAACCTTTACAAATTGTATACAAATACTGATGTTGTCATCTGGTTTATTGCCATTTGTTTTTAATGAGTCACTGTGGGTTATTCGTGGGAATGTTTCTGCGTTTGATATGCAGCTAATTATAGATAATATTCTTTTATCATTTACTACTGTCATAAATTCTAAAAATATTTGTTAGTCCTCGTCTATCATCCCCTATCCCCCGGCCGGCAAAGCACTTGTAAAGCCACTAGGAATGGGTGTCCATGGGCTGCAGTAATCGCTTACCATCAGGCGATACCTTGCTCGTTTGTCCCCTATTAGAATAGGGGACAAACGAGCAAGGTATCGCCAGGGAATACTTGGTTTCTTTATATAGATATAAAGAAACCAAGTATTCCCTGACGTTTATGATTGGTGTTCCACTCCTAATAAAATAGCATTGAGAGACAGACTAACGGCCGTTAATTATTCCAAAATCCATGATTAGTAAGCCTATACGGACTGCTAACAGCTACTTGAATAGCAAAGATATCGGTAGCAACTTGCTACCATACAGTAGGTACTAATAGATCATTGTGTGTTTGGTACCTTAAGAAGTAGTAATATTTTAGCACATTGATTCAAAGGACTACGATATTCAATCATTTAATAAAAGTATGTCTACTTATTAACGTAATTGTAATTGTGTAATTTCCTCTTTATTTTTTTTCCTTGCGGAAATCCCCTCGCATGCCACCTCCTGGTGGCAAGTCGGACTCGAACTGACTAAAGCCGCATGCCGTCTCGGGTACTAGGAGCTGGGAACCTAGGTACACCTTAGAAAGGAATACCTTGGAACATTGACATAGCGTAATTTCCCTTAGCCATAGCGTAATTTCGCTTAGCCAAGTTGCATTCCACAAACGTAAACGTTATTAGAAAACTAATATAGAGGAACAACATCACCTCAAGACGAAGTCACGTCGTCAAAACAAATATTAGCTGGTAATACAAGAGTAAAGATGTTGTAGAAAAAGAATCTACTCAAAATGCTTGCCTATTGACTAAAGGATCGTATAATTATTTGTAATAGAAAGTGAAAGCTCTAATATAAACTAACAAGCTTCCCAAAGTTAACTTAATTCGTTCTAGAGCTTTCGTAGCACAAAATACACAGCGAACTTTGTACATAGTTAAATATAAATATATATAAAGCCTTAATAATGATTACCAGCAATTTGTATGAGGCGATCGATGACTGTGACACCTGCCCACGATTTCTTGTCCACAATCAAATCAATAATATCATCCGATCATGTTTTTTGTAACCAAATTGCTTCAATTTGGTTTTAGTGAGTAATCTTATAAGGAAAATAAGGGATTAGCTAACGTTGGTTGTCACTTACCTATTGCGATAAATACTTTGTTGTATGTAGTAAAAATATGACCTTGAGAGATTATGTGTTGCCTTAATATTTCAAAGTCATATTTCAAGTTCAAGATCATTTATTTCTTTAAGACACTAAGTGACATTTTTGAACGTTAAATTGAAGCTACAGATAAAAATCATAGATCGACACAAACAGACGCCTAGATGTACTATAATGTCAAAGTGAATTAGGTGAAAACACCAAAATCCACTGCTTGAGAAGAATACTGGCAAAGAAGTTCTGTATGTGTTGTAGAAGAAGAAATAAGTCTGTGTTGTAATAATAAATAAATATTTCGGTTGACTGACAGAATGTCTTTTGTGGTTTTTCTAACCTGGATTTTCTTTTGTGAAACTTAATAGCCATATGAACGTCGCCATCCTTGGAATCACATTCATATCTACACTTCTCCTAGTTACATATGTTCATACGATGTTTTATTGTTGTACTATAATAAGAAGTAGGTTAAAAATGAAGTTTGAATACGTACATTACTTACTCAGTAAAGACACAAAGACATGTTTCAAAGAACAAATTAGGCAAAGGATACGGTATATCAAATCTATATTTCATGCGGTTTAGGTACACAGATTTAGATTACTGCTAATAGTCCAATGAGTCACAAGTTTGTTTGAGAATGACGTGTTAGGAAAAACGAACAATCGTACAAGTAACATGATAGCTACTAGATAAGATTATGGAATTATTATTCCGCTTAGATCTTTATACTCATACATCAATCCACGATGACAATTTCCCGATGACATCAGTATGAGCCAAAAGTCAAGGCTCTCGTTTAATATGCACAAACAAATTGTTTACTCTTATTAGTTAGATTAGTTATGTTGGTGAAGATTTTTTGACTAATAGAGTAATTGCAGACAAAACTGCAGATCTATATACTATATTATTGACTGCCTCGGTGGCGCAGTGGTAGCGTACGCGACTGCTGTCCATGAGGTCTCGGGTTCGAATCCTGGGTCGGACCAAATGTTTGTATGATCTGCAAATATTTGTTTCGGAGTTTGGGTGTTTTCTATGTATAATATGTATATATTTACAAAAAAAAATGTATTTATGTATTAATATCAGTTATCTAGTACCCATAATACAAGCTCTGCTTAGTTTGGGACTAGATGGCGTTGTGTGTTAGATGTCCGAAATATTTATTTATTATACGGGGATGTTATAGAGTTTTCCCGATTAAATAAATACCTACTTAATAGTAGCTCGGACTTTGGAAGTTAGGATCTGAACCTCCGTGTGATGTCAGGTATTTCCCCGATGGTATCGGGTAACCGTCCTATCAGGTTATGAGAGATAGGGAACAGAGAGTGCACCTGTGTTTGCGTAAATAATTCTCCACTATAATATCTTCTGTATAATTGGCTGATCTCTGTTGAGACTGGCCGCCGTGGCCGAAATCGGCTAGAAGATCACCATATAGATATGTAATATATTTTATATTCATAAGTTTCATGATATTTGGTAAAAGTTTCCTTATATAAATATATAGGCTTCTTTTTCTAATTGCCATCCTGTAATGACTTAAAACCTTTTTAATTTCTTCTTTTCCCTAATTAACTCCATGTCAACATATTCGGAATGATTGTTGAGGAAAAAAGAAAACGGATTACGTTTGCATTAGATTTGAGTTCTATTCAGTCGTTTGAATATTTAGAAACATTACATTAATTCGTTTCAACGCTTCTAAATACTTTGAATTACATTAATTACATTTTAAATGGCTGCATGTTTATAATATGCATATTTTATATACATCCATTACATCGGATGATCGGAACAGACGAACGCTTCTGATAATAATTATTGCTAATCTGTTCAACCATCTTCGCTTTATCATTGTGCACGCTTTGGTCAGTTTGACATCTAGTGGCATGTAGTAAATGAAATAACCAGATAAAAATATTAGAAACACATAATTTGATTTTCAAAAAGTATGCCAGAAAATAACAATATCATTATATATTTTTAATGAACTAATTTGTATTACAATACATTTTGTAGCCGTGTAACTATGATTTTTCTGCTAAGAACGATAAAACTTTGTCGTCTTTTCAAGCAATAATTGTATACCTAACATTAAAATTAAATCTAAAATACGGAACACAGACAGAAATAAGTCATTTTACCCAGTTCATCGAAAGAAGAGAAGATTCTCGTTATCTTTTTCAAAAATTAATGACTCTTTTCCAGTTAACTTAGTCCTGTTTTAAATATTGTAACATTCCTTACACAAATATGTTATCAAAAGTCTTGATTAATTAGTAATCAGCTTTTTCCAAGGCATTTATTTGAATCTTCTTTGCTTAACATGGTCCAATTACTAAAAAAAATACCTCACCCAACTATACCGCTATGAATAAGGAGGATAAGAAACTGAAAAATACAATAAAATCCTCACCAGTTGGTTCATTTTATAGTCCAGATTACGTAACGAGATTTGTATTATTTATATAGTAACATTGTGCAAATTCGTCTTTAGAACGAAGTAGAAAACAGAAATGTAATGAAATCCTGATCTATTTAGCTCGATTTTAACGTAATAAAGGTATCTGTACTTACCACAATCAAGTTAAGCTAAATCAATATCAGGTATTTTTTCTCTTAATTAACTGTCGCAATGAGGCCTATTAGCTTCAACAAAGCTATAATTTAATAGAACCTCCTCACATAAGAATATTATCCGATTCGTATAAGTTTACCTGTATCGTCCATATACTACGTTTGGCAGGCACGCGGCCTGGCGGGATCGCGGCATATTTTTTGTCACAGAACCGATAAGATCTCCGACACAGATCAACGCACAATGGGCCGGTAATTGACAAACCATGACTCGATAAAGTCAAGGCCCGCGCGCACTTGTCCATACTTAGGTGCGATTTGATTGAATTCCTTTGGGATTAGTGGATTAGTATTCGTAATATCATTTTGTATTGACTGCTGAAGTAATGAGTTTGAAATAATGGGTATCATATACAGCGCATTCTATTGTCTACAAGACAGAGATAATTTTGTAATAATTCCTTTATAATAAGAACTCCAGTTTATTGCGATTTATAGTTACTAGTCAGCTCTTTGTCTTAAACTCGATATTCATTACCAAGTACCTCAGTGATGAAAATGGCTGAGTTAAGCTAATCATAGTCTTTAGGATTAGAATCATAATTAATTAATTAAACTTTAGGATTTATCACCTATTTAAATTTTATATGGGCGAATATGAGCAACAAGAATGTTAGCGTCGACACCGTGAACTTCGAGGGACCAGGAAGAAGTAAAGTACAGGAATATTGATGACTGTATTAACTTGAGTAATTTTAACTAACGAGAAATCGAACCAGTGTCTACGTTGCTCTCGAACATAATTTATGGTTGTCTGGAAGAAATCGCCGAGAGCGATAAGACCGCCAATTGTTATACATATTGTGTGACTGTTCCTATTGTACCATTTCTTACTATGTATATACAATAAAGATAAATAAATAAAAAAAAATTTTTTTTTTATATTTAAGCTGCCAAAATGACTCTGCCCTGCCTGATGGAAAGCATGAACAGAATCCAAGAGTGGTGGTCACCATCCTCAATGCGAAAAAGAACAATGCAGCATGGTGACCCACACTATGGCGGCCTGGGGGGAAGGGGGATGGTGAGGGGGATAGGGGGCGTTGGATTGCGGTATGGGCCTCCGGTATCCTCACTCACTCGATGNATGCGAAAAAGAACAATGCAGCATGGTGACCCACACTATGGCGGCCTGGGGGGAAGGGGGATGGTGAGGGGGATAGGGGGCGTTGGATTGCGGTATGGGCCTCCGGTATCCTCACTCACTCGATGAAACACAGCGTAAGCGCTGTTTCACACCGGTTTTCTGTGAGGCCGTGGTATCACTCCGGTCGAGCCGGCCCATTCATGCCGAAGCGTGGCTCTCCCACGGTAATAATTATTCAATGCCTACTCTATGAAATTAAATCTCAAGTTTATATGTAATATAGACATCTAGCGCGTATTCAAAAATGTTATATTTTTATATAACCGTTTACGTTGAATTATTAAAGAAAGTTTTATCATACTGTTATTTTAAATTTTGAAGCTGTGACTGTCATATATGTTACATGAAACGTGAAATACGTAATATGTAATTGTGCCAAATCATGTAATTAAAATATACATAATATCATTTTACAAAATAAAATAGAATAAATGAGATTCACGTGTGACATAAGATATAAAAATGAATGTTATTTATAACTGAAAACTGAAAGAAATATTAGAGGTAGTTAAATTAAACATGATATGTGATTTCTCATGATATTTTTCGATCAATAAAATCAAAAAAGGGCCACTTCGAATCTTGGTAGGGAACAGTTAGTAATGCGCGTGTGTAAAACAATTCATTATGAAGGACAATTGCGAATCATTTAAAATTATAAAGACTAAAACAACAGACTTATTTAGCATTTTGTAGCTTCGTTAATCTATTATCTATATTAGAACCTTTTGACCAGTTTCAGAAAATCTCACGTAGCCTTCAACACCCAAATAATGAACGGTCGTGCCACCCGATGTATCGTTGAAAACGCTTAATCGGTTGCCTTCCGTCATACAATACATACACTTCCGTCATTGATTGCGACCTCTAACATCAGTTATTTAGATGTCACGATCGATTCTCGATTCGAATCACGATTAATAAAGGTCATGGTTAATATATAATGGTGTTGAATACTTTTAATGCTGGCCAACGTACTCAAAATTTTGAATACCACAGACTCTATTAACCTTATCCACAAAATTTTACCGTCTGTCGTTTTAAATGAATTTCGTGTTGTTGATTTTTAGACTGCGTCCAATTCATGTGAATAAAGACGAGTATAATTTGACAGACAGATCTTTTGTGATGACCACAACGTATGGACATTAATCATACTTTTTTTGTCACCTCTTCGCTAACATGACGAAATTATGTTCTTTGTGACGGTCTTTGTAGGGTGTTCCTTGATCATGGGAGCCTAGTCATCGCGACCCATAATTAGTTTTTAAATTGGATACGCAGCAAAAAACCGAGAGAAGTCCCCGTTATTATGTTCTAATGAAATTTTTATTAGGAATTTTTCGTGATTGGATTTGACAAATTACTGTTGACCGTGGATCAATTTATTTGCTCGTTAGTCATTACCGTTTTTCTTGTAATCAACATTTTATTATAAACTGAATTTCATAGGCTACGCATTTGCTTTATTGTCTTTAACGTAATCATGATTCTCGACATTTTTTTTCTCGTGGTAATTTAAGAACTATTTCTATAACAACTGAATAACTACTTTATATACTATAACTAAATTATTGATCATTTATTTCTTTTATAGGTTATAGAATGAGGCAACAATATCAGCCTGATTGTATTATTGGGTACCCTAAAGTTCTCGAAATAAAGCAATATTCATCATCAGACCATCGCTGTTCTTGTTTAAACTCCCAAAAAATTTACTGTAATTTCCAGAGTACTGGATGAAATATAATATGGGACATGTATGTGTTTAATATGTGTCTGCCTATCTTTTTGATACGGTCAGCACTTCGACTTTACAGCGAGTATTTTTCTCTTTTATTATTCCCGTCTACTGGAGTTAATAGTCAAAGAACTTAAGCCACTAAAACACACAAACTTCAGAAACGTTAACCAACTGTGGTTGACATATCAACACAGATTACCATAACAACACAATTAATAACCTACGGCATTTACAATCTCATTTTAACGGCGGATAAAAAAAAAAACAAAAAATATAGAATATAAATACATTCAATATAAATCTTATTACTTATCTGTTTTATGTCCGGATGTGGGAACATCACTTTCTAATCGTGATTCATATTTATGGCGACAATCCGTTAAACTGTTCATTAATATAAGTGGATCTTCTTCAATGCGGATGTCAAATAAAATGGTGACAAAGCAGATGGACACCTCAACATTTATCTAATTAGGAAAATAGTATGTCGTATACCGGTAAAAGATTAATGTAACTGTTTTGACGATTTCAAGAAGCGACGAGAAAAAAACGTTTCGTTTTGTAACTAATTCCAATAACAAGATTATGGTTTTATATTCTTGTTTCGATATTGGTAGAAGGCAGGTTTATGTAAATAAACCCACAGAACTAGTGCTTTGATTACAAAAATATTACATTAATTGATTGTATGACAATAATATCTAGTGTTATTTAAACAATGGATAATTTGTTTCTCGTTATAATTTTTGTAAACTTAGTTAAAGTGAATCACGCATAGCCCATTTGCACTCGTTGATTAGAAGCAATCACCAAGGGTAAGTAACGATGGTGCGGTCAGTACCTGGATGGGTGACCACTGGTGACATGTTACAATGAACGTCTCCGTGATTCGGAGGTCACGTTAAGCAGTCGGTCCCGGTTGTTATCATAGGGTGACAGCCGTAAAGCTTAGTTTAAGGCCTAAGGGGGGCTTAAAAACATTCAACGGTAAGATTACGTAGCCATCACGTAGTCTTGCCAATTCCCAACCCGCACATGGTCAGCATCGGGACGTATGACCTTAAACCTCTCCTGAGAGGAGACCCGAGCCCAGCATTGGGACATTATGGGAGTCTCGGCGATTAGAGGGGGCAGAGGTAAAGGTGTTAGCAATCCACAGTCTCGCAGAAGTGTGGTTGATAGTCTCTCGTCCTTTGACTCACGTCCTTTAAATAATTTATAGTTTGTTTATGATAAGTAGTAATCGGTTTTTTATATCAATTTCCTTTATCTCTATTGAACAATTACACTGACAAGATATTTAGCGATATTTATTGGCATGATAATAGCAATAACTTTAATATTACTATATTTATCAGTATTATATTTAACTGCTTCGGTTGCGGTCGCGGTGGGAGCGTATGCGCTGTGCTTGAGGTCTCGGGTTCGATTTCCGAATCGGAACTAATGTTTGTATGACCAGCAAATATTTGTTTCGGAGTTTATGTATTTTCTATGTGTTATATGTATTTATGTCATTTGTCTAGTATCCATAATACAAGCTGCTTAGTTTGGGACTAGATGACATGGTGTGTGAGATCAGTTAAATTTTTTGGAATAAATTAATTTAGGATTAATGAAATTCATTTTAGTAAGTAAATCTTTTCCAGATATATTTTAACTCGTTGGATTTCACTGCTAGAAGGCACCGGCGTTTCCTAAAACTCAGTCTGGGAAAAGCTGAAATAAACCAATGAGTTGAAGAACTAAGATCCTGGATCAACATTTAAAGAGGTTTTGGTCTCTGAAACCCAAACCACGGGTAGCTTGGTCCTTCTTACCAATACCGGTGGTACACTATTTGAATATTTTTAAATAAATAATTTACTAGTCGTACCCTTTCCCGAAAAACCATTAGGTTTAATTATATTCATAAACTAGCTTTTGCCAGTGGCTCCGCCCGTATATGTCAATTATCGCGGTAATTGTTTACATTGGTATAACTTTTTTATTTGTCCACCAATTGAAATGAAACAAATACTAAATGTAAAATAGAGCAAATCAAATCTGATTAGTGAAAACCACATTCGAATCTGTTTGGCCGTTTCTGAGAACAATGATAAACAGGTAAAATTTAAAAAAAACAACGTTTTTTGTTCTATTGTGTTCATAAAGTTTCACTATAATAGTTTATCTTATATTTTTTGCATTTACAGACAGCGACCAGTTACTATCTTATCACACATATACGACATTACGTCATCATATAACACTAATAGTTGCTGATAAAAATTCATTTTTTTTAAATTAACCAAAAAGTTTGGTTCAAATATTATAGTTAATTGATCACTTATACAAAGACAGCGGACATATAATCGCCTCACAATAATGGACGCTCACAAATTGGCTTTAACACTTCAAAATCAACTACGGTGACAAGCCCAGATCATTAAGATAAGATAACAATGCATTAAGATTACGCAAACCCAATGAATTATTACCTTGCTTCGCTTCTGTTGCCAAATAAATGTTACGAAACTAACATTTTGACATTTTGGTTCGGTGAGTAATTTTGCTGAGAATTTCGATTTTTGAACTAAAAAATATATATTTGAGTGAAGTGAAAGGTATTGTGTAGTTTTTTTTAATATCTTAAATATAAAACAGTTACTTCGATTTCGTTTTAAACCTATTAGCCACGCTTCAATTTTATTAGTAATTTTTAGTTGAAATTGTTAAATGAGAAAAAAAATTAAACAAGAAATAGATACAGTATACAATCTTCGATTCAGGTTGCATATCATTTGAAAGTTTAAGTTCAATCGGTACAGATCTTTCGAGTATTAGAAGCCTATACAAACCAACTTAATATTGACGTGTAAGATTTGTTATAAAATAAGATATGTCATATTTCAATGACTTTTAAATCATTTGCTTTTACATCAAATGCTTTTAAACGTCAAAAGAATAATGATGTTGATTAAAGTTGCGTTTAAGCAAAAAATACAGAGTATTAAGCAAATATAAAACTTAATATGCCAAAGACACTCTGAAGATAAGCGCCATTATATTCAAAACTTCACGAGGAAGACATCAATGAGACTTAAATACGTCTTTCTTAGCTATCACACGTAATGGGGCCATAAAGTCTGTGGACCTTAGTGGTTCTGGTGGAAATAAAATAGGTAATAAAGCTAAGCCAGAAATTCACAGTATTCAGAAACTTAAAAAGGTGGCAGACAGAACAGAGTCTAATAAAATTACCTATAGTTTTCGTTACGTATAATATGTTTTCGATGTATAATGTATATCATCATCTTCCTAGCTTTTATTATTACCAAGGTTATTTGGGGTCAGCTATTAGTTAGTTCAACCTGTTTTACCTGAATATCAGTTTTTACGGAGCGACTGGCATTGGACCTCCGCAACCCTAAGGGTGAACTGAATTCGAAAGTTGAACTAGTTGTCAGTATATTTGAGGTTACTGACTTCCCAATAACGATTGCCATAGATGTTCATGACAACGGGGACATGGGCGGGAAATACCGCCATTATCCATACTCCGGGCTGCTATTAAGAATTTCTTGAATGAAAAACCCAACAGCAGTCCGAACCGGGAGTCGAACCCGAGACCTCTTGATTTACAGTCGCTTACGCTAACCACTAAACCAATGAGGCAGTCAAAAAATGTATAATGTAAAAAAGTATAACGTATAATGTGTAGATATTTACAAAAATAGTAGTATGTAAGTACTCTACTAGCCAATATGTCATAGTACAAGCTCTGCTCAGTTTGAAGCTAGATGACTTTGTGTGTAAGATGCCCAAATTAGTTCTTTATTTATTATATAAGATGCAAAACGATTCTTCTACAAAAATAAAATAGGATCATCATCATCACGGGGGTATCCAGGATCTTTAACACAATGGTATTTGGAAATATCCTGTGCCGCTTTGATCCTCGAACTCGCCAACTTATAGATGATCTTTTGCCCTGACGATTCCAATTAATCATAGAACGGTTGTAAGTGGTCATGTCTGGATCTGGCTACAGCTTTCTTTGTGGCGCGCTTTACAGTTCCACATGCATCGTGGTCTTGAGAAGATCTGGAATGCCTACCACTTTTTAAAAACGGCTTTCTTTACCTTAATCTCCTTCGGACTGTGTCGTGCCACCACCAAGTTTTCTTGTCACACTCATTGTACAAAAAAATTGGATATTAAACAGTAGATGATTTAAAACAAACAGTAAAAATTATAAAAACATTGTCTACATTTCACTTAACAACAGCCTTTCTATTAGTTGGAGTATATGTTTAACTTTGAATGACTAACTAATTGAAATACAATGTTTTGCCACCCTTTTGTTCCATGAATCCTGAATAATGAAAACAGGGTAACGGGTCATATGGGGAAAAGACGTTAATCATTACTTACATCTTCCCATCATTTTGAGCTACTTGCTCGTAGCTCTAGAATAATCATAAACCAAATCTCCAGATTACAAATAGAAATAAATTACAAAGTTTCGTGAATTTAAAATAACAAACTAGTATAGTATGTAGTATCCGCTAACCTTCCAGCCCCGTACTCTTCAGTCAAGAAACAATCGACGGTCAAACGGCGACCGCTCCACTGTACTGTCAATCGTATCATTAAAGTACCCTCGGTGGTGGGTCACACATCAACCGAGCACTTCATTAGCCACTCTTCAACCTACGTGAGACACATTCCAGATGAGCTGCGAGCTTAACTGGATAGGAGATTGATGTATAATAGTGGGAATTAAAGCTTCGTTTTATTGTTCCACGGTGGACGATATAATGAGATTTTGGTAAGGAAAAATAGAACTTGATAGGAAAACTTGGGACTATACTATTAGGCTAGAGTGAAATATTATTGTTAACAACGTAATAAAAAATCAAACCGCTGTGCTAATTTTATGGTATAAAATATATTTAAATTGCCCAAGGAGAGGTAGTTTTAAACCAGAAGTAATTGAGAACAACGTATTACTAATTTAGTTTTTTTTGTTAGGTACATTTGAGTCAAGAGGTGGAATCCTAGGTTAGACTTTCTGAAATAAGTTACTAAAAAGCAACTTAAAAAATTGTTTAACAACGATTTTCCGTCGATCCGAGTTAGTGTTTGGTCAAGCTTGAGCTTAATACGTGCAGGAATATGGCTCTCTTCAGTATAGTTACAATCTCGAGCGATATAAAAATATCAATGTGTGAAATCTGTACAGCCTCTAACAGCCCACCCCTTAATTAAGTCTCTTTCAGAAAGGAGGTTTTGGAGGTTAGCAAAGAGTTTATTTATTTCAAGTTTCCTTCGTTTTAGGAGTGCCGTTCTCCGTAGTTTGCTCTCATAGACGATTCTTCCGCCAAACACGGGAAAGGAAACTATATTCTTAATCTGACTACATACGGTCGATATGACAAGACAGTTCATTATGATATAGAAATTTGTGCGTACGCGCAATCCTTCCGATCGGTTGCACCAAATTAATAATTCTTTTTTTTAATATTCATTAATGTTAGGACAAGTTTTATATAGAAGAAAAATGAAAAATTAAGAAGAAGTCTTTTTATTTGTCCGCAACTGTGCACTGCCTGTGTTAACAGTACGAAGTTCACCAGGTCAGATAGCATATAATAAATAAAATCTGCAGTATCTTGGCACCTAAATAATTGCTGTACTATGTACTTTTATCTGGATTGTATGTAATAATTTGGATGTCTTAAGCTATGACATAACTCATGTTATTTTTACTTCTTCTTCTTTTGATGGTATGGCAATCAGCCGGATCAGCTATTTCTGCCAATGTCAAGTATTTCGAGTCTTCAATTCTAAGTCTTCGAGTCTTCAAGTCTTCGTCGTGATGGAGTTAATGATAAAAATTATAAAAAATGTGGATGACATGAAATGGGGACCGTCTTTCGAAAAAACAAAAAACGATCTCCCATGTTATTTTTACATTTGGAAGAATGATTTCAGCATCGAGTTACAGAAATATAAAAGTGTCTATTTGTCATCTACAAACGTCAGATCCAAATTCAGGAAGTTTACGCATAGATATTCACAGGTTTTACGATTTCTTTCATAGCCCAATAAAAACATTTTGAAATCATTCCTAGTTTTGATGTCACTGACAAATATGTTTCTATCTTTTTTTAAGATTAATATCAGATCAGTTTTATTGGGTTTTAAATCGTTTGTAATAAAAATACTAAATAGTATTTTATTAAGACTGTTATTTGACGATTTCTCATATTTTTATCGTCGTTGGGTGTATTTTCGTTATCTATATCAAACTGAATTTATTATTGTTTCTGATGAAATCATAATATTTTATTTTATAATATTAAAGTAATGTATTAATCTAGGTCCATATTGTATATCATAAAAATAGTTATTGATCGACTTAAAAAAACTGATCCAATATTAAACATAAGTTTCAATCAAATTAGACATTCAAGTTTGCATACTATTCGAATATCGCAATAAACAAACACTGAAGTAATAATTGCTGACTTTCATTTCTGTTTTAAACGAGTTATTCTGCATTTATTTCCCACGCCGAAATAAGATTAGATTAGATAGATCTCCGTTTCTTCATCTGCTAGTAGTTCAATCAATAATCTAATGCTCTAGAATATTCCGAAATATATTTCTGACTTCATTTATCTCATGACAGTTCGTTATAACACTTTCGTGCGATCCGTTCAAGAGTACGTATATATAAATATCTTTGAAAACATGACTAATAATCCTTCAATATCTTCATATTCCATATTCAAAATTGAAGTAAAAAAAAACACTCTCACATCGACCTGTTTGGGCCGTCTATCAACATATGACGTACTAAGAAATTGATTTTACCTTTGGTAATTCTGATGACTGTTTGATTTTGAACCTTAAAATTTGGAGTGTAAAGTCTATTGGAAATTTTGGTGATGATAATTTGTATAATGGTGGTGTGTGTCGGGATGTCAAAGCGTCGCGAACGAGCGCCGACGCAGGACAGTCTCGTGCTGAGAGTAATCTCAGTCGACCTCGCGATAGGGATGAGCGAGGACGGTGAAAGTGTCGATGTCGATGGGAACTAGTAAATATGAAGCGCATTGTGTAATAAGAGGCTAGTAGTTGAACATGGCCTGGTTCGGTTGGCCTGGTGGTAATGATCGAACTTAATTTGAATTGAAATGCTTTTATTTAACTTTAACGATTCTTGCTAAATAGCTAATAGAGATGTCAATAAACATTTAAATTTTTAGTAAGATTCGTATTAACTAAAGTATACTTAAATAAAATAAGTAAACTGTACTTAAATAAATGTCGATATAGTTACAACCTTATCGATATCTAAGCTCCAAAGTGTTGGGCCAGCATCATTATTGTCTCAACGGGGCGCTCAGGTCAGAGAGTCGAGACAATCTGTCAAATGGAAAGAATCACACACGAACAAGCCGAGTCCCGCATCGCCGTCCTATTAATCATATTTCGACTTTTTTTACGATTTCCGAACGTGTGTTCTCTCGGATAATGGCTACTATTCTGACGGCAATATTACAAAGACCTTTATCGTATCAAAAATGTATTATACATTTTATGTTATAAACTTTAAGATTCAAATTCCTTTACATAAGTTCTATGTGTGGTAGGTTCTAAGCAAGCGGTAAAACCTTTTTAGACAATACTTGTCGTTTGATTCAAGATGTCATGTTATCTGATAAAATCTTGACGAAAATTTCTGTTTGACGGGGTCAAATTTAGTACGGCCATGTTCTTCAATTACATTTGACATAGTTTAGTCTAGAATGTAAGTTCGTTTGTATTTAGATCATCTATCAGATTAGCCTGCTGGGTTAAAATGTTTTGACATGCGAATTGTGACAGGTTATGAGACGATTGCATAAACCCAAATAGGTATCGAGGTGCAGTTGGCGAAAACAATCAAATAGTCTTAAGAAATGTTCGACGAAAGCTAATGGATATAAATGGATAGGAGTTCAAGGGGATTCTCTTTTCAGTCTGGTGAACGTCTCGTTATTTACGAAATCTCTAACAACCCATCATCATCATTTCAGCCATTAGTCTATATTTTTTCAGATACGTATGACTCATCCCTTATGTCCAGGTAGTTATACATCCACACCGATTAATATATATAATATGAACACTAGATAAAATCATTCAGTAACAAAATATGGATGATTAATAAATCTGAAATAAATAATTTGAATTTGAATTGGACACGATACCCGAATTAATCAGTTATTATCTAAAAAAACCAGCCATGTGCAAGTCGGACTTGCGCAAATCTTTTCAACTAAACTAAAACTAGGAGTGGATTCATCTCTTTATCGTAGTGGGCGACATTCAAATTTGCAGTCACTCGATTACAAATGTCCAATCTAAGGTATAAGTTTATGGTTACCGATTTATTATGGTCGTTGGATAAAGCATTAGTTATCCATGCCACGAAATAACCCCGCACTTAGCTAGAATATCAAGATTAACGCAATCGGTACCAATTGGTTGTACTTGCATCGTAAATTTATTATAAGTTGTGACATTGTACCAAAAGTTCTAATATTTCGTGACAATTCCTTATTAAGTGTAGTTCCCAAATCTGACTGATGACCCAAACGTCTGAGACGAAAATAAAAAAGATCTCTAATGTTATGATGATAAAGTTCGTAATTGATTGGCCAATGTTTGTGTCAAGTGTATTGTACTTGACATAGATTTGCGTTTGGTGTAGCCTAGCCTGAGGCGAAGACTGTGGGCGAGACCAATGACATTTAGTTTGAGGTTAAGTTTGAACTTCACTTACATAGTTATAAGTCTTTGTGTTCTAATGTCCGGTACTGATTGAACTTTATAGTTAAATATAAAGTTTAAACAAAAATCATATAACAATATGTGAGTACTGTATCTATTTTAGTATTTGGCCACACTGTCAAAGGTGAAATAATAAAGAGGAACATTATTTTTTGTTTGTAACTCCGAATTGAAACCTAACCTTGCATCTAAATTACTTCTTAAAGAACTAAATAAGATGTTCTCTAAGAGAATAAAAAGGGTTTATTGATAAAGTACATCGGAGATTCTAAATTCTATGTGCTCCTCCTCCCTCCATCCCTCTCCCCATCCCTCAAAGGTCGGTAATGCACTTATGAAGCCTCTGGTGTTGCGATTGTCTATTATTATCACTGAATTTTGCAGTTATTTTTGAAGCCACATAGCTCCTAGCCCAGCTGCACTCGGTGATTAAAAACATTTACCACGGGTAAGCAACGACGGCTCGGTCAGGACCTGGATGGGTGACCGCTGGTGGCATGTTACTATGAGCGTCTCCGTGATTCGGAGGTCACGTTAAGCAGTCGGTCCCGGTTGTTATCATACGATAACAGTCGTGAAGCTTAGTTGGAGGCCTACGGGCGGCATAAAAACATCCAACGGCAAGATACGTAGCCACAACGTGTTTTTGTCAGTCCCCAACCCGTACTTGGCCTTAACCCTCTCCTGAGAGGAGACCCGAGCCCAACAGTGGGACATTATGGGTTGTTTATTGATTGATTGAGCTCCTACTGCAAACAGGATTTAGTTTTCATAGGGAAGTATATGCATGCGTTTCCTTTCGATTTTTGTTGCCTTACGTTAATTTTATAAAAAAAATTATCAAGAAAAATTCAAATCAAAGCTTTGATTGATTCTAGAATCCGATAGCATATATGAGTGTATAGAGCTATATACTCTCATATATGCTATCGGAATCAATCTTATTCCCATCCTGAACATACATGACAGGTATATATGACCCTGGGGTCATTTTAAGTCTACGATAGCATCAGACGGGTCCCGTCTAATTGTGACATCACGATTACAATTCATCAGTCAGGAAATGTGACCTTATGTTACGTGTGTGAGGTAGGTATAGCCTTAAAAAATATATAGAATCAAAAAAATAAAACGTCCGAAGAAAATGATTCTTAGTTACAGAAAAATATTTAAAATCAGTTCAGAAAAATAAACTGCACGGTTGACCTAATTGTTCGTGAGTTCAAATCCCGCATGTGGCAACACTTTGTGTGCTCCAAAAATTGGTGTTTTGAGTCTGGGTATTTTTTGTGTCCGTTTCATGTACTTATGTTTATAAAGTCCCTGCTACACAGGAAGCATATTCCCAGTAAGGGATTCTTTTCTAAAAGTAAGTATAATGTTAGTAGTAGTCTAGTCTGAAACTGGTATATTACTGGACTTGAACAAATTCAATTCAAAAACAAATCCCAGATACAGTTTTTGTTTTAAAAATTTCTTAGGTTTTCCGCAAAATTTCGTTCTTATTAACACATTTTTGTTATTGTAATGATTGACAAACGTATAACGTGAGGATAAATATCGGTACAGTATTTTGTTCGCATAGCAAGTAAAAAATTATTTAAAAAACCCGTCTACGTACATTTTCTTAAATTGCTTTTTTTTAATGTTGATGTACCCAGTGTCACTCTCACGACTAAAACGAACCTATTGACACCATTGGCATAAAAATATGACAAGGCATTTAGGCTCTAGGGCGTACCAAAAGAAATATACACACATATATAAATACACTCGTAAAACATAATCCTTCTTCTTTAAAAAGAGTACTATATGTTTTCAGTAAATGAGATAATTCTATGATAAATAAAGAAACATATATAATTTGTTATAATAATGCATGGTTCTAAGTAAGTTACTGTTAACTTTTCAATACGTTTACTTAAGTTAATTTGCAGGAAATTAATTGATTTTCATGTTTAGTAAGGTCATTATTGTATTGGACAAAAACTTTAAAAATATTTTTAATAATTATTTATAACTAAATCTTATTTAAATAACACACAAACAAACTGAGATTCGTATCTATCTATTTAGCATATATAAAAAAGTCGTGATAGTTACATTATATTATTTATAACTCAAGAACGGCTAAACCGATTTGGCTGAAAATTGGTGGGGAGGGAGCTTAGAACTAGGAAACGGAGATAGGATAACTTTAACGTAGTTTTTTTTACTTTTCAAATGTTGCAGTACCGCGGTTAAAACCGCGGTGCTCAGCTAGTTTACAATAGTCATTGAGATTAATATTTGCATTTGTATATGTCCATCAAACGTCGCGTCTAGTTTTACTCATGTCTACTTCGTATAAGTCGTGAGAACACAGAAATTGGTTCCTTTTTCGAACTAAGTAATTTGTCGCTTACGCTTTTTTGCGAATAAATATCTTTAAAGCAATATTTTTGCTGTTTTCCTTGTTTCTAAGCGGAAAATGGTAATTACCTTAGCTGATTTTCAGATCTATTTTTCCTTGTTCTTGAACCATACGCTTTGGCCAGATAATTGTACTGAGACTATAAATATTCTTTTAATACACACAAGATGGAACTGTAACTTGGCTAGTGCTGGACTGTGGAGGTATGATGGGAGTCTATCCCAGTAAAAATTTAAGCTCAGCCGCATCTTAGTAGACTTAAAGCTCAAACTAGTTTAGAGAACAGACTTAGAGAAAATATTTACCAAAGGCTGAAGCATTTGCATCCTAGGTTTTGTAAAATATAAAGAGCTTGGCTTGACTATACAAGTGACAAATTTTCTATCTGTTATCGGTATACAATAATAGTTGACACGGCCGAGTTGAGTTTGAAAATCACTTAGAACTTATACCACACCAATGACGTAATCAAATTATTCAAAATTATTTTTGTAATAAACAATATTGTATAGGTATTACTATTTTGGATCAAAGGTCAATGACTTTTAGCTGGTCTTACAATATCCAAACCGTAATATTCATAGTCAAGTAAGAAAGTTTAAACTTAAAGCTAGGTTCCATAGACAAGCCTGGCATGTTTTTATAGTGCTTTCTCAAATTTTTTAAAAAATATTTTAAAACAATATTATTACATTTTCAACTATTTCCGCTATTTACTATTTAAATATAACTTATGCTAAATTGCAGCTGTGTAAATGGCCCACTAAAGTTTAATATATTTTGTTTAATAAAACAAATGCGACAAAAATAAACGTTAACTATGTAACTATCCTGATTCGTAATAAAAAAAAAACTTTACAAATCTTTATGCTACTACGATAAATCTAAGTTACCCAATACGAATATAAAAATATTCTCAACTTAAAACAATACGGTATTTAAAACTACAAAACCCTTTCTTATCTTTGTCGACATTCACAATTCTACATCTTAAAGTGTCGCAAGACAATGGCCGCCGTGTGAATTTCACCATTGCCTAATAACGAGCCAATAACTCACTTTGCTAGTATTATGTGACGGATCGGTCATTTTTAAATTATCTAGCTTCGGGCAATAATTGGGCAGTTACGAAATCATTGCATAAGGTACATCACTAGTTTTACTCTATGAACTATACTCACGCGACCTTTCTAATGTCCAGCAAATTGTACTTTATATGTAACAAATTCTTATTATGTGGACGTAAAGTTCATTTTTGTTCAACACCTGTTTCAAATTGGTCTATACGTGACATGTAGATCACGAATCGAATCGCATTCCAAATTCAAATGGCAGGTGAACATTTTCCCGATATTTTTTTTTTCTTCATTGACATCGAGATACTGATCTCTCATCTCCGATTGACAAGGAAGTTGATAATGAGATTTTTTTACTTTTAAATATTTATCTGTTGATCTAAATTCAATATTACAACTAGGGGTTAAGTCAATGACCTTCTACATGCAACACAACGTTAATAAATATAATTTTGCTGCTTTTTTAGGTGTTGCTTATATTTTTTGCTTCTCATACTGATTAAATGGATGTGTAAAAAAGGTAGAATTATATTTTAGTTGACATTTTATTATTTACAAATTATATTTTTTCTTGTACAAATTATTTATTTACATTCAAGATTGATTGGTTGATTCTTATCTTGTAATTTAACAAGAGAGATCAAAACTTTTGCCAAATACGAATGCTCTAAAAGAAGAACTCAGTAATATTTATGACAATATTTATGTAAATAACTAAAAGTAATGCTAGGCTAAATAAATAATAATATTTTACTTTATATATAACTATATTTTATAAAGTCCCGGGTTCAATTCTCATCCAGGAGAAATAATTGTTACATGCTTACGATCATTTAGTCTGTGTGTGAAGTATTCTAAGGTGTTTTATTAAAATGTAATCATTCAATCAAATATACAGTTCAAAATACCTATACCTTACTGGTCAGATAATTAGAAAAAAAAAACAAAAATTTAACGTTACTAAGTTTTTGTTAAATATGGAACGAGCACTTCGAACATAAGCTGTATGAATCTACATTCAAAATATGTAAATAACTGGTACCTAACAAAAAGAGAAAAAGGTGTTCCAATTTCAAATCTTTAAATTATTACGTGAAGCAAAACCTTTATATCACTTTATAAGAGTTTTTTTCTCAATTAATTTTTTTATGGAGGAGGCTTGCAGAACGCTAAAAAAAACAAAAACAATATAGTATTTAATTAATAATGATCGAATTTCGACGTCTGGGCGACCCCAGTTCCTATAAAAGTCTAATAGTTCTCTACTGATTATCAACTAAGAGGCAGTTATGATTGCCAATGTTTCAATGTTCAACATAAGACATTGTCTCAGCTGCGGTGGCGGTGGGACAAAGCCTCCACTGTTTATTTGCCGCCCATACCTTACTTGCGGTTTATGGAAATTGACTTTGGCGTGTAAGTAATTTTCTAAGACCAACGACCATTTTCTAAAGGATTCCGTCTTGGAGTCAATATTACTAGAAGCGATTCATTTTTGATTACTTACGTTTGAAGAGCTACAGAAAAAGATAACGGCATTTATTTAACTGCCTCGATGGTGCAGGATTAAGGTTGTTTTCTACGTATAATATGTATATATTTAAAAAAAACTATATATGTATTTTATATCAGTTGTCTAGTACCCTTAATACAAGCTCAGCTTAGTTTGGAACTAGATAGCGTTGTGCGTTAAACGTTCGAAATATTCATTTATTATTATTTATTTATGTTATTCATTTTATTAATAACTGGCTTTCTCCCGCGACTCCAACCGCGTGCTTCTCAGCCATCGTGGTTAAAAGTATCGAACGTTCTTCCTCAAGATACAATTATCTTTATGTTAAATATGCAACAATTAAGTTTAACCTTGAAAATGTAAAAAAACAGACACAGTTACTTTCAAACTTATAATATTAATATGGGTAAGGATTGAAACATATCATGGCATTGAAACATATCAGGGCGCTCATAGCCCAGTTGCACTCGGTGTTTAGAAACAATCACCGAGGGTAAGCAACGACGGCGCGGTCAGTACCTGGATGGGTGACCGCTAATGGCATGTTATCATGAGCGTCTCCGTGATTCGGAGGTCACGTTAAGCAGTCGGTCCCGGTTGTTATCATAGGATAACAGTCGTGAAGCTTAGTTGGAGGCCTTCGGGCGGCTTGAAAACATCCGACGGTAAGATTACGTAGCCACAACGTTGTCTTGCCAGTCCCCAACCCGCACTTGGCTAGCGTGGGGACGTATGGCCTTAACCCTCTCCTGAGAGGAGACCCGAGCCCAGCAGTGGGATGTTATGGGTTGTTGATGTTGATGATAACGATTGAAACATATCAGGTGTATAATAAATAAAAAATCTGATTATAAAAGTTTTTCTCTTGAGGTCTTCCGAGAGTAGGGCGCTAGAGGCCGACTTTCGATGTGTTTTAAGTTGAGTTCCCTAGTTCCGAAGAGATTTTCGACTTGCCACAAAAAAAAGTATATGATAATGTCATATTTACATCAATTTTTTGTCAGCGTTTTACTAGACGTACATGATCGTCTGCCGTCCAAAATGTAATTACTTATTTATAACACTCGTCATGACGTTTTAGACGCGAGTTTTAACCTTAAAAAAAGGATCAATTCTAAAGAAAGATTCAGAAAGATTTTTAAAGTAAGATCTTGGGTCTTTTACAATAGTTAGCGGTGCTTTTCAGTCCAGGGTTATTGTTCGGTTATATTGATATCGCTTTTGGTTGACATAACAAAGTTCCGGAGAGATTTTCCACTTGCCACTAAAAAAAGGCTATAACAGCTTTTTTGCAAAAAAAAGTATATAATGATGTCATATATACATCATTTTTTTTGTCAGTATTATAGCAGACGTACAAGATCGTCAGCCATCCAAAGTATATTTTTATTGTTATTGCTTTTGGTTGACATAACAAAGCTAGTCGAAGTATTTATACTTCTTAAGCAATTATTTTAAATAAAGAATTCAAAGGAAACAATGAACTATTTTATTTTAAATATCAGTTTTATGACATCTGTCAATATTTATCTGAATAATAAATCCAAGCTTATATTACCATTTTATTATTTATGTCTTTTCTGTTAACTTTAAGTCTTTTTTATTCCCACTGGCCACAAAACCCGACAGAATTGAAACATACACCACATACTCATGCTTGCCAAAGAAATCGTGACATCCTAATTTAGTCGCATCGATTTCGAGTATTCGTTTTTCATGCCCATGGATGATTATTTCCTAAGTCTGCATCGTTGAGGTTAGATTAGGACGATTATGGCCGTCATAATTCCATTACCAGACTGAGCTATGGGAGTCTAATAAAGTGCTGCGTTGAAGCTTTGTATGGGACGATCAAAAGGCATTCAGATTCTGTTCACAAGCTTTTCCCCATGGCGTCATTCGCTTTTGGTCTCATTTGTCAATCCAAATTGAAAGTTAAAGAAACTCTATAGTTAGGTGTACTTTTTTTACCCTGATGTATTTATGTCTTATATAAAACTAGTTTTTACCCACGGCTTTACCCGCGTGTATGTCGGTTATCGCGGTAAAAAGTATAACCTATGTCCTTTCTCGAGAATCAAAGTACCTAAATACTTCATTTCAGTAAAATCGGCGCAGTGGTTTAGCTCTGAAAATGTAAGGCAGACAGAATTACTTTCGAATTAATAATATTAGCATCGATTAAAGTGGGAATACTTCTGAGAGCCAACAAATAATTTGAATAATATATGTAATGTTTAAGCCGTCTGGCAAGTGAGATATCGTAGACCAAAATTCCTGTCCTGAGAATTGACCTATGCAGACCACTGGATTATTAAAGGCTATTGATGATAGTTGATTAACAAATAACAGAGCGCAGCCAACTGCTGGACTTAGGTCTCACCAATCGCACGCTACTTGGTTCGATCCTCGGCCTCCTACAATAACCTCGATAAACAAAAGATATGACACCAAAGGACAACCCCAATAAAGCAGCTCTCGACACCACATACGCCTAAATATCTTGGGACTTGTTGGCAACCGTACTGCTTACAGCTGATTTCTGATGCGTAACGTTGACTATACAACAACTTATACCGTATTTTTAACTGCTATGCATTAAAAAGTTATAAGACACGTGTATCAACCATCTAATTTATAATATCCCTGACTTGAATGAAATAATTATCGTGTTTATTTCTAAATAAATCTGTTGTATAGTTAAGTGTGTGGCACTATTGCACTTGAAGCTCAAGTGCAGTAGTGTGTTAATACTTTAGAAAGACAACTCCTACACTAAGAAGATATCCAGTTTCCTGTACCTTTATCTATTTAATATCTTTAAACAACCAATACTTGTATATATATATAAGCTGAAACTCGGAAATGACTCCAACGATTTTCATGAAATTTAATATGCGGATGATCTACCTAGGATTCATTTATAAATGTTTTTTTTTTAAATAACGAGCCAGGTTCGCTCATTCAGGTACCATTGTTTATTTATTTATTTATCACTATTACATACATAACACAAACAATAGAAAATTATAAAAATGTAACAATCGGCGGTTACATCGCGCACGGCAATTTCTTCCAATCAACCTTAAGACGGTCTTCAGGTTATTTCTTTTATATATTATACATTAATGGATCGATCATAAAGAAGATCAGGATTTAAAAAACAATTAATAGATCACACGAGCAGTGGTCCCTCGTAGGGATCAATCTCACAACACTAATACAGTATGAAACGAGGTGACGCTTAAACCAGTTCGGTATTTTTTTTTATTTATTTATTATTATTATTTTTATTTTTTTTATATATTTAATCTGCCAAAATGACTCTGCCCTGCCTGATGGAAAGCATGAGCAGAATCCAAGAGTGGTCACCATCCTCAATGCGAAAAAGAACAATGCAGCATGGTGACCCACACTATGGCGGCCTGGGGGGAAGGGGGATGGTGAGGGTGGGCCTCCGGTATCCTCACTCACTCGATGAAACACAGCGTAAGCGCTGTTTCACACCGGTTTTCTGTGAGGCCGTGGTATCACTCCGGTCGAGCCGGCCCATTCATGCCGAAGCGTGGCTTTCCCACGCTAGTAAAGTTATTGGTTTGCCAACAATTGTATACAAAGCATAATAACAAAGTAAAAAAAGCACATAAAGAGGAAAATAGCAATAGTGTTACAATTACTTATAGGTAAACTCCGCATGCATAAAATGAGTTGTACCATGTATTATTATAGACTATACAAAAACTATAAGGGAGTGAGCACTGGTTCACACTTTCCAATTCACTCGTTCTTTGCTACCGTTCTGGGAGGTTCTTAAGTAAACAAGACTTTACTTTACTCAAGGAATCAACGTTCGGAGTATTCGTACAATCAGTGTTTAAACAGGCACAGTATAAGAATACATTCTCAATCAGTTCAATGCTCTCTTAGTAGGATTAGATAGCATTTTGACTTGAATTGATAGGAGTTAGGCTTAAGAACATCGCCAATTCTTGGTAGGTGTTTCTGATTTTCTCTCGACTCCTGTCCTCGTGAGACACGCTGATTTCAGCACCAACGGGTTTGCCTGACCGGGTGGTACTCCCCTAGCACAGAAGATTAATCTAAAATTACAGCATTCGTCTGTCGTGTTTCGTCGGAAAGTGCAAGACCGGACGCCCAAAGATGCAGAAGCATTTCAGTAGTATAATAATAGGCCGCCATAGTGTGGGTAGCATGCTGCATTTTCTGCGTTGGCAATGAGTATGGTGACTACCACTCTTGGATCCTAATCATTCTCTTCTTTATTTATTATATTTTAGCTGTCCAAGTGACTGCTCTGCCTGCTTTCCCTCAAGCTGAATAGAGTCAGTTTGGCAGGCCTATATCTACATAAAAGAATCAAAAATCTTTGAATAACAGTGTCAGGCATGTTTTCAGTAGTTCCAACTTCTGAAATATAACAAGTTTTGAAATTAATTTGTATGAGATTGGACGACCATATGTGAAGTACTTCAAATTAAACTTAATTATGTAGTGAAAAAGGACTATTTTCGTTATTAAATCAAAGCATGAAACTCACGAACTAAGAATGACAGTAAACAATCAATGAAACAAAAGAAAAATCGCGGGCAAAGTTCAAGTCACCTTTGCCGTTCCCCTCTTGTATTCCATCTGTACAATATTAATCTTGGATGTCAATGCTTAACATTTTCAAGATAAAAGTGGGGTATGTCACAATGGACTAGAGAAAGCGATTCATCTAATTATTTTTTCTAACAGACTGTATTTACAGCACTTTAAAATACCATATTAACCAATGACTTCTTAAGGGCAACCTACTGACTTACATGTCTAATATAATCGTCATCATAAAAATTATCAATAGCCTCTAATTTTACACTGCAAAACACAGGCCTCTCCTCCACACCGGATATTATTCCACAAGTAGTGAAAACTATATTTGAATATTTTGAACTTGAACAATACATCCATAAAGTAATTGATTGCAATTACTTAACAATACAATACAGTACAATAAAAAATATGCAATCTGATTTTTTAGGAAAGAGTAACAAACTGCTTTTACGTGGTAACTCGTCGCGACATCGTAATACGTATTACATATGCTGTCATATAACGTAGACACGCATGCAGTGTTCAAGCTGGTCTGATATTTCATCTCAAAAAAACAGCAACGTATAATAACACAATGACATCAGTTATCGTTATTCATCAAAAACCGCTACATCTTGTGACTTAATCTGACTAGTAGAGATTAGAGCAGAGGGTGCGATTATTAACTGTCGTCTGGCTCTGCGAACTGCTGATCAATCATACGTCCTTAAGATATTAACGAAATAACTCGGCAAAAGTGTTGGAACCAAAACATTTGGATCAGCTATTGTTGACTTGAAACAAACAATCGATAAGCAGAAATGTAAGGTTGAGACTACGAGATGGCTTATGGGTCTCGGCTATGAGGAGATTGAGGATATGCTTAGGAGTTTCTAATACACTTGCACACGCATGCGATTACTCACACCCACTCACATATAAATACGTACTTACGCACATACACACACCACACACACACACACACACACACACACACACACACACACACACACACACACACACCACACATACACACACGAACATTAACACGTTAAAAAAAAATTGCTAATATTATTATAAGTAATTATGTATAACATTATTTATTGTTTCTCTTGTTTCTGTATGTATAATTATAAGAGGGAATCATCTTGGCCTCCATATTACAAGTTTATACTTAGTTTGCAGGCCAAGAGACACGTATATGTAATTTTTGCAGTGTCAATAAACATTTTTGATTTTGATTTTGATTTGATGCTAAGTATTGTTTATACTGAATCGTATGTATGGACAACTGAATTACTTAAAATTGAGTGATGTGACCGATGAAAACATCGGTTAAGTGATAGATAAAATATACGAAGTATCTCTATCCTTGTTCATGCTGTGCGTATAATAGGAGTCGACTTAAGGAGCAAATTACACAGAACCATAACACAGCAAAGAGACGAAAAAATTGTAACAAAATATATACCAATCTTTTTACAATTTTTTCTTACAACTAGTATTCTAAACATCAGTATTATTAATAGGTCTTAAATTGTATATTGAAATAGGTCTTTCTTTGGATATGAAGTTTTGGCTTACTATACTATGCTAGCCGAACAGGTTTGGTATATATTTCAAGTATTCTTTCTAATTACAATTATGTTATTCTATTTAATTTGGGATGAATAGGGGTGGCGATGTTCCATGTCAGAAGCTATTAAAACTAACAATTATAAGCCACGTTCTTTTCTTAGAAACAGCTAATGTATTAAAACAAAGTAATGAAAAACATATAGATGTTGTTGTTTTTTTTTGTTCAATTGTTCCTTATGAATCAAATAGACTCATCTGAGTGGACATGCGGTTTAAAGGACTCCATATTGTTATATTGTTACTACCGTTTGTATTGATTTCATTACAAGTTTAGCTCACTAATCATTTCCGCTACACTTACTACTACGTAGACTTACTAATACTATACTTATAGAAAGCATTAATCGATATATACTTTGTTTTTATTTCTTAACGTACTATCAATCACACCAAACAAGCAATAATCCTTTTACAACACAATCCCACTCGTGGGAATTCACCGAGTGTCCCCAAGCTCACACCGTGATTGTAGTGATACAACGATAATGGTCACAATATTAAATGACACCACTCGATGGCACTCCATTCTAGATAAGTACTTAATGATAGTCGATAGTGCTATCAGTGACATATTACAGGTTATTGCGAAAATATCTGTGAAGAGTGCCGACTGACGCATCACGAGTACTAATAACAATATGACGACCGACTCTAAAGGGGCTATCACCTAATTTGTTTTAGACCGATTTAACTGGACCCTTTTTTGAACCTAAACTGACTGCATTCGTGTCGCACTTCGTAGGCGTGTTTATGACTGCAGGCCTGGTGATGTAGAAGCATTCATTGACTGCCTCGGTGGCGCAGTGGCAGCGTACGCGACTGCTGACTATAAGATATCGGGTTCGAATCCTGGGTCGGACCAAATGTTTATATGATCTGCAAATATTTGTTTCGGAGTTTGAGTAAGAGTTTTCTATGTATAATATGCATGTATTTACAAAAAAAAAAGTATTTATGTATTAATATAAGTTGTCTAGTACCCATAATACAAGCTCTGCTTAGTTAGGGACTAGATGGGGTTGTGTGTTAGATGTTCGAAATATTTATTTATTTATTATTTATTATTCCAATAGACCAATACAGTGGGTTCCCATTACAGTATTGCAGAGTAGAGTGACTTTGGCGGGCTCATATTTATATAAAATCGACCAAATGTAAATCGTTCCAGGGTTCCATACTATTATCTATACAATTCCAGTGTCTACCTGTTGCCGCCTATCTCTAGCACAAGACGTCTTTTAGTTGAGATGATAATAATTAATACATATTTATTCAATAACTAAACCTTTCCCCGATGACTATAAGCAGTCTTTTCGGCAGTGTAGCAGGTAGAATATACAGGTACATCTCAAAAATGGCCTAAGTAAATAAAACAAAGGTTTAAGCTGCTCTTAGCTTAGCTTTTCCCGGGTATTGATCAAGCAATCTTAGGCTCAATAACCAAGAACAGTGATCACTGTAAGCCAATAATAATGACTAATTGTTATAAGAACTTTATGTAGCGCCATTATCTATACATATATGTATTAATATCATAATATATCGATGTCTGTGCATTAAAGCTATTGAAGTAAAGCTGATGAAGGGGTCTTTAGTAAGTTAACAGAACTAGAAACAACAGTTGTTAAATTTGTCATCTGTGTGACTGTATTGTAATCTCAAAAATAGTTCCACCGAATTTGATACGGCTCTCTCTTAAGTATTTTGGTAAATTTCACTCAACACTTAGTGACTTATTTCAATTGGATTAGAAATGAAAAAAGTTCTATAAGGTATAGTATCAGTCAAAGCCGCAGGCAAATTCTAGTTTCGTTTATATAACTAGCTACTCTAAACAGAAACAGCAACCCATAATGTCCCACTGCTGGGCTCGGGTCTCCTCTCAGGAGAGGGTTAAGGCCATACGCCCCCACGCTGGCCAAGTGCGGGTTGGGGACTGGTAAGAATACGTTGTGGCTACGTAAATCTTGCCGTTGGATGTTTTTAAGCCGCCCGAAGGCCTCCAACTAAGCTTCACGACTGTTATCGTATGATAAGAACCGGGACCGACTGCTTAGCGTGACCTCCGAATCACGGAGACGCTCATGGTAACGGCCAGCGTACGTAACCAGCGGTCACCCATCCAGGTACTGACCGCGCCATCGTTGCTTACCCTCGATGATTGTTTCTAATCACCGAGTGCAACTGGGCTATGTAGCTACTCTAAATCAAACATAATTCATATTATCGTTTTCACTTCTCCGAAACACATTTCTCAAGTAAACAAGCATGTCTGTCTGTCACACTAAGTGTATATCTAATTATTGTGGCGCAGCCTTTATAAGGGCTGTGTCATGTGCCACTCAATGTGGACATTGATTGCGGTCCAAGAGTCACTCAGTGGAAAAGGATATAAGTTCAAGATTTGAGTAAATTAAAGAAAATTAAACTGAAACATGGTCATGATGTTTAATATTTAAAGCTACACATATATTGGTATAGGCTTTTAAAGTATTTCCCTGAACCTTAAATCTAATTTTTAATTTCTTTAGTTTTTCAAGTGGAGATTGTCAAAACGTTTTTTTACACTAAAACCGAATTATCTTCTGTGTGTTAACTTCTTCCTACTATTCTCTCAATTACTATAAACATTCAAATTAACAAGATTTATCTTTCTTCGTTTTCACTTATTAAACTCAACAAACATGTTACTTTACATTCTCGAACGGGAACTTTTGATAATTATTGTACATGACTGTAGGAAACGAGCGATATCCCCATTAACTAACATTTATGCTAATATTACAAATCGAAAGTAGCTTTGACTATCTATTTGTTACGATTTCACGGCTAACAACTCCAGCCATTTCAATAAAATTTGGCAAGGAAATATTTTGATTCTTGACGAGCCTATGTCATAGGCATCTTTGTACCGCGATAACGGATATATACGCACGCTAAGCCGCAGGTAAAAGCTAGTATTATTAAAATCGTGATATAATTCTTCATTACCATATCATTTTAGTCAAGAAAATTATGTTAGTTACGGTCACGGCTCAAATTATTTTAATTACGACTTACTACACATCTCTTCAAAGTGGCAAATGCGACCTGAGCTTTTGCCCGCCCTTGCCCTTTAAGACAACTTTTCGAAGCATTCCTCCTCAACTAAGTTCAAATTAAATATCTGTTATTGCTACTTACATACTGTGTAATCTACCAATTAATTGAATTGAAATTCTCTATGGCAGTTTTTTAGTGAAGCAACGAACTGTTATAATTTCATGTTACGAAAAAAATATAGAGTTTTTATGAAAGACATTTTATTATTTGCGTTTTCTTAAATTATTGATATCTTAGCATAGTGTGTGTCAGTAACCGGATGGCGTAAGAAAGCGGTTCCCGGATCTCTCCCGTCTCAGGCGCAGAGTGGCACACCGTGTGGTTTTAGTCGGTTCGATTCCGACACACCGCTCCGCCGTAAACCCCGGTGGGGTGAAGGCCCGAGTGGGTTTCGATACGTAAAAAAAAAGTGTGTGTCAGTAAAATATAATGTTGCAATATTTTAATAATAACATTATAATTTGAATAACATACGAGTAGGCCGTTGAAAATATATTTTATATCTTCAAATGTACAACAATGAGTTGATAATTAGTTCTACAACATTTTAATAGCAGAGTATATTGGACTTGAACCGAACTACCCAATTCGTCTTTTGTGTTTTATCTTCTTCTCTTATAACTGGTATCTTGGTATCTTACTTTATCAAAAATATATTGGATATCAATTGTTCCCAATATCTAATAATCCTTAATAATATTAAATATGCTAAAGTAACTTTGCCCGTCGCGCTTTCAAGCTAAAACTACTGAACAGATTTAAATGAAATTTGATACACAGACAGTCTGAGAAAGGACATAGACTGAGCTTTTTAATGCCAAAAAGGGTTTTTATGCAGTTGAAATGGAGGGGGGGGGGATGAAACATTGTATAAATGTTACCCAAAGGCGGAAAAAGCGGAAAAAGCCACATCACAGTTAGTAAGTAATACAGGGCTATAATTTTGAGTGACAACTAATTATCGGGTACTTAAAACACACCATAGATTGCCAGCCCCTATCACACCACCACTAATGACTGCCGCAATGGACATGCCCCTAAGAAAAACAAAGGCTACAATGATTGGCACCGCCATTACCGACAAAAGCCCTCGATCGCCCACATAATCCTGGATTATCAGATATTATTGACTGGTTGAGTTACAAGGAGATGTGTTCGAGCTGTGCAAAAACTGTACGAAATTATATTATAGTAAGAATATGGTGGTATTCTCTTTTCATTCTTTTTTTTTATATTAAAACATTTGAAAGCATAGTTTTGTATAAATTGAATTAAAAAAAAATACCGACCAAGTGCGAGTCGCGCTCATACAATGCGGGTTCCGTACCAACCTGGTACAAATATTATATGATGTAACTAAAAATACAATGCAATACTCAGAATGGAACAGTAAAAACAAAATTATGTACATCAGACAACAAATGTATAAAAATATGTGCAATTTTTTTTTTCATGGAATAGGTGGCAAACGAACAGACGTATCACCTGATGATAAACGATTACCGCCGCCCATGGACACCCGCAACACCAGAGGCGTCATAAGTGCGGTGCCGGTCTTTAGGGGATGGGGTTTGGCCTGTATCCTCACTCACCCTGTAAAACACAGCGCAAGCGATATTTCACACTAGTTTTCTGAGAGGCCATGATATTACTCCTGTCGAGCTGGCTCATTCGTGCAGAAACCCTCTCTCTCTCTATCTCAAGGCTTTCCTACGGTTAAATGTGATCTTCAGATGCACCCTTGAAATGGAATCTCGTATGATTGGCATAATATAAAATCATAATAAACAGTCATTATGTTCTGTGCATTAAAATAGAAGTTAGAATTTCAACTCTAGTTAAGTTTATTATTTAAAGTAAGTACGTCAATAAATATAAAAAATATACTTGTTTCAATTAAGAATGTTAATTTTTTTACACAGATGTTTGTTTCAAAGAGTAAAGTTCTCTTGAAACTTATTTTTTTATATACTTTGCAAGTGTGAGTATAAAGGACAAAATACATATGTACGTAACAGTATTTATACGAAGGTTACATATACAATCAAGATCTAAAAAAAACAGTATAAAAATATTTAATTACCTACTTGATAAAATTACTGAATTTCATTATCATCAGTAAACCATCTTATAGCATCGTGTTCACATAATAAAAAATATTTTAATTTGGCCTATCATATTGCAGTAAATAATAACTATTAAGAATAGTTACAACAACAGTTAAGAAGCCAATGATGCGCAAATATTGCATTTGTTGTTAAGTTGTTAAGTCTTTATAAACAAACATAATTACAACATCTGCGCTACATACTGCGTTATCACTGGCAGCAATTAATACTTCTACGATATCTATGGTAATTTTCTTGAAAAATGCACAGTTTTATTGAAGAATTTCATACTTTTTGCTTAAGAAAATTATAGGTCAAAATTGTTGAAGCCCTAGAATGTGCACTTGTTAGAATAAAATGCACGTAACAATTAAAAAAATTACTACAGCGTTCCGGGCAATGCTTAAACATTGTGTCTGTTTATTTATTGCGACAAAATAACACCTATAAATATAAGAAAAGTATTAAACTAAACATGACAAAAGGAATCCAACTTTCTTTATTTTTCAAATCGTTTCAAATATGTATTGTTTTATTGATCAACGTAGCAGTAAATTTTTCGTGTGACAGCAGATTACAAATGCGAAGCATACCTCTATTCAGTCTGTGGGTGTTGTAAAAGAAGATTAAGGAGCAAACTGTGCAGGTGAATAGCATTACAAAAACCAGAGGAATTTTAAACCAACCCGTCTCTCAATCAGGGTAGCATAATAGGCCAAATTCTCCTTTCTAAGGAAATGCCATGTCCATCTGGGGAAATTTTAAAAGCTATTGATGTTGATAGCAGTGATAGAAAAAAGTGGTCTGTAAAAGTAGTTAAAAGGAAAAAATCCACCAAGTCAAGTCACCAAGAAAATCCCTACTCCTGATTATTAAGAGGATATGACTTTTATAGACTAAACATGAGAAATATTCTCAGCTTATGTTAAACTATAATCTTTAACATTTAATATTTTCAATACGACAACGAATTTAATAGTAAACATACTCTTTGCTATTTGTATCAGTTTAAAAATAAACGTGTTTCAATATTAATGACTAAGAACACTCGATGTTCAATGGAATTTCCTCGTCTCAAAGCATTACTATATCAGTCATTAGAGTACTGAGAAATCTTATCTCACAATGACCATTTCATTTATTTTCGGAGACACAGGAGTCATACCACCTGCACTTGAGATGGCTGAAGCTTTTAGAGAAGCATCAATAGATTCTGATATTCCCACTTCAGATCAATCTACATATGAAACTAAACCTTACATTGAAGATACTGAGACGAAAATCAAAGGAGACAAAAATGTTGCTGACAAATCTCTCAATGTTAATGAAACAAGATCCATTACTGACAAAAACATACTTAATAACGCTGACTGTGTGGTTGATTTTAGATTGTTGGGTGCGAATATTGGTAAATTATGATTGTGGATAAGCAAAAATAAACTCATAGTAGATATAATAGAGTCTTTCTTTGAAACGAAGATAGTACAAGTAAGTTGGCGCCACGCTTTGTCATGCCGATACCATCTATATCCGGTGCAGTTTCGGGATGAAAATATTTTTACTTATCTTAAGTGGTTGTATCTGCTTATTAATTAGCTTTAGAGGGTACATCTTGAGCTGTCAAATCAAACACTTTGTCGGCAGTGTACGATCTCTCTTAGTTAATAGACGATGATTCTTTGAAATCCTGACATACAGGCCTTAATGCTGTGTCAAAAACTGACTGAGCTTTTAAATTACAATTCCTATAGATCATCAATGAAGTGTGACCGTTTGAATTGTCTGGTTGCAACTGTTGTTTCTTCAACTGTTATTGTATAGACTTTTATATTGTAATAGGTCGAAATTTATACTGGTCTTCATAGCTTTGCATAAGGTTTTGCTGAAAAAAATTGTTCTGTGACAGATACCGACCGCGATGGTAGGTGCTCCATGGAAGAGACGTTCCTTTAGCAGTATAAAGCGATAGCTTGATACTGCTGAAAAAATCTGCTTTCTGAAATGTATTCTGTATAATAACACTACACATAACAAATAGAGATATTAATATTTATATTAAAGTAGTTCTTATTAAAGACAGTATGTTTCACTTTGTCATTTAGCAACCATTCTTAAGATGCTCTAATTAATGATGTTACGATGCAAAACATATAAATGTCGGTCGTAATAATTAGCATTTTGTTATATAAATATTATACTTCTAAAGATTCTACTAAACACATTACAATTATTTTAAATACATCTTATTCTGCGTTGTAAAGATCTATCACAAAACAGTTGGTATCTTTGAACTTATCGAAGTAACTTAGCTGCGTTTAGTTATTGTAATTTATAGTAGGTATTAATAAAACTATACAATGGGAGGTTAAGAACAGTGAGATTTACTGTTTGTCGTAAAAGATGATCAAGGGAGCAAAATACTCAGGGTATCATATCAGTACAAAGATAAGGAAAACTCACACACACAAACACATACAAATCCGTCTAGCAAGCGTGGTGTGGTAGACCAACACCACCTATCTAAGAAGAGACCTAAGCCCAGACGTGAATTATTGAAATCTGTTTATATAATATGAAATATTATAATTAAAACTACGTCATTGGTAATACTCTCAGTAGTTTAATTTTATTTGAATCTCTGTTTTTGTAATCATAATACCTATGCCAAAATTCTATTGTTTAATGTCCGCATACTAAAACTGTCCAATTAAACGATATCACCAAATCAGGCTACCGTTAACAATCATCATCATATACTTCCTGCATTTGTAAGAGATTATACATAGAAATTGTATATTACAGCTCATAAATATGTATATGTTTCGGTCTGTGGTCACTGAGACGCTTGCGCAACTGTACTGTCCACGATTAAGGAATTCACTGGAATTTCATTGTGACTATTTATTTTTTTGTCCTCATATCTTTTTAAATTAACATTATTTAAATTTTGTTTTAATTATTAGCTGGATCCTGATTGGCTAGAACTAGGTACCAGGCCTAGGACTAGATAGCTCCTAGTAATCAACAACCCATAATGTCCCACTGCTGGGCTCGGGTCTCCTCTCAGGAGAGGGTTAAGACCATACATCCCCACGCTGGCCAAGTGCGGGTAGGGGACTGGCTAGAATACGTTGTGGCTACGTAAATCTTGGCGTTGGATGTTTTTAAGCCGCCCGAAGGCCTCCAACTAAGCTTCACGACTGTTATCGTATGATAACAACCGGGACCGACTGCTTAGCGTGACCTCCGAATCACTGAGACGCTCATGGTAACATGCCACCAGTGGTCACCCATTCAGGTACTGACCGCGCCGTCGTTGCTTGCCCTCAATGATTGTTTCTAATCACCGAGTGCAACTGGGCTCCTAGTACAATACTGAATATATAACTGTAACTTTATTTAGTTGTATATCATGTTAAGATAAAAAACAGACAGCCAATGACAAATACTCAAGTGAGGCTTTGTCAAATGACTGGCTGCTATAACAGCTCTAAATCCTCCATAGTATATATATATATATAATAAATAAAATAAATAAATAAGTACACTCATATTTTTTTAGTAAATGTTACAAAGATATCAATGGTTAGCTACTAGTACTTCAAAAATGAATAAACTTATGAAAAATAAAATTGATATAAGCCTTAGTTTTACATGAAAAATTCTTAAGCAAATAGTTAACACAGCGATAGTGTTGTTTCCAAAAATCCTAAGTTGACGAGTAAAAAAATAAATAAAACGCACATCCAAGTCACACAGAACAATGACAGCAGTAAAAAAGTATCACGTATTTTGTTTTTAGTTTACCCTACTCTATTCCTTTTTGTATTCGTGGTCTCTTTGACGCACGACGTGTAATAGAAAAAGTGATAGGTGGCTCACCGCACGGCTATAAGTACATTCTTATCACCGTTTGTTTTTACCGGCTACCATAAAGCCATACCGCCCGTACATTGCTTTTTATAGCTATTTTTAGAAAAAAAAATTGCAAATGTTTACAATTAAGTTTTCAGAAGCTCAGCGCATGCGAGCTATCTTATTGTAAATATTTCGGAACGCTTTTGTCTGAGTTTATTATTATATAATTCGTAAAGATATGATCATATCGTTTATGGTATTGATAAAATCTGTTTTTATTATATCTCTTATATCCGTTTTATAAAATTGCCATTTTTTTTTGGTACCTAATCTAAAAAACAATTTATATTTATCTTGTTGTTTATGCTCAGCACAGCTCAATGACATACAGCCCAGGATATAAGTGTATAATTTAAAATACTTTTACTGTATAATACAAATTTTAAGTAGATATAAAATACAGAATTGTAGAAAAGGTACTTAAAAAGTAAGTATAAGACCATAATTGTTAGATCAACGTCATAAACAAAATATTACCACATTTCCAAATAGATTGGTAAAAAACGTATGAAAATCGCGTGTTGCTTATAAGTTACTCGTATTATACAACAAAATATATAAAAGACAAAATATCAGAGGTTACTTTGTGATTTTTTGTTAAAGATGAGACTGATTATATTATTATGTTGTATAATTATTCGACAACTAGACCGAAGACGACTTCAAGCAAAATTCATCGTGTCGGCAGCCGTTGATCTTTTCAAGCTAGCTGCGATATCTTTGATATTATAACTTTATATTATGTCCGAGTACAATTATTCTAATTTTTTTTAAAGCTTACGATTGTTCGTCGCTCGTATCATTAATTATATCGACTTCACATCTTCACACGCGGGTTATTCGACTTCTTTAATTACTGTCAACTTAATAAAATGTATTGTTCGGAGCACAGGGGATTGACCGACTAACTAACATTAATTTTGTTATTAAAAGCACATTCACACAGTGTGACAATCATGTTTAAATTGTTTTATTTTGTGTCATTGTATTGTTTTAAGGCGTTGACATCTATAACGTTTGTTGGACAGGATGCATGGGTATTTCTTGCATTATTATTTTTTAATTACCATTGTTTTTGTTATAAAGGTATATCTGATTATAATAAAATCTAGAAATTTAATTTATAAGATCGTAAGTAAATTGATAGAACTGTGAAATATTACATACGCACACATTCAATTGTAATTTTTTCAGGCTAAGATTTGAACCTTTTACCATACAAAAGCCATACTATTTTACCTATTCACATTTATCCTTTTACAACAGTTAAATTTCCATAAAAAAATTACGTCGAATAATTAATAGAATGAGACACGGCCTGCTTTCAGGATAAGTGCAGTATATGCCGGCAAAAGCACAATTTTTTTTATTTATCGCAAATGTGCTGATAATTGAACCATTCGATTTGTGACCAGGAGTGGTTTGAAATTTTATGATAGATTAAAAGATTACAGATTATGGATATTTAATATCATTGTCGTTGCTCATCAAAAGAAAATGGTTCAAATCTAGTAGATTCCCATACCTATTAGTATATATGCCAAACCATTATTTGCGAACAAAATATGAACTATATGATAGCCATCAACCTGTATATAAATAAGGTAACAAGGAAGGCCCGTGTGCAACGTGGATCCAGGAAGGAAGCTACGGCTATTACCTAAGCCGGTCACGCTAGCCGGTGGAGGGTTGAATGCATGCATACATGACGTGCATTACCATTTTATTACAGTTAATAACAATAAGGTAAACAATAAGTGACAGTTAGTTCATATACCTAAAAATTTCTGAAACTGGGTGTTCTTCGAGTCCGTTTCATGTGTGATTGTAAATTTCCCCGCCACACCGAAATTAGTTAGTCCTAGAATCGCCTGTTTTGACTGAAAATCGAAAAGTCAATAATAAGAAGAGGGTAAGCAACGACGGCGCGGTTAGGACCTGGATGGGTGACCGCTGTTGGCATGTTACCATGAACGTCTCCGCGATTCGGAGGTCACGTTAAGCAGTCAGTCCCGGTTGTTATCATACGATAACAGTCATGAAGCTTAGTTGGAGGCCTTCGAGCGACTTAAAACATCCAACGGCAAGATACGTAGCCACAATGTATTCTTGCCAGTCTCCAACCTGCACTTGGCTAGTAAGCAGCAGTAAGACATTATGGATTATTGACGAACAATAAGAAGGCCTTCATTATATATGTATTTAGTGATGCATTCAAATTTTGCACTGCTTTACACTTAACAATAATACCGCAAACCCACGTATATATTATTTATTGCCTTTCCTCAAAAATCAAAGTATCTCCATGCCAAGTTTATTTTAAAGCGGTGCAGCACTTTTGTCGCGAAACTTAACAGACAGATAGAGTAACATTCGAATTTATAATATTAAAGTGTGGATATGGATTTAAGTATTCGGTACTCTAAAATAGATAATAATTGTGTCAGTATACACCTGCTATGTTGGTACTATATTATGTCCAATAATTTTAACGAGCCGAATCATAAGAACTTGCTTCAAAAGCAACCAGTTTCAATAATAACTTCATCTCGTATATAATTCTTTTTCCTTTTATACCGGATATAAATACCGACAACATTCAATAACTATCCATAACTTTTATATCATTATCATCGTTGATTATGATTGATCATTGATTTGTGATGCTTAGCTTACGTTACGTGATGTTTCTTGATGTATTTCATTATGGATCTCATTTGCTATAAAATACAGCAACAATGTAAGGCAGGTTAGCCGTAATCCCGGTTGTTGAATTCATATTGTTGTAAAATTAACTTAAAGTTTCTTTAGCAGAATCTCTTTCTTGCGTGACCGTGGAAATAAATCAAAAAGTCGTGATGCGAATCGCATTTGATCGCAATATTGAAAATAAATTATACATACGGCGACTTTTAACATATAGTGCAGTGCTTATTACATAAAAGTGCATTTTTCATTATTTATTTATGTTAATAAGTGTATAATGTGAGTCGTTAGTTTATTAAATAAATATAAATCTACGAATTATGTAAATATATTTAGTAGACGAAGCACAAGGGACTTTTAAGAACTTTCTTTATAGAAATAGACATAAATCTAAATTTCAACTACATGCATTGTAATAAGAATTCGCAACTTTTTTTCTTTACAAAATCAATTACCTACGTCATCTGAATTGCGACTATGAGTTTGAGAAGATTCTGTTTTACTAGCATCGTGGCGTGTACACTATGTATGTTTTAGCCAAATCCACTTTAATGAAAAATCTGTAATAAATAAATCAGTCAGTGATTTATTAGTTGATGTTATTTGATACTATCTAATATATACTAAAAGTATTACACGGTAAAGTCTATCAGGTATCAAATAAGAATACAAACTAAGCCTTATGATTTTTGTTGTTAACGCTGATTTTACAATATCGAAGGAAAAATCATTTGAAATTGTATTTATTAAGGCAGCTCCCTCATACAGCGCAACAAGAAATTACACTTTGGTACCATTTACCGGATATTCACCAAACCACGTACAGTACAAAGAAACTACCAATCCTGCATCACGATATGGAAGTTCTCGCGCCGATTTGCATGTATAACATCCCAACAACCACCTTTAGGGCCGTAGCCCGCCAAGTATGATCATCTTGCTTGGACAAAGGATTACAGTATAATATATTTTGGTAATGTACGTGTATACATACATATTAATTTTGTAAAAAGCGATTATTTTAATATTACAAACAGCCACTCCAATTTTATTTATTTGTATAGAGTATAGATTTATATAGTTGTAAGCATGAATTTCAAAGGCTTATTCATTGTAATCAATTATCAGCACAAAGAACAAAATAAAAATACACTTTAGTAATTATATGTTTTACGCCTAGAGTCTCTCTCTACTACTAAATATTAAAATAAGCTGTGTACACTGCGTAGGGAATCATATTATTAGTTAAAATAACTTTTTTATTACCACACTCATTTACAAAAGACAATATTACAAATTGAAGAAGACAATATTTCTTAAGTTTATCTAAGAATAAACTTAAGGAGTATTTCCAATGTCAAAGAAATAGTGTTTAAAAACTGGTCTTGGCAATGAGACTCTTTCTTACTCACCGATAATACTGTTTGGTTTTTACGACAATATGGAATCCCACTCAAATGTAATATTACATTGTTGTTCAGCTTCTTGTTCATACTAAATAATTAATTACTTTAATTAGTGTTTAAAATGTAATATTATTATTTTTTTAATTGTAACCTTTTGTAAACTTTCCTGCGGATGTAATTTTTTTTATGGAATCGCGGGCAGACGAGCATACGTATCGCGTGAGGGTAAGCGATTACCACCGCCCATGGACATCTGCAATACCTAAGACGTCACAAGTGCGTTGCCGGCCTTTGAAGAATGGGGAGGAGTGGTATGGGGTTGGCTACCGGTATGGGCCTCCGGCATTCTCACAAATCGGTGAAACACAGCACAAGCACTGTTTCATACCGATTTATGTGAGGCTGTGGTATCACTCCGGTCGAGCCGGCCCATTCATGCCGAAGCGTGGCTCTCCCACGGTAAGAGACGGTAAGGGAATGTCATAAAAAAAGGGACGGAACTATTTAACAGGAAGCCAAAAAGTGCGCTCTTTTTTATTTGAATACGAGCATGAACAGTGGCAATACATGTCATGTACAACTAACGTAAAACTCGCTTGTTTAATATTATTTTATGTGTCATCATCTTCAACAGTATTTAACAGTCTGATATTGAACTTAAACTTCTCTTTAAAACAGTTAAGCCTACGATACCACGTTGACTAGACTACTCTGTATTTGGGGTTGAATTATTTGATGTGTTCTGAATCATCTATAATGCTCACAAGAATCAGAATTATAAATACAAGTATTTTTACATCAGCTTAGTCATCATATTCAAGTGCATATAACGATTTAAATCTCAGTGTAGAATGTTGCAAGTAACCTGTCTCAAACTATTAACAGAATCACTCTTTAGTTTACATGAGATATTTGATTTTTAATGAGTTAACTATCAAACTGATGAGGCTGTGAATATGTAAGTACATAAAGAGCTACCGTTCATATCTATAAAAAGTCTCGAAGTCGATCAGGTCGTTCTATAGAGATCTTTTGAAGATTTATTTCTTCTGCTTGTGAATCGAGCCTGTAATCACTTGCTTTTACTCAGGATACTCATATCTGGCTTATAATCAAATTTTATGTTATTCAAAAGTTATTCAAAAAATTACCCCAATAGAAATCTAATTAAGGGTCCATATTTATTTACAGTTCTATATAAAACTCTTTTTAGAGTTTTTTTTTTCTTCTAGTTTTTAGGTTAGAGTTCGTTTACAATGTGACAAGGTTCTCAAGCCAACGTTCGACTGCGCCCGCGCGTCCTCGCCAAGACATTTCACTTTAAGTTTTTACCTTCTATCGTTAATGGTAGGTCACTTTATAATGTGTTTCTTTAAATGGGTGAGAAAATTACACATGTGTTATGTGCATGCAAGGCTGTGTGGCTTAGAATAATATAATAAATAAATATTTTCGGACATTTTAACACACAACGCCATCTAGTCCCAAACTAAGCAGAGCTTGTGCTATAGGTACTAGACAACTGATAATAATACATTTATACTTTTTTTTGTAAATACATACACATTATAGATAGAAAACACCCAAACTCCGAAACAAATATTTGTAGATCATAAAAACACTCAAAGCAGTGAAAACATGCAAAATCTGACACATTCAAAGCAGTGTTGCATCTTTTGTTTCTTTTCCAAAATATCTTTTACCTGCAAATATCTATATATTACACCCTGCACCCCTTTTGACGAAAACTATTGAAACAGAAAGAATTATTGAATTTTGGAATATTTAATATTAATATGGAATACAAAAAAACAGTGTGCTGAATTTCGACCACTGTGCGATTAATAGTAAATAACAGTATAAGAAACAAAAAGGAAATTATTCTTTGTTGTGAAAAATGAACTATATATTAAGAGTCAAAGGATTTCCCCTTAAGAAAGATCTTCAAATTCCCCGACAATACTAAAAATTCCCTTTTTTATCTTAAATACCCCTATGGGTTTTACCTTATTTACAAATATGTGTAGATAGCCATATTACGAAGAACTGACACGAAGCGGTTAATTGGTATTTAAGTTAAGACAATGAAAATTCTAACGACATCTGAACAGTGGATTTTTTGGAAGATTATTCAGATTTTAATGAAATTCTCAAAAAAGTGGAGGATGGTGAAATATTTTTTTTATATTTATATAGGTTGCAAACGAGCAGACGTATAGCCTGATGATTACCGCCGCCCATGGTCACCCGCAACACCAGAGGCGTCACAAGTGCGTTGCCGGCCTTTTAAGAAGGAGTACGCTCTTTTCTTTTACATTTAAATATTTTCACATTTAAAAATAGTCAAATCGGCAATTAACGCAAGTAATTTCAATTGTCTAACCTTCAACAAGGTTGCATAGGCCGTGACACTGATCGCGTTATTTTTATAATTAATACTTTTTTAAAAAAAAGAACTTTCATTCGTATTTAAATCGTGAACTCAAGAGGAATCACTTAAAACAGTTATTCATATACTTTTAAAAACCATAAACCGAAACTTGACTCCCAGTTATTTAAGACGCAGTTTTTACATGTTAATTAAAGAAAATCAGGTGAGCCGAACTAATGAATTCACTTGTCGGCGACACACTAATCACTGTAATTGTGCGACCGTTTTAATGCTAATGTGATCACTGGCCGGATCGTCTTTCCTGTGGACCTGTCGCTTGAGTTTTTCTTTGTCGCGTGGTGGGAATGACCTTTGGAAGTTAATTTTATAACCTTTGTTATTTTTACCACTATTAAGAACTTTTTTATACGTACATACATTACTAATAGCATTGGGTATATGTATTGCTTGGCTCTCAGAAATAAACTATGCAACTAAGCGTAAAAAGTACTTAAAATATCAAGCTCTAGAGTTAAGTTGGATGCAAGACAATGTATGTGTGTAGTGTATCTGTCGAGGATGATAATTTCTCTGTCTTCACCCTTCAGGTGTAGAATTAGGTACTTCAGTCGACGCCACATCGCGATCGTATGCAATCTGAAACAGTTCAAAGGAAAATAATCCTTAAAATATCCTAGCTGAAATGTGATCGTTGCTTATTGATATAGGGGCAAATGAGTACCTAAAACGACTACTACCACTAGGGTCACTACTATAACATAAAATTGTTCCAATACTGCTCAGCAGACTACAGATACAGAATTCAATGCATGGTACACTTATATGATGCTAGCTTAACAACATATTTTACAAAACGGAACTCTACTTTTCACAAGAGCAAAAACATAGTTACAGAAAAATGTGATGGCTTTTTTATAACATCTCCAGGATTTTTTTTAAATGTATTAGGGGGTAAACGAGCAGACGTATCCGCCTAATGGTAAGCGATTGCAGCCGCCGATGGACACCCGTAACACGAGAGGCGTCACAAGTGCGTTCCCGGCCTTGGGGGATGGGGAGGGGAATGGATGGATTATGGCCCTCCGGTATCCTCACTCACTCGGTGAAACACAGTGCAGGACCTGTTTCACACCGGTTTTTCTGTGAGGCTGTGGTATCTCTCCTGTCGAACCGGTCCATGCATGCCGAAGCGTGGCTCTCCCATGTGTCTAAGTTAATTGATGAAAATAAAAAATATATTTTAATATGTATTTATTTTTTGTTTTTGTTACGTAAATGAGTAAGATATCATAATCAAACTAAGTGTTACCGTTTTAATGCTAATGAAATCATTCACCGCATCGACTTTCCTGCCAGCGGTGTTGTTATGCCAGCTAAGTAATTGTTTGTCGCCAAGAGGGGGCAACCCTTGAGCAAGGTTCACAATGGTCAAGTTGTGAGGTCTTCAAACTACCATACTTCGATGTTTTAATATGGTTTGGTATTAAAAATGCTGATTTATGAGAATATAATTTGTTGGTATGATCTACAAATATTTGTTTCGGAGTGTGGGTGTTTTTTTATGTATAATAGGTATGTATTTACAATAAAAAGTACATATGCATTTATAGCAGTTGTCTAGGACCCACAACACAGCTCTGCTTAGCTTGGGACTAGAAGGCGTTGTGTCAGATGTCTGAAATATTCAATTCTCGGGAACCGAAGCCGAGAGCTCACGATCAGTAGCTGCCCCTAACCGCTAGACCAACGAGGCAGTCAAATAATAGACCATAACGATTGCATTCCTTAAGGAAGTCGTGTAACAAGAGTTGACTTTATTTTTGAATGTTGGCAGACTGATTAAAAAGACTTTCAGTACATAAACCTTTTATGTTAGCTTTGCAATCATAAAAGTACATGCGAATAATTTAATTCAAAACATTATTCTTACGCGTCTAAGTAACGTTAAGTAACTTAATCTTCCTTAAATTGTTATATAATAATGATATAATAATTATAGTTATCTAGACTGCTATAATTCACTTATCTTTCGTAATATTTATAAAATCAATTAGCTTTATGATTATCTAGCAGGTCTAGGTTGAAATTAATTCGAGATATAAAAAAATAATTTGTCTTCTAAGTAATAATATGAGACAAAGCTAAAATAAAATTAATGTTAATCATTTATAGATTGAATGTAACGGTTGCAACAAGTTCGCAACCTTTCTTATAGACGCTCACCTCTGATCTACCATGTACGATTGACCGATTGGCCTAGAGTGTGACACTTGAAAAATTCTAATGGACGCGGCTGTCTTAGTCGTGGCAGATTGCAAATGGTAGTGTCAAATCAATGCTGCCAGGATATTATTATAAAAGTTTAGATAGTAAAAAATAAGTGCAAAGTACAATGTTCGCTTGATACTATGAAATCCAAGTTTCAGCCCTGATCGTTACCTGAGCATGTTTAATCATTTACTCCTCCTTCATAAACTTCAAAGAGTAAGTTTCTGTTAAACTAAACAAAACCTCAACGGGGGAGAGGTTAACTTAACCTTGGGCTACCGCTAAAAGCTGAACTATATGATTTAAAATCTGACAAAACTTATAATAAAATTATAAGAAAATATACCAGAGTTACTTGTTAGTTACCTCTTTCATTAGTTGGTTCTCTTTTTAGCATAAAGTTCCTCTAATTAAATATTTTTACCACCTACTTTCGAACAATTTAATTTTTTTAAAGACTTTTATTTAAACAAAATTGTTGTTTGACCAGTTTTTAATGGTCTGCTAGCACTCTAGAGGTTTAACATATATCTAATAATAGTATACGATCACTGCGTTTTTAAAATTGTTTTCCACCTATTATCAACACAGAACATCTCAAGATAAAGTCTAATAATAGGCGCATAGCACTCATTTTTATACCCAAAAAAACCTTATAAGACAAACTCAAAAGATACCTAGCCTAGAGGCCATCATTTTCTTAATAATAAATCTTCCTATTACGTATATTTTGGCGGTGCTTTGATAAACACAGTCCAAGTATTATTTACGGCATATTTGATCAGATAACTCGATGTCCACTACTTGCTTTGGGGCCCAAATTGGACCCGTAAATCATAGGGAAACACTGAGATATGAAGTTGTTGATGTATGTGCGTTTTTGTTCATCTTACTTATGTTATCATAAAGAAAACTACTTGAAAAATGAGGGGAAAAGTCTTAGAGGTCCTGTGAGCCAAGCCAGTTGAATCTTGACAAAAGCTTGTATAAAATATGATTGTTTCAATACATTAATTTTAAGTTCCATTTATTTAATAGAAGGTAAAAAAATATTACCGTCTATAAAGGCATATATTTTTTTTTTAAATATTACCTCAAATATTCTTAAATACATCATTATAGATATTCATATATTACACCTAGACAGCCATTAGAAGTAATTAAATTAACATTGACCGAATATGATGTCCAAAATATGGAAATTAATAAACGCTTTATATCTCTTATCAAACTTGAAGTGAAGAAGTGAAGTGAAAAAATTATAATAATTACGCATTTTGTTTTATAATTGTTTTATTGTATGACGTATTTTGTTTTTTATTTAAATACGTTATTTTTCACAAAACTAATGTAATGTACCATTTTAATTATAAAATTTATAAAAAATGTAATAAAATGCTTGAAATTTTGTGTGAGTACATAATGTTTTTCGAACGTTTAAATTCTTGGAAAACAAAATAATATTTTTGTGTACCTACAACTTTGTTGCATCGAAGACCTTAAATAAATTATCACAATCATCACCAGCTTTTAAAGGTCAACTGGTGGACTTAACAATCGTCTAAGAAAGAAGGTTTTAGCCTATTATACTATAGATCAGACGGATTGGTATAGATTTTATTTGAAACTAGCTGAGCCCCACGGTGTTACCCGTGTTTGTTGTTGTAACCGCGAGCAAGGCCGCGGTAAAACTCAAGAAATTGGTCCTGCCATTCCAGGAGAATGTTATTTTTGTATATGTACCGTGTATAATGCATATATGGCATTTAGTAAAAAGCGGTTATTTTAATATTACAAACAGACACTCCCATTCTATTTATTTTTATATTTGTATACACATTTTTTGACAACCACAAGATGAATGGGGCAGGTGACACTCTATATCCTTTTAGCAATGATTTCATTCTTTCAGTTGAGGAAATTCAGAGAATTTCAGTTGAGGAATTCTCCTTCATTAGAAATTTAAATGAATTTATTTGATTTTTAATTTCTTTAGTTTTCTATTTTACAATTTTTTAAATGGACAAAACCTTTCGATCAATAACTAAAAGTCTCAATAATTTACATCGAAAGCATCGGACCCAAAACAACGCTGTAACTAATAAAATAGGTATTGTTTCTCGATAATGCAACCCCAGAGTGGGTTGATGAGGAGAATGATACAATAGCAGTCATGAACACGTCAATATTGCTTACCATATAACACCAGTGTTCGAAATTCAACCATAATTTTTTTAGGTACATATTTATTTTTCGATATCGTTTTTTTTAGGCTTTCTGCATTTCTTCACCATAAAAGGACAGATAGACAAGAAAGAAGAGTAATTTATTTTAAAGACATTGCAACACAACAATTTGTAAAGAAATTGGTACATAATACAGCATTGGAACATTAACTAAAGCACAATTAAGTAATAAACATAACGATAGGTAAAATGTGTTATTGTATAGTTAATATTGTAACAAAAACACTTGCTGCAGAGTTGCGTCGCAGTGTGAATTAAACACAGATGTTGCCCAGCATAGTGCTGCTTCGGCTACACCTTGATGGTGATAAGCGCATCCAGAACAGCCAAATCAAAATCAAGATTTGTGTTTCAGAAACAATTTACTACATTTTGCAATTCTTTTTTGGATAATTTTTTGAGATAATTTACAGAGTGACGTTAACAATGAGCCGACATCGGTTGCAACGTGCATCTATCACGATTTAAATACCTGGCTATTTTAAATTAGGATTCTATCTGTTGATTTAATAAAAACGCTATTAAATTAGTCTTAAATGTTGAGGCTGTTTTAAATTTCTGCATTGGTGGAGGCAAGTCATTCCAACATTTTGTGTCAAATTTCATACTCCTTTGTTAGTACAGTTTTCGTAAAAATGGGTACAAAGATTTTTCTTCACGTTTAACAATATAGATAGATTGTAATAATATGCATCCACATATAAACATGTTTATTGAATTGTTGCACACATATGAGTATTCGCATTTATTCAACTATTCAATCGTCTTACATTAATATCCCATACAAATATTTCATGGCGTAAACTCCTACGACACCGCGAACATATGCATCAGATAACACATCACAACTTACAACATCAAAGGCTAAATGCGCATCTAACAATACCAGATGACCCATGAACTAAATATTCGACTGTCAAAACACCATCCATCGAACGGTTGACGACTCAAAGGGATCTCATTTAGTTAGGGAACGGCAATGGAACAATGCAGTTAATTTTCGTACAACGGTGATTGATGGCCAATCCCATTCCATCGTTGACATGACAAAACGTAAAGGTTTTATAATTTATATTTTCGGGACATGACAATAGCTGATATTAATATGAGTAAAGCATCGCTGAGATAGATTGGCCCTCTTGTGGAGTTGTTACAATGATTTATTTAGGACATATGTTACTTAAATATTTTGTAAACATGTTTTATATGAAGGTGATGAGATGTGATGAAGTATAACATTTAGAAAACAAATAAATATAAAACTAATAAGCCATACTTCAAAGATATATTAAAAATTTCTTCTTTTTTAAGGTCAATTAATGCTGTTTTGAAGTAATCAAAGTTCTATCGCAAACAAAAATCACAATGAGTACCACTTTCTTTACGAAAACACAATAGCCGTTAGCAGGCTACCAGACCCTCAGAGGTCACAAATAACAGTACAGCTCGTAAACTAGTTGGCGCATTAACCATAACGAATAAAGGCACTAAAAGCACGTCTCGACCGTCCCTAAGGGCCGTTTCGGCTGTCAATGCGAAAATTTAAGTTCGCCACACCCATGCACTCTGGAAGGGTCGACCTTTACGCCCTTTGTCTCAATCGCTGTTGCTTTTACATTCTATAACTCCACAAGGTCTGTACTTTAGGAAGGATTAAATAAAAGTGTTCAGTAGTTGTGTTGAATTTTATTGTGCTAAAGTTGAGGTGTGTTACATTACGTTTGGCAATTTTTTTTTAATGACCTCTGGTTTTAGAAAAAGCTTTTAGGATTATTTTATAGATGGTTAGGATTCGTGATATTATATTGTTTTTGATGATATTGTAAGGTTTGACTTTGTTTGCAAGCTAAAGTAATCTAATCAAGCTGTTTTTATCAAGCAAGCTTAAATCTTTGATTTACGATTTCAAAACATTAACGCTTTTAAAACAGAAATATGCAAATTATAGGTAACTTTTCAATTTCCAATAATTTTATTTACTTTATTTTCGCTTAAGATTAATCAGAATCGTTAAGAATACAAAACTATAATGTCTTTAGCGTAATACACGTTCTAAACTTACTGTTCCATGTCCATTTAGTCCTATTCATTAACAGTAAAGTATGTTGTTGTATTCAATTCGACAACGGACCTTAATATTCGACAGTCGAACTGTTCCAATCTTATTGTTGAAAAAAATGTGTTACCGACGTCGATGGCAATTTATCTTCTTATAACGACAATGTCTTGATATATATTATCACATTTAGCCTCAGTAGAAATATTTACTATCGTCAGCCATTCTACAAAGAGCTACCTCGTCTGGTTGTTTTCATTTCTTTGTGTCTTCATAGAGTATATTAGTGGGTTGTTGAAGGGATCTATTGTGATTGGTTGTAGCTGCCGTGACTGCGGTGTTAACGGTCTTATTTGTCATCTGTCAATTTGCCTTCTATTTTTGTTGGGGAATATGAAAGCTTTCGTTTAACTGCGCGTGTCGTCGGCAGTGTTTTGTCATCATTATTTTTGGCCTGCTCATAATGATTATTGACAGGATTGTGAACAGGATGGATTACTTGTTTTTTGGGTGTTGTTATTTTAACCCTTAGTTATAAATCGTTTTAATATTTTACATGTGTTGTTGACAATTACAAGCTCCCCATTTAGAAAGCGAATTTATTATTACGAGCACAAACAGCCTTTAAACATGTAAAATACTTTAGTTCCACATTTGTTACTAAAATTAGTTTGTACTCCAGTCTGAGTTATCGAAACCCATGATGAAAGTGATTAAAAGTTGCCACATGGAGAACTATATGAATTTCATGTTAATAAAAATCTGTACGATTAAGATTTTGTTTGGGATAGCCTAGCTAGCTTTCGTGTCATGATGCATTGATTAATTATTGTACCTATAATTTAAAATTTATTAATAACTTTAAACGAAAAGTTTAAAGTATTTTTGTATCTGGACAGTTATTGACCATAATTCAGGAAAAAAACTAGACATTTTGGCTTAATTACTTCTTTACTTTATAGTGTCATTTATTGAGAAATAGGTTTTGTCAGCGGCTTCACCCGCGTCTAGCTTGTCACGGTAAAGATGTCTTTCCTTAAAAAATAAAATAATCTTCTTGGCACATTTAATTGAAATCGAAGTAGCGGTTTAACCGTGAAAGCGTAACTAAAGCGTAAAAAAGAATCACTTGGGAATTTATAATGTTACTATGGAAGTGTGGATTGTTAAAATTACGATATAGTTATTTAAAAACGAAAAGAAGATGATAATCTTATCATAACTTAATATATTCTTCACGACTTTTAAAACAACTTTATTTACAAAGACTAAGAATATCTATTCAATTCGGTTTTGTTAATTAAACCTTTTCACAGTTGCCCTATTTATTTTATTATGCTTAAAATTAGAATCAAATACTTTTATTAGGTATATTTATCAGATGGAAAAAATCTACTTAAGTCAAAAACCAGAGATTGTAGTAGTTGCTTTGCCTTTCTTCTTGTCGGTTTTCGTACAAAACAAAAAAGCTTTCTATTGAAAACGAGTAATCAAGAGAATTAAAGCCGAATCTGTATCAGGAGGCGAACCTCAATCTCGTGGGGTTTACGCCCAATTAATAATCGTGGCGCTCAGATTTTCAAAGTTCTCAGCTGCTTTTCTTAAAGTCAATAAAACTTTTGACATTAATTTATTTATTCAAACCATTGGTTTTCATTGAATTTAACTTCAATGTATGGATGGTGTAATGGTTTAAGCGGCCACATTGAAGCATTCTAATGCTTTGAATATATATTTCATACGCAAAAATATATCTTTCACATGCACGTCAATAATCCTATAAATAATTAAAACTGTACTAGTCAGTCACTAGATTTTATTAATTGACCATTAACTTTTACCAATGAGAAATAATTATTATTTATTTCTTTTAACCACATTACCTTAATCACAATAAATGTAAATAAAATTAATTTTAATCACACGATAAACATGATATGTTACATAAGAATTTAATTATGTATGTTGAAATTTCGACCTAACTTAATCCTGTTATTGCATATAACATATCTAAGCTTAAATTTTGAGAAATAAATCTAATATTTAAACTTTGAGGATGCCCACTAATTCTTAATCAAACTTCAATACCTATTAGAAGCGAAATGTTCATACAAGTACATAATAGAAGAATAATCTTATTTTATACGTAATGCTTAAAATACTAAATATAAAAATAATGTATACAAAAAAAATTACAGTATATTTGTCAAGTTATTGAACACATTGAGTAAATCTGAAAGTTTGAGAGCCATTGATTTAATAGCTGGCTAAGATTTAGATTCAAAGCGCAGGCGCATCATGTTTAATTAACTAACCCCCTTCAAGGTGCATTCCCGTAAATATAGTGACCGAAAAATAACAGCCCTCGTGTGCCTCCTGTTTTACTTTTTTTACCTTTAAATGCGTTTAATATGTTTTTTATTGTAATTTCGGTGAGCTTTCATATTTCACGATCACGTGAGAAAAATAAGTATGTCTAAAGTTGATTAAAAGAAATACTCATATATATAGCAAATCAATTGACAGATGGAAATGAATCAATTGATTTTTGAATCTTCTGCGTTTAACACACACTACTTACAGAAGTCCGCTTTACTTATATAAACGAGCAATAAGACCGCCACTGGTGCCTATATAGGCTATATAGGTATATACCTAGATTTAAGTACTTTTTGTAATTCCTTGGTGTACAATTAAGATATTATTTTAATAAGTTATAAGGAATGTATCCATAAATTATATTGTTTGTATTGTTATAACAAAGACCAGCTTGTAAGTGGTTGTTGTACATTTTTCAAAATAAAAGGTTTTATTACACCACTAGACGTGTGTTAGCTGTCTCTAGTTGTTATGTTTGAAAAGTACATTATGTTACACATCATGATAGCAGTAGCCATACTATATACTTAATGCTATGCTGTACTTTTAGCCTTAGTAACGTACAATTTGGTCATGTGTTTTTATTAGTATTGAGTAACTTAAATGAATAGTTTATTTTTTAGAACTTGGGAACAAAAAACGTATATTTAAATTTAGTACCGATTCTGAACAAACAAATGTATACACATACACTTATATTATTGGGCTAAATATATGAAATAAATATTATATTATATTGGGATATACGGGCATGTGTATCATAGGTATTTGTTTTTAATATTTAATTCATTCGATATTTCTCTTGTCTCTTGAACTTATATTATTAATTTTACCCATATAAATGTGGATATTTTTTTATAACACAACTTCCTAATTAGGAATTAATTCTGTGTCGCGTTGAACTTCATAAACATACATCAAATGGACACAAGGAACATCCAGATTCAGGACAACAATTTGTGGACCACACAAAATTTTATACCATGTGGAGATGGGAACACACAACACTCAACGCAGTTTAAAGCGGTTTGGCGACCGCATAAACCACTAGGCCAAATGTTTACACATGTAATCATAATTTTTGGGTATATTTATCTTAGCTCACTTTCCTATTTAAAAGAATAATAGTAAAAGCCACACTAATGACTAACCCCGACGCCTCCTGGCCAGTTGTTAGCACACCCCTTAATAAAAATAGTATATTAGAAACGCCTATCGCTGCTTACTTATATTACAACCATGTAATTTTGTAGAATGGCTTCCAATTTCTATACAAAATCGTGCACTGAAGATGTTTTGTTACTGAGTCGTGCGCGGGAGTCGATTTTTTATAGAACATCCCTTAAATGACGGTATTTTTTCTCACAGTGGATAAAACATCGCCTTGATAGTTAACTGTCTTCTTTTTTTATAAATGGCCGGTATTCGCTCGCGTGGATTATTTTTTTGGAATTATTTTCATAATTGGTAAATTATAGTACTATTGAAGATCAAATAGATCAATTTGCAAAAAAAGATACTATTGCTTACAAAGTTATTATAAAAATATATTTGTGAAAACACGTAACTATGTTGAATACTTATTATTAAATGTTTATTGTACGTAACAAAGCTGAATTTTAGTTGAGAGAAGGACTGGTATCCACACATACAACTGTGCAATTGTTTTTACGATTGTTTTTACCCAATTTACGAAAATGCTGATGTATAAGAAAATTTATGACTTTTTCCGTGATAAGGTAAATTATTCATCAATTTCGATTTAGTAACTTTTCTCAAACTTTGACTAGATCTGAGAAAAAAAATCACAATGATCAAATGAGTGGGACGGGAAAGCGATTTTTTTCGTTGTGGTAAGTAATATAAATTTAAATATTATTAAACATAAAAGTTAAGACGCCAAGTTCTACTCTAGACATTAATTTCATATTTTATATGAAATGTGAACGAAGTAGATTATTATCCTCCTTAATAGTAGAAAGTGGCGCTCATAGCCCAGTTGCACTCGGTGATTAGAAACAATCATCGAGGGTAAGCAACGATGGCGCGGTCAGCACCTGGATGGGTGACTGCTGGTGGCATGTTACCATGAGCGTCTCCGTGATTCGGAGGTCACGTTAAGCAGTCGGTCCCGGTTGTTATCATACGATAACAGTCGTGAAGCTTAGTTGGAGGCCTTCGGGCGGCTTGAAAACATCCAACGGCAAGATTTGCGTAGCCACAACGTATTCTTGCCAGTCCCCAACCCGCACTTGGCCAGCGTGGGGACATATGGCCTTAACCCTCTCCTTAGAGGAGACCCGAGCCCAGCAGTGGGACATTATGGGTTGTAGTAGTAGTAATAGTAGAAATATCTGCGTATAGCGATGCATAACTGATAAATAAAATTGGAGTATCTGTTTGTAACATCAAAATAACCGCTTTTTACTAAATGCATATGTATGTATTTGATTCGGCTAATCTCTGGGACGGAGACATCAATTTTGACGGGACTTTCACTGGCAGATAGCTGATGTAGCAAGGAGTAACTAAAGCTTTCTCTTCGACTACCTTTGCCCCGCGGTTGTAAAGGTACAAAAATATCCGCGGACAGGCTCAACTAGTATTCCATAAAAATGATTTTAATATTTTTTTTCTACAGACATTTTAATAAAACAAAAAAGATTAACCTCATTATAGGTTTAGCAGGTCATAAAAATCATAAAAATTAAATCACACATCGGTTAAAATATTTGAAATATCCAACAAATTGCGTCTTCGGAACAAAAAAACTTTGAAGTCGATTTAGTTCTTTGTGTAAAAAATAAAGGGCGTAATTATGGTCACAATGCCGTGGTTAGCGAGGCGGCACAATTAGATTTTGACGGGTCCGTGATAAATGCTTGTCTTGGGTGCTGTTAACCCATAAAAACCCCGAGAGAGGCTTTGAGGTCATTTTTTAATAATTTTTTCGGTAACATTTTGATACTATACACAACAAGATGGTATAAAACAAAAAGAAACTAACCATTGAATATTTCAATGGCTAGTATTTAGACTAATATGAAACTCTTGTTTTTAAAGCCTATAATTATTTTTAATTGTGACCTACATGTGTAGAAAAGTTATGCTTGAATTAAAATATATTAACAGAATCTTAGATATCATATACCTTATTTATCGACTCCTACGTAGATTAATAATTGGCATAACAATAGGTATAAGATTATCAGGGCTGTTTTACTTTCAATAAATATAATGGCTTGAACAATCCTATGTAATTTCTTTAATATCAAAATGACTTATTTTTTCGTAAAATGTCCAGTACAGTTTAGTATATAATACACTGAGTGAAAATAAACACGGAATATAAGATTAATTTCATCAGATTAAAAATAATATGGCAGATAAATTAATCCACTCTATACAACTTATGTTCTAAAGGATAATTCAGTACCAATTCGTCCCAACTTATTATTAAAAGGATCGTTTCCCTAACCGCGAATTATCAAATTTCTACCATCTTGCCCTAGTATTATAACATAAGTCCAAATGTCTCGAGGTACCATTTAAAACAACCAATTTAAAAAGGACCCAATAAACCACACTACCTCTATCGTGGCGAACAAAATGCGTGAACATTTTAAAGTGACGTGGGTTTTGTTAAACTGGTCACTTTAAACTCCACCGATTAAGAGAAAATTGCGAAAGATTATAGTCTTGGCTATAATCCAAGATTCTCCTGTAATTACAAGTTTTCCTTTTAAATTTCGGGTATTAATTAGACCATCTGTGATTTAAGACGGCCATTTCGTACAATATCTAACATTACGGCAGTCTTCGATAATCTATCAAGTGTATTTCATTTTTTAATTGGAGTAATTACATTTTAAAATCATATCGTATGATTGTATCTGGTACACCCATTTAGTTTTGCTTGAAAGAAAATCTTGAAATTTAAAAAATTCCATCTTTTATAAAACGATTTTTGAGAATTAATATTGTCTGCCCAACGTGACATGTAACTAAAAAAAACATAATACAAGTGCTTGATTTCTTTTAAGAACCATCTCCTCAATTTTTTTGGAATTAGTGGAGGCAATCAATAGTCTTCAATGAGTGTATCCCACCCGTTATGATATACGGAGCCGAAACGTAGTTACGGCACGGCTAGTCCACAAGTTAAAAGTCGCTCTGCGTGCTATGGAGAGGGCTATTCTCGGCATTTCCCAGAGGGAATGCATCAAGAATGAGGTGATCCGGTAGAGAACTAAGGTCATCGACATAGCCCATAGGATTAGCAAGCTGAAGTGTAAGTGGCTGGCCATATTAGCCACAGAACTGATAACCGTTGTGGTAAACAGGGTCTTGTGTGGAGACCGAGTCTTGTGAACATAGTGTAGAACGTCCACATGCCAGGTTGTGCACATGCAGTGATGATCTGCGCAAGACCGCTGGCAGGAACTGGATGCGAGAAGCCGAGGATTGAACCAAGTGACGTGCAATTTGAGAGGCCTTTGTCCAGCAGTGGACTGTGATAGGCTCATAACGAGGACAAACAAGCTTAGTTCGGGAGCCAAAATCCCGCTAAAGGTGTTGTTTGAATTTTTCTATCAAACAATCGTCGGTAGCAGCACGTAGAATGGAAGTTTGATGGTGTTTCACATCAATGCCTCGAGAAGCAGTTTAAGTCATCGGTCCAAATTGCCACATTGTTGGGAATATATAATGCAATCGTAATTTAGGAAGTCAGTGCCCTCAAATAAATAGGTAACCTTCAAACTAATTCCATTAGCTCTGCGGGTGACGAAGGTCCGTTTCCAATCGCTCCGTATGATAAGCAGGTAAAACCAGTTGACGAAGTAAACGCCCCAAATAATATTGGAAATAGTATTCACTAGCAGGAAGACGTATCTTTTAATAGCCTCGTTTTGCCCAAGCGGTACTGTTCGTGGCCAACTTACTGATTAACTACTATTGTTCGTATTTAATTAGTGATAATTATTATTACTATTAATTCCAGTAACTATATTTAATAAACTGCAAAAGCTTCATTGTCAGTGTATTATGAAGCCCACATCAATAGGACGCGGATGGATTAAATGCTTGTTAGTTCGAATACCACTTGGTACTTGATAACAAGTTCAATGCTTTAGGTATGTTACTGGCGCTTAAACTAGTGTACACATACTAGGTCGGGCACAATAAGTTTGCAAGATCAATCCATTTTAGTTGGACATAAATTACTAAATTGTAATTGGTTAATTAAGCCTTGAGCTATTAGCACATTCTGATACAAATCCACCAGGCTTTATTTTAGTCGTTTACTAACATTTTAGTTTTAGATATAACAGATTTATACATTATTAACTCCATAACCAGTATATATGTATGAATATAAGGTCTAGATTGGGCACTAGCTCATAAAGTCATAGATTAGCGCAAAAATATAATGTTACACTCAAGTGGTTTTTAACCTTTTTTGATAAGTATTATGAAATGATTTACTACCTATACCTTAATGTTAAACATATCTACTCTTTGGGTATATAAACGCGTGTAAATTTTACGCTTAAAAATTATTTAAATACTACTTTTTAATAAACAGTGTCTTAAATACAGTAAGAATATGTAAAATAATTCCATATTAAGTAGGTACTAAAAATTTGTCTTGGTAAGTGCGTTTCATAAAAAAAATATCGATATTACTTGTAAAGCAGTAAAAAAACTATCAGCGTATCTTACAGAAGTATCGTATAGGAAATAATATCAGTCTTGACATTTAAGTACTACACACTCAAATGCATTAATGTAATTATACACTGAATGAGTGATTTTCGTGCTAAAATAAAAAAATAATGATTAGTCTGTGTTTTTGCTTAGACCATAATGTAGTCATTAAATGTTTTGTTTCTGTGGCAAAAGATCAAACGCGTCACTTCATAGAAAATGATACCCTATGTTCTTGCACCACGTGTTTTTAAGGTAGGAGAGGCATATTGATTTCAGCACGAATGGATCGGCTCTACCATGTTGATACTACCTACTCACAGAAGATCGACCTAAAATGACAGCATTCTTGCTATTGTGTTTCATTGGTGAGTGCAAGACCGGTGGCTCAATGTTGGACAAGTATAAAAAAAGGCCGGAATGGTGTAGGTGATGGTTGCATTAGCTGCAGTCGGATTGATTATGGTGACCACTATTCCTGGATTCTGATCATTGCAGAGCAGAGTCAATTTGGTAGGTCGAAATATTCTACTGATTGGATTTTCTGTTTCATTATAATTCATTTCGTCTTTGACTTAAAGTTATATGAATATTATTACGCGACAACGGTAAATTCAAAAGAAATGGTAATAGTTTTGGCATTCCTTGTATCTATGTTTCACAGTAGCGCCTAACTTCTCAACTGCTTTAAATGAATGAGGTGTCAATAGATTCATAGTAATTACTCAGATGACGTAGACTATATAAATTTTATCAAATGTTTCTATCATCATCGATGGGTTGTACTATTTTAAGCTTATTCTTGTTTATGGTTTCTGAAATAATTTGCTTGTACAGCAAACAAACCATACTTGGGTAATAAATACGTACGAATAATCTGCTTCTCCTGTGTCTTTGCCACAACTCAGATTTCGTATGCATTTCGTTTTTTGTGCAAGCGGTGCTGCTATAGAATGCGCTTCCACTTGGAATCAGGATGTCCACTAACCAATACATATTTAAAAGAGCGTATACAATCACTTTCTTCAGATGGCGGAATAACTTATTCGACAGTACTCCTCCTTATAGTCTGTTTTCTACTGTACGATCGTTAAGTATATGTATTATTTGTATAAATTTAGTTGTGTATGCATATATACATTTTTATTTTGATTATTTTTTATTTGTTGTTGATTACAACTGTAATCTCTTATGCTCCTACCGTACCAGATCCGAACATCCCACCGGTTCGCTGTTAGAAAATGCCTTGGGCATTAAGTCCACCGATCATCACAAGTGCATGAAGTTTTAAATCTATCAATAAATAATCTAATAACACATACAGAACTATAGAAAAACAACAATTTCTTTAATCTACACCCAGAATACACACAGGGGCCTCGATCTTCCAGGCATTATCATTTTAGCTGTGTAGATAGAGAATAATATTTTTATTGTCAAAGGTATACAGACAGTACCCATACATACTCTCTTGTTAAGAAATGATACTTGTTCATACATCTATTTATCCAGATTTTTAAATATCCTTATGAGAACTATTAGTCTTTACCTTAAACCTATTTTAGTGTAAAATACTTTAGTTATTGCGTAGAAATGTTACAGCTCAAAGTTTTTTCCTCAACAACCTTTCCAGTGCTACTTTTAATCACATATTTACAAATCTCTCAGGCTGGTGTCAGTGTTTTTTACTTGGCAAGACATTTAATTACGTAGTACATGAATTATTCAGATGTTCACCATGCCGAACGGTCACAGACGTTGGGAACGGTCACTGTGTCCGCTGCAAGATTTTAAATTACGTTGACCACATTTATTATCCGTTGCTTCATATCTTAGATTGATAGAGCGAGATAAGAGTCGTAAAGTTTTCCAACATTTCGGTGGCACGTGAATATTTGATTTTCTTTTTTTATAGCGGTTGTTTTACGGCATCTAATCCATATGGCAATTAGTCTTTGCTTGATAAGAACTCATCTTCGTTTGCCGTGTGTGTGGCGAAAAAGCTTTCTTTTATACTTTTAAGTAGTCGGTGAAAAAAAATATTTTGACTTTATTTTCGTCATTTGTCAGAGACAGGTCTCTGAAATGACCAACATCGATTCAGTGAAGCAATTTGTTTTAGGGTTTAAACTATCCTTGAAAGTCTGTCCACTTCCTTACGTGCAAAAGAGGCTATATTATCACTTAGCTTTGTGTCTGAAGATTGTTTATATGTCTTCTATGACCTGCCCTTGTGCCCCGGTCTTTTTACTTTATATCCAAGTTTCATATTTACAGTTCAGTGATATCTTAGCTTTGTGTCTGAAGATTGTTTATATGTCTTCTATGCCCTGCCCTTGTGCCCTGGTATTTTTATGTTATGTCCAAGTTTCATATTACACTTCAGTGATATTAAACTGGTGATAGCGGATTAAGTATACGAAGTGTTTTTACCTGTTGCTGATTACTGTAACTTCGATGCACCTACCTTACCAAATCTCTATACCCCACCTGTTGGTTAGTAGAGAATACCTTGGGTATTAAGTTCGCTGATGTATAAAAGTATATGAAGTTTTAAATAAATAAATGAAAAATCTAATAAGATACAGAACTATAGAAAAGCAACAAATTCTTTAGCCTACATCCAGGACACACAGGATACACTATTTATCCCGTTTGTGTCATAAGAGCTGACCTCGGGAGCAAACTGCATTGGACAATGTTCTAAGGAGTAGGAAAACTTTAGGTACTCAAGTCCAATATCAAACCGGTCATCCTAGTTTAGAAGGCCAAAAACTCCTTGCTAAGGAGAGGTCTGTTTCTACTTAAGGCTGTTGATGACTGATGATGATATTAAACATTCTTAAGTTCCAAGAAAATGACTTAAGCACCCCGTAATATCGTAATTACAAGACTATTTCATTGATGTAGGTAATTTTAAGTTATCTTTCATTCAAAGCATCAATCACAAAAATAATGACCAAAAACTATGCCTCAATCACATCGTCTCATGATGAATCACACTTCATACTACCCACGAATGTAAAAAGATGGTATTTCTTGGAACTAACATGCTGTGATAGTGTCCTCGGGCGGGCTTCAGACGTAAATAACGCAAGCTGGCTAGTCACATTGGCAAGCAAAAATTTTTGACATTCCGTCACCGCCTTCGGGTGAAGTGGTTGGCTCACATGACGCTAAATATAGAAATAAATAATATTTTTCTGCTTCCAAGTCTGACAACAGCCTTTCTACAAAGCTTCGATATCGATAGTACTTGAGTTGTGGAGTTATAATGGCATTCGTGAAAAATCTAAGTTTAGGTGTAGTAGGCTCAAAAACTAACCTAACCTAGTTTATAAAGGCTTGAAAGAAATATATTTTTATTGCTCTATTAGCAGCTACCATTATTTTTCCTTGTATATTCATGTTTTTATGTAATAGGGGGCAAACTGACTGATGGTAAGCGATTACTGCCGTCCATGGACACCCGCACAATCAGAGGTGTCACAAGTGCGTTGCCGGCCTTTTAAGAAGGAGTACGCTCTTTCAAGAAAGTCAAGGATCCCATTAATTTTGTATGTTATAAATATTCTAGCAAATATTTAACCATCAACATTTTACTTCATATTTTTTGTAAATTTTAATTTAAATCTGATATTAGTAACATTTTAAACAAAATTTAAACTTTTCAACTTTGGCTTACTCTTGTCCTTGTGTAACATGTGAGCATTTCTTTATTACAGGTTGAGGGTCCCCTTAGCTTGGCGACGTATTTGCATAATAACACCCATACTCTTACGCCCTGAAGCGAGACAAGTCTTTTTGACAAAACACTAAACCCCGGTTTGTTAACATTTGTTATTCTTTGATTGTTCATTTATTTTCTTTAAAATTTTACTGGAGTCACTTATCTATATATTAATATGTGAAGCAGAAAATCATGCAAAAGAAGAAATATAAAGTTTGGCACCGTTAAATTACATATGAAGGAGGAATGCAGAAAGGTTAAAAAAATAAAAATGAATAATTATGGTCGACTTTTGAGCACTGGACAGATTTTTTTATAATTAAAGCATATTTTAATGGATTTTTATGTGTACTTATGTCAAATGTTCTTGTATTTGTAAGTCGTGCAAATTCAAATATATAAATTTATAATTTTAATAGCTGACCTGCCAAACGGAGTTTTGAAATAAAAAATTAAAAATTGCTGTGGGTCACGCTTATCATTACATGAAATGAAATGTAGATGTTGGCCGGTTCGTAGACCTACCCGATATGCACACATAATTTCATAAAAATCAATCTAGCCCTTTCGGAAGAGTTTAGTAACAAACACCGCGACATGAGAATTTCATATATTACGAACTACATATCTACAAAAAAGGTTTCAATTCAAAAGTCAGCAATTTGAAATTTGGAAAGTTTTAAATTAGTAATATTATGTACACACACTTTCTATAATTCTGGCAGATGATGAGCTCTCCATTTAAATTCCATTCTTTTCGTTGAACGTGAAAACCATAAGTTTTAAAAAAATCGTAAGTCTTATATTTTAACAATTTGTTTTATCTCCCTTTCATATAGAGTATCATCATTTCATTTCCCTAGCCTTAATAATTTCCAAGATTGGGTTCGGCTACTAGTTCAACCGGTTTTACTGGAATATCAGTTTTTCCACGAAGCGACTGGCATTGGACCTCCGTAACCGTTGAGAGTGAACTGAATTTGAAGGTTTCACTGACTTCCCAAGAACGATTGCCATAGATGTTCATGACAAGTGGGACCGACGGCTTAACGTGCTGTTCGAGACACGGGCGGGAAACACCGCCACATTTCATACTCCAGACTGCTGTTAAGACTTGCTGATAAGAAAAACCCAACAGCAGTCCAACCCAGGAATTGAACCCGAGACTGATTTGAATTGATATGCAGTCGCTTACGCTAACCACTAGACCGTATATACGTATAAAGTATATTTGTCTAAAATAGCCAGGACTTTATCGGTTATACTTATCGTCATTGTTGCTATAGGTAGCAATTAGCATTCCATAGTTAGCCCTGTTTTAGAGCGTAAATCCGCATACTACATTTTTTAACTCCCGAATTAAACTTGATTCAACTAATTTGAAACGAAATCCAAGATTGTTGCAATTTACTGTAAACAAAAGCATATTTGTAGCTAAAGAAGAAGAAGTATCACAATTGTAACAAATACACAATGTAAAATAGAGCGATAAAAAGAAAAAAACGAACGTTCAAACCGACCATACGGCATGTGAAGATAGTCCGTTACACATATCTGTGTAATCATCAGCACAGCACATTATCTACGACAGCTTTTGCAACCTCGGACAATGAAGCAACATATGACCACCCAACCATGACTACTGACACTCACTTACCTACAAACATACACGCACATCTTACATTCGACGCACAAAACAAAAATGAACTTAAAACTCACCAGCGTACAGTTGAAATCATTTTACAAACAATTTTAGTACACGTCAAAATTAATATGTCAAACCTCTTTGCACTAACACAGAGTAGTTATAAAAAAGCAAAATACGATTTGAACTATTGATGCTCTGTTTATTTTCGTTAGATATATTATAGACTGTGGCATGAAGTTGCGGATGTCACGGCATATGAATTGTCGCTTCATGTAATTGACAGAATGAGTTGTCCAATGAAATAACGCAACGGCTTGCAAGAGACAATGGAGGTGCCTACCTACCGTACATTATGTACCACGTAGCACTGTAGATGGGTAATTTTACGGTAAGTGCGTTAAACAATAGCTTCTACAAGTAAACAAAGGCACATCTGACTCTATTTAAGTAATTTGTAAGATAAAGAAGAGATAGCGCCCTGAATTTGGTGTCAAGAGAAATTACATTTGAGATTATAAATCTGTGTAACAAAACGAAACTTTTAATAAAAGTACATTTTCTGTTAACATTTGTTATAAATCATTGCTGTATTTAGCACTGCATATATTTTTTATGATGTGTGTAGTAGTTAAAATATTATTAAGCAGTAAATATTTTTTACAGGTGAAACAAGGTATCGATAAGCATCGTACCTAAGTATTTGAGTGTCCCTCTATTATCCAGCGTACTTCCATTAATCAGCTCTTCCGACATCCATGGGGTAAATAGGTTTGTTGATTCTCCGAATTCTTACTCCATCACTTCATGGACATAAAATCAACTAGAGACGATAAAAAACAACAGCATCAAAATCTGCCATCTTTATTAAATTCTGAAAAGAGAGAAAGAAATGAAAAGAAAAGCTTTAATTTATTTTATTTTTTATTTTAGAGAACCCAATGTCACTCTCACGACTAAGAGAAATCTATTGATACCACTCACATAAAAATACGACAAGCCGTTTAGGCTCTAGGGTATGCCAAAGAAATATCCATATATACACTCGAAAAACATAATCCTTCTTCTTTCGCAGTCGTATGAAAATTAAGTTAAATTATTCCACGGATCAAAGTAACTATCTTTTTTAACCACTGTAAAGTTGACAAATACATAATAATCATAATATTCTTAATGTGAAAATATTGTAATTGAAAGCCAATCAATATAAAAAAATACTGAAGTATCGAGCTCATAATATATGAACATAAAAGTTAATGTTCGTTAAGAATCATAAATTGTTATAGAAATTTCCAATTTAGTTGTTTGTCAAAATAAACTTTCTATGAGCAGGGGTTATCAACACCATTGGCTAATTGACATGACATGTGTATATAGATTGCACAACACGATTTCTACAGATTAAAAAGAAATAAAAAAGCCAGTTTGATTCTGCGAAGCATTTCATAGGGTCATTACAATATTGGATGTTCTAGAGAATGTTGTCAATTAAAAAAACTTTATGAAATTATATTCATTTTTTTTCAAACAGATCCTGCCTAAATAACTCTACACTCAGTGATGGAAGCCATGAATAATATTCCAGTGTGGTGATCACCACTCACCGCGAATACAGACATAGCAGCATGGTGACCCACACTAAGGCTGCCTAGTGAGATACTTAAGCTCGTGGTAGTGAGTTCCAGATTTTGAATGATTGGAAGAGGAAGGAAAAGCCGAGAGCGTAAATGGACATAAACTTGAATGACAATGGATACCTTTTTTATGGCAAAAGGTGGCAAATGAGAGGTTATTTGATGACAAGTCCCCCTACAAGTCTAGGAAGAAGACGGGTTTTTATATTCCTTGACTTTTCTTTTAAGTAACAAGCACCTTTCCTTTAAGCATTTCTTAATATTACGTTAAGGAAAATGGGAAAGAAGCTCTTACATATATTTCTAGAAACATGTAAGGATTTATTTGAAAAAAAACATAACCGCGTTAATATCTGCCATCTTTGTTAAATTCATTGAACATTGAAGTGATTTTTTTTTCTTAGTTTCATTTTCCCAGTGGCACTCTCACGAACATAACAAATCTATTGACACCGCTTATGTAAAATATACAAGCCGTTAAGGCTCTAGGGCGTGTCAAAGAAATATACTCACATACACTCGAAAAACATAATACTCCTACTTTCGCAGTAGGGTAAAAACATTTTGTGCCGCTGGTATAAAAAGGTCTTGATTTATTATTTATATGGACATGATTTTTCTAGTTGGAGTATAAAAATAATCTGCCCAATAAGTAAAAGTCCCATATATCTGCATACATATATCATAATTTATTCTCAACTGTTATTTTAATCTAGAAAACTGCACGAAGTAAACATAAACGAACATGGCACTTTCTAAAAATATGATTTAAACTAATAACTCTAACGTTAACTAAAATGTTAATGGCAACTGGTAATGATGCCTACCAATAAAACCTTTATTCACGCACAATTTTCTCGATAGTTTAAATCGAGAGGTATCGAGTCAATGCTACTTAATTGCACGCATTTCGATTCGGATCGTGTATAGCATCGATTATAGGGACATATCGAGTTGTTAGGTGATATTCTCTTGTGTATATACATAGATATCTTTAAAATAACAGGATGTGTCTAAAACATTTGATTTGAAAAAATATTATGGTGATGTATTAGTGATAGACTCTACTGCTACGAAATCTTTGCCCAATTAATAGCTCTGTGAGTGTATTTGAAGGGCCTTTGTTTGTCATATTTTTTAGGTTCTACACTACTCCATAATTACAGTGATGGTTCCGAGTACACTTTACATATCTAGAAAGATCTACAAGAGGTAATGATTTGCAAGAAAAAATGGCTCTATGTAGAGGATTCTATCACCACCATCAGATAAAACCCTTCTTGCACTTTTTGTTACTTGCCAAACTTATTTCAGAGAAAAAACCCAAAGAAGGTAAGGTTCTCCTATTAGGAAGAAAGAAATCTCATCAATCATTAATCAGTAAATACAGTGGCGAAGGGCATCAGTCTATACTATGGCACTTTCATTGTATTTTGGTTTGTTGTTTTTTTAGAATGGATTGTAGTATGGATTTCGAATATAATACGCAGTTTAGTTTTAAAGTATTAAGTAAAATATATCAAATATCTAATATAGTAACACCCTATATAACCGTGAAGGTGACTATCGAGGTTGATGGCTGAAATAACAGTAAAAGACTTGATGTCCATCAGAACAGTCGTAATATGTAAACACCATGTCACGTTGTAGTCGTAAAAGTGTATTTTCAAAATACTAAAATTATAATTTTGAAGCTTTATGTTTAGAGATATATTGAGAAAGAAAATGCTTTGTTTTTGTGGAGGTAGGTCACATTTTTATATTTGTTATTACGACTTTCTTCGTCCAATTGAAAAACGCCAATATTCAGATTCCAGACCTAAGCACATAGATTATACCTATACCAAAACGTATCAATAGAAAAAATATACCTACTATAATTTTTTTTTGTTATACTATCAAAATTTTAGCAAAAAATATTGTCATAAAAATGACTGACTCATCAAACTATGGATACTAAATACCATTACAGCAAAATTCAAATTTAGAAGACGACTATCAAAATTACAGCAGAAAGAGCGGGAAATGGACGCATTATTTTGTTTTTGATTGTACGCAGAAAGTGTCTGTAAACACAAAGCAACTTTAAGACTAGTATACTGCAGTTTTAAAAATTTTGCAAGAGATTAGTACGAATATCTATGGAAGCTTGACGTTCCGCTTACGTACTGAAAATTTTAACTTCAAAAAATATACGTATATATACGTGGGAGAGCAACGCTTTGGCATGCATAAGTCGCCTTGGTCGTAGTGATGCCACGGCCTCACGGAAAACCGGTGTGAAACAGCAGTGATAACGGAGGCCCACAACCCAAGTCCTCCCCTATCTCTCTCCCCATCTCCAAAGGCTGGCAACGAACTTGTGACGCCTCAGTCGTTACGGGTGTCCATGGGCGGTGGTTATCGCATACCATCAGGCGATACGTCTGCGCCTTCTTTACCTCCTATTCCTTAAGAAAGACACCACGTGTGTTGATGCCCTCTGGTCAAATGGCGGGACGATTTACGTAAGAAAGCTGGCAGCGACTGGATGCAGAAAGCAACCGATCGGGCTATATAGTGTTCCTTTCCTAGGCCTCTCGCCTATGTCTAGAAGTGATCTGCAACGGGCTGATAATGATCGAAACACCTACTTATTCTTAAGTAGGTTGCGTTTAAGTGCTGTCATGTAACACTCTCATTATATAATATGTAATTTACGATTTTGAATCACTCTAATCAATCTTTTACTTGTAAATAGTTGGCTTCGGAGAGTTACAACAAAAAATAACAAATCATCAGCAAAACTGTGCTCAGCGATCTTAAGAAACGAGTAGTGTTTATTTAGATATTGACCACATTTAAATAGAGCAATTTCTTCAACTAACATACCTCTTGACTTCTGAGAATACTCAAAGATTTTCTGTAACACCGACGGAGAAACGCAAGAAACTAAGAGGAAAAACATAAGTAAAACTAAAGTAGTCATTAGCAGGAACATCTACACTTTGATCTTGGTAAATTAAGTCTGACATAGCTTAGCATCAATCGGTTCCGACTCCAAGATGGTCTAGGATAATAAAAACAATTCGATAAAGTGTACTGAATGGCGAAGAGACTTAAAACGTATAAAAACTTGAAGAAGATTTTAGGGATAATAGTTGGTACACATTTAAAATAAAATGCTTAAAAAACTAAACGAAAAAACACTAAACAATAATTTATGGCATAGTATCCAGCGATGATTAGTTTAGTTATTCGACTATTTGCAATAGTCAATTATATCGGAATGATAAGAGCTATAAATTTAAATTGGTATTGTGATATATTTATAATCTACGTCTCTATTAAGTTCACTTAAATAAAAAAAACAATTTCTAGAATGCAGTGAAAAGTAAAGCATAGGAAACTGACATTTAATTAAATAACGGCAGTAAAGTTGCTAAATTTGTTGAATATTAATGAGTCAGTATTTATTTTAACAAAAAAATATAGTATGTTCTATATTTGATTTGAAACATACAAAATAAATAACAAAAGTAAAACCCATTAATGTACATGTCGGTATACGGAGCGAGCAAACTGCACAGGACAACTTGGAGAATGAAAACTCCACACAAACCCTATACCAACTCTGGCCAGCATGGTATAGTAAGGTAAAGTCACATACTAAGGAGAGGCCCATGTCTAGTGGACTGTTAAAAGTCTATGGATGATGATGATAATGATTAATGAAACACGTTTACCTTTTATTATTATTTGTAAGAGGCGCTCATAGCCCAATTACGCTCGGTGATGATAATCTCCGATGGTAAGCAACGACAGAGTAGTCAGTACTTGGGTGGGTGACCGCTAGTGGCATGATACTATGAGCATCTCCGTAATTCGGAGATCACATAAAGCAGTCAGACATAAAACATCCAACTGCAAGATTACGTAGCCACAACCTGTATGTAGTACATTGTCTTGCCAGTCCCCAAACCGCAGACGGCCAGCGTCAGGACGTACGGCCTTAAACCTCACCTGAGAGGAAACCCGAGCTCAGTGGGACTTTATGGGTAGTTGATGATTAGTAAAACAAAATAATAGTACCACGAAACAGTATATTCGTTGTTTCAAAGCTACTTTCAAAACCGCTATTTCTAAGTAATTTAATATCCGCATACATTTATCTATAAAACTCACAATCGGAATTAACAATTAAAACAGTATTAGGACAACAATTTGAATGTGTTTTTAATAATAATAATAAAAATAAACATTACTGTTAGTACGAATTTCCATTCTCTCAAATTTGAATTTATATGAAGAAGATTCGATTCCCATGTGAAACAAAATGCTTTTCAGTAGAAAAGGTAGTTAAGGCAAGGTACCTAAGGGTAGGTAAGAGAAGAAATATGCCTACCTAAGAGTAGGTAAGGTACCTTACAAATTAGGTACAAGTTTATGATATAAGCCTGATGGTAAGCGAATACCGCCGCCCATAGACACCAGCAAAAGTATAGGCGTCACAAGTTAGTAAACCTAATAAAATAATACCAAATTAGTAAACCAGTGGTATAAGGCAATAGACGCGTCCTCAATTACTTCCTTTGAATCGAAAATACACCTTGTCAAATATATTTACGTATTTCTGCCAACTCTACTTATAAACAAAAAGAAAGCAAAGGTAAATTCCAATAAATCTTGAATAAATAACCAGACTGAACAAAAATATCTCAATTGAAATAAATACGAATCAAATGAAAAATAAAATCTCAAAAGCTCCAACAATAATTGTACACATTGCTTATCGTATGACGGAACCAGTTGAGAGCAATTTAAATTAATGGATTTGTCATCGCAATTAATTTTATAGGAATTAATATGCGAGCGGCGAACCCAAAGAGATGGTTTTTATGTATATAAATTGACATATAATGGAGTCTGGACGATCTATGGACCGGTGACGGCAAATTGATTGACAAATTGCGTGACGAATTCAAAATGGGTGGATTTCTTTTGAGTAAGGTTGTTGTAAAAGTCGCGGGTACGCGTTGGGCCCGCTAGCGAGAGGGTAGCGGGCGCAATAGCGATTAATTGGCGCTATATAATTAAAGCAATTATGACGATGAAAATATACTGTTTGACTAGAAGAAGAAAGAAAGGAACCCTTTCTTTTTTCTTTTTTTATTTATCTTTTTTGAGTAATATAAAGGCAGAATTGTTAAAATTTATGTAGTGATATTTTTGTTTTCTTTGAAACAAACCTTAGATAAAACAGTGTTGAGTAGGCAAAAAGATAAATTTATGCAGATAATTATTTAAGTATCTTTGAATATCGACATACCGAATGCAATTACTAAATTGAAGATGGTTATCTCAATAAAACACTTACGAGTAAGACCTCTTAGAAGTTTAATTAAAAACATGAACACTTGAAGATGTCATTGAATTAATTCAATCGCAATATTTTGAATTTATATTAAAAGTCATCGTTATATATGAATTGATGATCTCACAGGCTTGTTTTGTGTTGATAAAATCTAGTCTGGGGTAATTGCACAGCAATATTTACGTCAAACTGATAGACTGTAGCCTTAATATCTGATTGCAACATGAAAAGCCTGTTAACTTATTAGATAACTTATTTATTAATATATAAGTTCATTATATAAGTTCTTATGGTCTGACTATTTTAACAAATAAAACGGATACAGTAAAATAATACTCGAGTATTATGCGTGGTATTTATTTAGTTTTTCAACGCTAAAAGACGGTTGTGCCAAGAATGTGTATGGTATTTGTCATTGTAAATAATAAACTGCAATAAAGTTTTTTATTTCACCTTATAGGAAATCTGATAAACCGTTTAAAGACCTTTAACTCTTTCATAATCTGAAAATTTAATTAAAATGTCCGAAATAATATAAGACAATTCTGATCTACTATCCTATGGCTTAAGATATAAGTAATATGGGCATTTTTATTTGATTTCACAATAAATTTCTTACTCTTCTATAATTTAAAGGAGCGATACCTACACCTTTTAGATCCGAAAAAGTAGTCTCAAATAGCAAAAGTAAACTATTGTCTGTTGTGATTTTTTTTTAGCTTAACACTTAATGTGAACGCAAACTTCGTGGCTCCAATCAATAGTTGTAAGAGTCTTAGTTAACGGTTTGAAATTCTCACGACAGATCGATCCCGATTACGGGCCGTGTTCATTATTAGTCAATATGTTTTATTGAAAACGAATGCCGCCTTTGATCGGTTATGTCAATTTCTCTATACCGACTGTAATGTCTTCCGAACTTTATTGTTTTTTGGTCATTAGCGGCGTTTCACTAGATATTTTTAATTGTACACCTCGTTTTTGAAGTACTTTAGATGTTATTAAAAAAAACTTATAATTGTGACGCCTGGACCTATTATAAAAAAAAACTAGTAAGTTCATTGATCATTTGATCACCTTCATGATTCGTTTTTGTGGAAGATTATTATAGAAAAAAGTATGGTGCAGATGAATTGTATTAATAAATAAACTTCTTAAGCTTTAGCTTTTAAAGACGACTTTAAATAAATAGAAAAAGGAGAGAGACTTCTGGCAATACTCTTAGTGCTTCATCTACTAATAACTAGTTTAAAGGTTTTTAGAAAAAATCTATTGTCCACTTGGGAACTTTTTAGTTTTTATGAAAAATATATATTTATAAATAGTGAAGTTTTAGTCTGTAACATGGTTAGCATAATAGCTATATTCTGTAACTGGAAACAATATTTTTGTATTGGAAATGTGTCTTAAGAATGTTTCTTCGAAAATTGTTTATTTTTTAAATAAAAATCTAGCAATCTCATTAGGGCCTCATAGTTAGTTGCGTTGTCTGCATTCCTAGTGAGTATGATGACCACTTCTCTTGGATTCTGCTCATGCTTTCCATCAGGAAGAGTAGAGTCATTTGGATCATACATAAAAAGTATTCCAGTATACAAAATACGGACGAATTTTGAACAATTTTTCAGCGTCTAATATAAATTTTTTAAGAAAATCGTATGCATGGAGTTGCAGGCGATTTTATATAAACTACATGACTGACTTACTAATTAAGGCTATTAAAATGATCAACATTGTCACGTGTTCCTAATTGCTGATGTATTTAATTTCCACCCAGATAAGTAATAATAATGTGTATTTATGAATCTTTATTATCAATGGTGACTATTACTGATTTTGCCTAGATAGGGAACACATAGCTGTGTCTGATGCGTATCAAATATTATAATATATTTGAAATTGACTTTAATTTTATTTTATATAATCCCATCCCAGCCTTTTAAGCACCACCTAGTCATACAAATAACCAACAACGTCATTATAGTGACAGAAGAATGATTAATTAAAATAAAATACATCACAAAAGTACCTAGAGGTTATCATACAAGTGTTTGAACATCACAACACTTGCGACATTGACATTCCAACAGACACGCTACCAAAAATATTCTATCTTTTAATTTATTTAATTTGCGCCTCTAATTACAGACAATCATCATTGAACGTGATTTCTCGTGACGCCTCTGACTTACAAGGTAGTCTTTTGTGCCACCATCAATGCTTGTCAGACACATGCTCTGCTCAGTAACCTTTCCATAAACCATTTTAAGAAGACCCTCGATAATATTTATAAAAACCATTTTATACTCTCACAATGCTAGAAATACGGGGACTGAGGCAGACCTAGGTATCATGGCTTTTCAATACCATTATCCGAAACTAGTAATCAGGCGTAATCACAGAACAACGAATGTTTTTTCGTCGTGAGGTGTTTTTTTGTCAAATTATTTTGTATTTTTTTTTCTTTACCGATGGATTTTTGATTCAATGTCAAAGATCGTCGTACGTACGATTGACAACAAATTATATGTGATTATGTCCGATATAAATACATCGTAGGTACGTCTGCGTCTATATCCTGGTTCAACTTGACTATAATTACAAACACGGAATAGAACAAGATGACAGTAGATTATATTTTCGTAGTTCATCAATCAATTCTATCTATGTCTATAGAAAATAAACGAAATTAACGAACTACATACTAAGAGTAGTGTCCAATACGAGTGCGGGTACTAAGTATAAAATAAGAGTTTTTGAGTGGGAACACAAAAAATTAGGCAATAATTATAAATTATAGTTAAATAATTTTTAAATAAATAATAAATAAATATTTCGGACATCTAACACACAACGCCATCTAGTCCCAAACTAAGCAGAGCTTGTATTATGGGTACTAGATAACTGATATTAATACATAAATACATTTTTTTTGTAAATATATACATATTATACATAGAAAACACCCAAACTCCGAAACAAATATTTGCAGATCATACAAACATTTGGTCCGACCCAGGATTCGAACCCGAGACCTCATGGACAGCAGTCGCGTACGCTACCACTGCGCCACCGAGGCAGTCGCAGTTCAGAAAATTTGATTCAAATTTTCTGAAGTAGGTACAGTTCTTTACTAAATGTAGGACAGGACGCCCTTCAGCAAGATAGACTGACAACCTGAGGAAGATCGGTGGGATAAATTGGATGGGAGAGGCAGAAATCCAAAGAATTAAGTGCATGTTGAGAAAGGTATACCTACATCGAACAGTAAACTGCTGTTGTTTTGTTTTGATTGCTTATTGCCTTTGATTTATGCGAGGAAAGGAAGATCCATTTATAGTTCAAAAGTAAGAGAAATATAAACTGCAAAAGCACCTGCTAGAAGATTTAGGTAAAGGAGGATACTGTTTATTTTCATTTAAGATAAAATAAAAGTTAGTATTTAATAATTTTGAAATGAAAACAGACACAAGTCTCTTTCAGATAACCTCTTGAAATATAATTAAATCACGAGTTTATTGTTCAATTAAGTTGTTACGTCAATGATTTTGTAAATAAGTAATTTGCGCTGTAATTTTAAGTTCTTTTAAAGTTGAACTTACAAAAAACATATTGTCAAACTGCACGGGGTTTCCCAATTTTTGTTAAATATTTTATTGATTTCTATAAATAACGTAATGGTGTATATAGTATGATAGTAGGTAATGCACGGGTACAGGTATTAGGATTCGGGTTTTTTGTGTGCTCTCGGTCTTATGGCTCTGGTGATACGGACCATTTATACTAAAGCATATCTTTCCCACAGTATAGATACTAATAACCTCTTTTCAGTATCATTTTTCCAGGAAGAAAAAATATAACAAGATCAAATAAGTTCCATATTTCTTCTCCCTCTCTGTTAAAGTTTGTGTTACAAGACATACCTGCTTTAGTTATTGGTGAATACACCAAATTTTACTTGTTTCTTTATATGTACTACCTAACCTAGATACCTAATTAAAATCATGGTTTTTATATTGATTGATATACAGTATTAAACATCTATAAGTAATATTCATAAACTTTTGCATCTGACTGTTCGATACGTTCACCTTAATACACGAACTCGGTGACCGACATGATCCCACAACACAATATTGTCGTATTCGCATAATCGTGCATTACATCATGCCCGGCCGGTGCACCCACCCAGTCCGCCAGTGACAGTCAAGCCGCCGGCAGCCCACCACAATGGGGATTGTTCTCCACATTGATTATTAGATAGTATTCCTCCTGCAATTCGTACGTTATTATTTATTGAGCTTGAAGCTTAACGACCTCGCTTTTGTATTTGCCGTAAGTGGGGACGGGATCTGCTTGTCAGGTATATAATTTTGTTGTAAATGCTGCTGGTGTAGATATGAAGATGGTTGGAAGATATGTTTATAACGGTTCGTATTGTATGTATTTGCATTAGTAACATTGGTTTATAAGGAGTAACTGAACAGACAGTTCCTCTGATAATAATGGCGTTGTAACTTAAATGACACAAGCGCGCTACAACCCTGTTAGAGCTCCCCCATTTAGATTCAAGGAGAGCGGGTCGGGTCTAAAATTTCTGGGGAACATGATATCACTCTGGCCGTACTTTGGCTTTACTAAAGTGCTAAAGCGTGATTCTCCTGATGTAAGAAGTTTCGTATTATTTATAATTACTTATTAAACACATATTACCATGTATTTTAACTAATTACTAATTGAATAGTTTAAGCATTTTCTAATTTTAATAATTTTTAGTTCTTAAAAATTTTTTTTTTTGGTTTTTTTTGCCTTGAATATGACTACGGCAAAGAAAGCAGTAACTTCTAAATTTCGATTTTTTTATTTTTTTTTTTTGGTATAAGTTTATTACTGTTTTCATATTAATACTATTCAGTTTTGAAGAAGTTTGCCCTAAGAATGACCAACACGTTTTTTACATACCTTTTTAACTACTACACTACACACAAGCTAAAATTAAAAATGTAAAAAACTCCCTACCCAAGCACTTAAGCGAGTAATAATACGCCAAAATGCCTTACATCATTTTGGAAATGAGCATCAGCACAGTCCAGCTGTGTAATCAACTCTTACACTGCTGGAATGGAGGAATTGGCTTTCAAATGAAAAAAATCGCATTAAAATAGGTCATCCGTTTGAGAGCTACTATACCACAGACACACACACACACACACACACATACACAGACAGACAGAAATCGACGTCAAAGTTATAACACCCCTATTTTCATGTCGGGGGTTAAAAATATGCTTTACTATTTTATATAATGTTATTACTAGTGTATGTACCAAGCCGGATCCCCTTAATCTCAAATCTAGGATTTAAATATTCAGTACCAGTAATTTATTATCCAGTACCATGGTAGCGGTATATATTATTTTTATGTAAGATAATATATACCGGCGCCATGGTACCGAGACGATGTAGTGAATATACGCTGTGTTTTGGAAATTAGCGTGAAGTTAATTAAAGTTGATATGAAAATATGTTCGTGTGGTGACGGATTAAGGAAGTGTCACCATACCTATGCATACCATGGGTATCGTAAGAGACGACTAAGGGAACAAACTACGTACAAAAACATCACAGCGAAAAGAAGGAAATCTTGAAATAAACCATATACAAGCCAGCCAGCGTGGTTCAGAAGTCAAAACCTCCTTTTGGATGAGAGGCTTATGTTCACCATTGGTCTATTAAAAGCTATCGGTGATGATCACGCAATACAGTATCAAAATTCCATTGTTCTTCTCCTTAATAATCCTTGGGAGAGCCACTCTTCGGCATGAATGGGCTCAACCCACCACGACCTCACAGAAAACCGGTGTGGAACAGCTTGCGCTGTGTTTTGTTTTAACAGGTGAGTGAGAATACTGGAGGCTCATACCTCAATCCCAATACCAAACCCAAATCCCCCTCCCCATCCCCCAAAAGCCGGTAACGCACTTGTGATGCCTCTGGTTTGGCGGGTGTCCACGGGTAGCGGTAATCGCTTACCATCAGACGATACGTCTGCTCGTTTACCCCCTATATCATAAAAAAATAAGATATAGAACAAGGACAACTTATTACAGGAAAACCAGTCGCATATGATTGTCTGGAAGAAATCGCCGTGAGCGATAAGACCGCCAATTGTTGTATTCATCTTTTTTGTCACTCATTTTATTTTATGTTTTGTAATATGTACGCAATGAAGATAAATAGATAGAGAAAGAAAAAATACCTACGATAGTTACATCAAAAAAATCCTTTTTTTGTCTGTCTGTCTATCGGTCTCTCTGTATGTTTGTTCCAGCTAATGTCTGGAATAGCTCAACTGATTTTGACAGGACTTTCACTGATAGGTAGCTGATGATATGAGGAGTAACTTAGGCTAGCATTGCCCCGCGCGTTACCCGCGGTAGATGTCGTACCACGGGTAACACCATGGAGCTCATGAACAGAAGCAGCAATTGCTATAATAAATATTTTTACTACATATGTATTTATTTATGAATACAAGTTAACTATTAGTCATCTTGAATGATTTTATACAATATTGTTAAATGTCCATGATTTATCCTCTACACTTTGAATGGATGTTACTTGAATGACATGACACGAACAATACTCACGAATGTTATAAATAAAATAACACCAGTATACCCGCAACCTTCAAATGCAAATCGTTGTCAGATCAGCAAATTTTTTAATTGCTAGTTATTTTTACTACACATGTTTCCATTTGCATTTAGTGAAAAACAATTTTATTTATTTGTATAGATTTAAGAGTTATATACCATTAAAACATTTAAAGCGATGTCATGAATACCGTAGAGGGTGGGCGACACTGGCTGCTGAAAAATAAAGTAGTAAATACTAGTTTACTCTCAACGACAACCTCTTCAAATCTTCTTTGTAAGTTATCATTTTTAAGGTTTTTTCAAATCATGTCGCATATGAAGAGTAAGTATTAATTTTGTTTGTAAATAAATACAATAATTATTTTAAGAACTGTCACATAACTACAACCCACGACACTGCTGTGTTAATACTCTTTGAGCTCCCACCTCATAGTTTAGAGTGGTAGATGTACATGTACTAGCAGCCTTGTGATTAATAAATAATAATAACAATAAAACTTTATTTTCTCTCACGGGAAAGGTTTAGTTCCCAGTTACAGTTAAGTTTCATGAGATCTAGGTAAAAATAAAAATAAAAAATAATATTTCCGACATCTAACACACAACGCCATCTAGTCCCAAACTAAGCAGAGCTTGTATTATGGGTACTAGACAACTGATATAATACTTATATACTTTGTTTTTTGTAAATACATACATATCATACATAGAAAACACCCAAACTCCGAAACAAATATTTGCAGATCATACAAATATTTGATCCGACCCGGGAATCGAACCCGAGACCTCAGGAACAGCAGTCGCATACGCTACCGCTAGGCTACCGAGGCAGGTACATATATAATAGTTTTTTAAAATTCCCTATTCAGAGCTTCGAGCCTTTTATGGACTCCAGCTCTCACAGCTGGAGTCCATAAAAGGCTCGAAGCCTGTGTGATTAATTTAACGTTCTGTCTACTACCCTATTAATCTAAACAACGAAAAGAATATATTAAATTTTTAACCATGTTTAAATGAAAACTGTAAAAGAAAATGAGCTATGTAAGTCTAAAGACACTATCACCAGGCTAACCTTAGAACTTAGAAGCCAGTGAGGTATAAATCTGAGGATATCTTAAGGCGCGGACACTTGGTGAAAGTTCACTCGCGTATCGGCGCTGCAAGCCGCAGGCTACGGCCTACGCTGGTCCTGATACCAACGAGCGAAAATAAAACGGTATTTTTTTACGAAGTTTCTGAATTTCTGAATGAATATTTAATGTAACTTGTATAAAATTTAACATACGATGAAAAAGACTTTCAAACCTACTACACTACTAGTCGTACTATTGTAAAAAGACTCACGAAGTAAATAGTTTTATTTTAACGTTTGGTTAAGTTTGCATTTCAGGTTCGCTTATGTCAATTCAAAACATGCTTCCTTTAATCAACAAATCAACAATTTACGAGGAAACACCCTTCGCTAAGTATTGTCAAAACTCTCTTTGATTTAATGAAATAAAGCAGAATGAAACTAAAATATAAAAATGACAGCGTCCGCGCTGTCGTCTTTCGTTGGTGAATGCGAGACTGGAGGTCCAATAATGCAAAAGCATCACTAGGCCACCATGGTGTCGGACACCATTCTGTATTGTCTGCATTCGCAATGAGTATGGTGACCACCACTCTTGGATTCTGTTTATGTTTTTCATCAAATAAAATAGAGTTAATTATAAAGGCAGTGCCAAACATAAACAAAATGCGTTTACTTTATCGACTTAATACCATTTACGGAACGTTCCTATTTCGTTCACCCTGATCGTCACCCCAAGTACAGCATCACCCACAAGTACGGTGGACAACCGATAGGCCATTAAGGATTTATTGCCAACAGATTGCTATCATTACCTTCGCCGGCTAGATTATGATGTTTGAATACATTATTAGGACTTTACACGTTGGTGGCTGCCTTCTTCAAGAACTAGATACGTAATTGGTAGGTTCACTTTAGGCTGAATGGTGATTTACGTAAAGGAGGTTTTTGTTTGGTACCCGTTTTACAAACCGGTACATTGTATTTGAGAATGAGCATTAGAATCTATTTATTTAAGTTCTTACTAGCTATTACTTGTCCGCGCCTTTGTCTACATTTATGTCGGTTTTCACGGTAAAGTGTACCTTGTGTGTTCTCCAAAATCATAGTATTGCCATGCCAAATTTCATTGACATCGGTGCAGCAGTTTAGTCCTGAAAGCGCAACAGACAGACAGAGTTACTTTTGAATTTGTTGTATTGTTTTAAGAATAAATCATGTGTAACAGAGGACTTGCAAATAATTATTAAATTAACATAAGGAACACCCAGACTTAGAATCATAATTTGTAGATTACACAGTTTTGTCTTCTGTGGGAAGCGAACCTACACCACCGTCTTTTCGTGCAGTCTTTGCTTGATATATATGTATATCAAGTACCAATACACAATAGTGTAAAAGTTATCACAGTTAATTCTAGGTAAATTAAAAACAATATTTTGAACACCTTTAATAAAAAAAAATAACTTAGATTTCAAGTAAAGTAATATTTATTTCAAATTGATTTAATCACAAATAAAAAAATACCAAAGTTTTTTTTTTAAACATTGACAACAGTCACTCCCAACACATCCATCGGGCGTAAGATTTTGATACATGCCGAATCAATTATATAAATTCACCATTTGATATATTCTACTATCTTACATTCCGTTATTTATGATTAAATCCTTAAAAAATAATTAACATACGCAAAACGAAAAAAAAACAATGAATTATAAACGAAACATCTAAATTATAGTTTTAAAGGGGTTTTTATTTCTAAGTGTAAGTAATCAGATACTGACGTTTTTCGCATGAGTATAACGACATATTGTAAGACTATTGAGCTATTAAAAAGAAACACTGTCCAACAAACTCCCTAATCTTCCAATCAATTTGTAGCCACCACACTAACGATCAAAACATGTCGCCCTAATATATTTTTTACCCCAAGTCAAGAATTAGTCCAAGTTCCTTCAAGCGTAGACTTAGTAACTCCATATCACTTCCGAAGTTCCCTCTTTTAATTGCGATCCAATGAAGCGCCACTAATTCCCTCCCTGCACCCCTCGTCCTCAAGTCACCCTGGATCACCCTCGTGGCTGTACGGAATTCTTGATAACGACGATCGATTAACGAGTATAGGTCAAATGTTATTTGACTTGTTTTGAACAGTTTTTTTTCTTGGGTGTGTATTGACTATTTCGGTTGTAGAATAGAATGCGAATAAATAGGTATTTGTATGAACGATACGTCATTACTTATTAATTTTTTAATACATATTTACGATACTTATCCAAAATTAACATTTGACCTAAGCTTTCACTAATATTGATAAAGAAAACAAAATGAAGGACATCTAAAACATGTTCACTGGATGTACCCTTTTAGTGACAACTCAAACTACCTAAAAAAATTGATAAAATTTACACAGCTTATAACACCTGGGTCCTTATTATAAATCTATTGACATATCATTCATTAAAATCAGCTCAGTAGTTTACACGCTACGGTGAAACATACGTACATAGATTGCCAAAACTCTCCTCTCCATCTCTTTCATATGGCTTCTCTGTAGTTAGGTAAATATAACCTAAAATATGTAATGCAGTGTGTCTCAAATGGTTTATATTTAGGTACATTTACGAAAAAAAAACCAAAAGCGAGGCTCATAAATACCAGAACCATTTTAAAAATTAAAAAGATAGCACTAATATCATTTATTTCTAATTCACGATAGTCATTTAATGTTGTAAACCCACTCAACAAGACCACAGCCACTCATCCTTCACAGAAAACTCGACCCAAGGCAATATACGTGTCTCAAGTGTCTCGAGAAATCTCGACTGCTCCCGACATTCACGGAATGCATTCTTGTCACATCGCTGCCCCTCGGCTAAAGCTCTGATGGTTTGCAGCCTATAGCTATGTTGTATATCTTTGTGAGGCACTTAGTTTTGTTACCCGACTTCAAAAATGATATAATAAATAATAATTACCTCTTAACTTTCGGCTGGGTGAACTGATTTTGATGTTTTTTTTATTTCAATTTGGTCCAATTCAACTAAGTAAATGTTATAAATAGAATGTTTACTTTATTCTGATGGATGACTAACTAATAATACGTTTCCAATATAAGATGTATACCTTGTGTTTATTACCAGGCATAATATTGATATATACAGTTACATAATTATAAAGATTACGTAAAAAAACATCATGAAAAATACTTAGCCCTGGCCGTAAATACTGTTATAATTAAAAATAAACAAAACATTGCTTTTCAATTTGGAATCTGTAATTTTTATACGATTAATCATTGTGTTGTCTTATTTTCGTACCAAAATTTAGTAAAATACTTCGTGCTAAATAAAATAGAGTGGAGTGATTAAGAGAATCGAATCTCTGTATTTGCATTATTATTAGTGATTGCTTTTTGTGACAGATAAAGATCTGGCCATCCACGTTGTGTTCGTACGAAAAAGGCAATCAAAGCAGTAAGGGACAGACTTCGAAACAAAATATTTTATCTGGAGAGATTAAGATAGCACCTAGAACTATGTCGTTTATTTTAAAAGATGACTTAGGACTTGTAGCCTATAAGAGAAGCACTGGTCGTTCCTTGTGTGTGTTCCTCGTAAAAGGCTTAGCCACAAAACTTCCCAATATATATACCGCTTATGGTATGCTGAACAAATTATCAAAGATATTGAGATAAAAGCCAGTCTACATAAAAAAATTAAAAACTAAGCTCAGAAGTGATTATTATGAATTTTCTCAGTGCAGGACCGTATTAAAAAGTCAATAGAAATTTCACACAAAGAGCATATTAGAAATGTAAAGTTTTGTTTTAACTGGAAATTTTGTTTACGGATGAGTTTCTTTTTACAATTGAACAAACAAAATAACTGTATTTATGCTGAGAGCTTCTTGTTAAATCTCTTCAATGTTTGAAGGACTGTATTTCAGGTAGTAAAAACCACTTCGAATAAGCTTTACAGTAAATAATATTGTTTTCCTTTGTAACAATATTTATGGCAAGACTAAGTAGTAATAAATAACAGTTTGTTTTTTAATTTTACCGAGAAGCCAGCAATGGACTGTTGATGTTGTGATATTAGGCGATAAAGCGATTATTTAAACAATTTGTTGATAAGATACTTAAAAAACATTTCACAATTTCAATTAGTTATTATATTTAAAATAGTAAGTGTTTTTGAACTCTTACTCAGAGAACATCTTTATCTAGTAATAAGTCAAATAAATTATTAATTTGGATCAAAACGGTTACACTACTTGGTTTATTGGAAAAAAAAGTATTTTACACCTTAATTAAACTTTATGCAACCTTAAGTTAATTTCACAAAATCTATATTGAATTGCTCTATGATATAATGTTCTAGTATTTTTTTATTACACACATAAAAATACAAACTAAATAAGTACTTTTAGCCGGTAATAGGCTATAATCATAAAAATAAATGATTGCAATCAATTATATAAAACATCCTAAATCTGTATAAAAATCACTTCATGTAACATTTCTTTTGTATTTTTATTCCAAAGTTCTTGAATATTTATGATAAATGCGTAAAAATGATTTACGTAGCGTAGCGCGGCACTTTCGACTATCTACCTTTAACGAAATATAAATTTCTAATATTGTATCAAATAAAACTATGCTTGGTTTGGAATCAGCAAACAATGTTTGGCTCTCCTATTACATGAAATAGCTGCGCCCCTGGGCGTTGCCTGCGCTTTTATTTTTGAGATAAAAAGTAGCCCATGAGTTAATCAAGGTAGCCTAACTATACGTAACTTCATGATAAATTTTATAGAAATTGCTACAGTCTTTTGAGCGTAAAAAAACGACAGAAATGCAAGCTTACACTTCCAAATTGTGGCCATTATAATATCAGTATTTGTAATTTATTTTTCATGAAATGGTGGCCGCCGCCCATGGACTCCAGTAACACTAGAGGCGTCACAAGTGCGCTGCCGGCCTTTTGAGTAGGCGTTCGCTCTTTCCTTGACAGTTTGGAGGTCATATTGATCCAGGAACTCTGCAGGTGACAATTCATTCTACAGTTTTATTGTGCGAGGCGAAATTTCTAGAAAAGCGCACAGTTGTGGATTGCCAACAGGATGGATGAATTTCCTGTCGCTTAGGATGATGGCGGAAAGACGCGGCAGGGATCAATCCGAACAATTCCTCGAAGCACTCCTCATAGTAAATGGGTAGAATAAGTCCAGCCGATTTGAAAAATCCTGGCAATCGATTATAGGAACAAAATGATATTACTATTCGTTGTACATATACACATGTTAAACGCCTATCAAAGAGGTATTATATTACTAACAATAGAGGATAAAACCAGACCGTATTCTCTTTTAATTTCTTTTATATTAAATTCTCTATACTCTAGAACAGTAGTTAGTGTTATATTTATTCATATATAAATCACAAGATTACGAGGTAACCATACGTTTAGATTTAACTAGATTTTATCATACATTAAATCAAATTGTTTTGATTTAGTGGGCAAGACATGTACGGTTACTCTAACTTATAACTACTAAGATTTACAGTTTGTGTACACGGTAGTTTTCATTATATCAAACACATTTATACATTAAATATATGGTACTGGTATTTTTACGTTCGCTATACAGGATAATAATTTAGAACTCTTCAAGGACTGCTTTATTGTAGTGTATAGCTACGTAAAGTTTTGTACGAAGTAAATACTAATATTTGTTTTTTATTTTTTCAATCCGTTGAAGTATGTTTCTTTGTATGTCCCACCGTAACGTCTAAACTACTGAACCGATTTAAATGAGTGTGGTGTCAGTAGATTTGTAATAATGATCCGGGTGACAATCTATATGAATTTAATAAGAAAGCTTTGCAAAGGTTAAAGGTTGTTTTTTTTTGTTTACCTATATTAAAAATTAATTCAGTATATCTTAAGCCAGAACTCACACAATACTTAATAAAATAAAACAAAAGTCACAAGAGTAATTTCTTACAATGTTAATTTAAAATAATAACAGTACCAGGAAAACAGAACCAAAATATTGAGCATCATCAATCAATCTCCTCGTGTTATTAAATGTGACTTAAGCAAGCAATGTCATCACCGTTTTGGCAATTGCAGCCTTGTTATATCAAAAAAAGCCATTCCCCTGTTTACTTGACGTTAAAAAATCAAGTTAAACGTTGAACACTTAACGTACGGCCCGAAGGAACCCAACAAATTAGCCTGTCGAGTGTTTCCCCACAATTTGGCAAGACATGATATGTCCAGGGTAGAGGAAAACGGTGCCATTTCTTATACATAGGTGGGGCTGGGATAGGAGCGAGAAAGACAAAATTTATTGTGTTTTATTTGAACAGTTTTCTATTTGTAAAAAACGCTTTATAAATAACATATCGTAATTTATACATTCTAAAAAAAGACAGTAAAATTACTTTAATTAGAATATATGAGGCGCTCATGGTCCAGTTACACTTGGTGATTAGAAATAATCACCAAGTGTGACCGGTGGTGGCACGATACTGTGAGCGTCTCCGTGATTCAGAGGTCACGTTAAGCAGTGGGTCCCAGTTGTTATCATAGGATAATAGACGTGAAGCTCAGTTGGAGGCTTTTGATCAACTTAAAAAGATCCAATGGCAAGATTACGTAGCCACAACGTTGTCTGGCCAGTCCCCAACTCGCACTCGCCCAATATAGAGACGTATGGCTTTGACCCTCTCCTGAAGAAGACCCGTGCCCAGTAATGGGACATTATGGATTGTGATGAAGAAAATATATAGTTACGAGTTTAGCAAAAACTTGTAACCTAATTTATTGAGTTTATTTGTTTTGTATTAATAGACGAGAATTACTAAAAAATACTCTAGTATTATTGTATATATATTTAAATTTTTCTTTTAATACGACGGTTATATCTGGTGGTGACACCACCAGATATAACTGTGATATAGTTGATTTCATGATCAACTTGCACCACATCAAATTAAATCAAAACTAATTTGACGTAGTTTGGTGTTTGAACTTACTATCGATATAGCAAAATCATCAAGTGGGGTAGCGTCCAACGATTTAATAATACAGTTTTCAAAACAATTAATTTTCTCATTAAGGCATTTTTGACACTAATCTTAAGTTATAATTATTTACGCTACGTAGATAAAAATGAACTAAAGTTAATAACATCACTTTGTAGTGATATTATTAATTTTAGTTGATTTTTGTCTGCGCTCACTGCTTACTTACAAAATAGTTTAGTTTACTCGAATCGATTAACTGCCTAAGACTAGTGCCGTACCCTACTCGAAACCCACGCTATAAAGAAAAGCGAACATGTCCTTCACACTAAGTGATGAGGCGACAAGCCAGGGCCGGATTACAATGACGAATTACCAAATAAATGACCCTATTTTTCTCTCCTACGTGACCAAAACAACAGCTAAAATCACTTCCTGTTTTCCTCAGGTGTGTGTTTTATGGAATCATTTGTAATAGTTATTATATTTTCGTATGGCATTTCTAGAAAATTGGACTATTTTGTCTGCAGTGTTTCCAGAATTAAAACGTACGCTTGTGTTGTGTGACTTTGTCAAAATATTTATGTCTGGGTGTTGACTAGACAGCGATGATGGGAAGAAATTAAAAAATAATATTATTGTATAGATATGCAACTTGTGGAAACGATCCAAATTACTTTTGAACATAACTATCCAGACACGTCTGCGTACTGAACAAGATTTGTATTTTTGGTTCAAGGTTGATTGATTGACGCTGATTGTACCTGTATTATCCCAAATTTTAGTTGTATGCTAAGATTTGGCATAGATATTCGTAGATATGTTCGAATTAAATCATACCACCGCTCCTTTTTATTATCATTCGTTAATGTTACCTTTATTAAAATATTGTAATTATAGTTCAAAGTCCGTCCACTTGCAGGACATATGGCGTGACATCGAGAATTCGCCGTACGCCCCAGAAAGGTAATTACAGCGCCTTGATAGACAGACCGACCCTTTCATTTATACACAACTACCCTACAAGACAGACATTAAGTCGAGCATCGAATTTCTTTGTTTATTAAAGACATCGAGCTTTGTTTGGAGCGATTACGACAATAGTTACTCACCAGTAATTATTATTGCATAATAAACCATTAGAAAATAACAATAAGGACGAATATCACGAATTTTTGAATAGCTATTATTAAAAACATCTTTGGCAAAACAAAACAAGATATTTATCTTAATAACTGCATTGTACCTACGTGCGATTTTCGAAACTGCCATTGATTCTATGTATAGTAATTCAAATACAAGAATAAGCAATAATCCATCAACTTTAACCTCGTTCGATTAGTTAATAACTATGAATAAAATATTAAAAGCTCCCTTATAGACAGACAGAAACAATACTTCTAACTCATTGGTACTATGAATAAACATATTCAGCTTATGCTACGTCGACGTGTGAACTATCACAACTAAATTTATTGCTATACCGATCTAAAACTAAATTAATTATCTTTTTGAATTTTGAATTTAGTTTAATTTTTTAGATCGAAAATAAAGCTTGTGTTATTTCTTAAAATTTTCATAGCTTTTAGTCATATTTTTTTTAGGTTTTTGTTTTATTTGTAACAGTTTTACTACTTACTACTTATTTTTATCTGCAATATAGTAAGAAAATTAATATCATATATTCTAGTTAAAAATAGATATTCAGTATTAGCGAAATATGTACGGTTCGGACCGTTGCCTCAAATGTGAGAATAATTTACGATTTAGTCTCGAATCTTGGAACGGACTTACAAGTGTAGGTACTATCTCCTCTTACACCTTTCAATTACGAGAAGGACGTCATAACCTAACGTAAGTTAAAGATATATCGACCAAAACAACGTCGTGACGATTACTGTCGATATAACCAGTTAATAGCTCACCAGCTTTTAAATAACAATATAAACACGCCTACCGCCATTAATGTGGCTTTAATCGAGCGATCTTTCTCAGGGATCTCGTAGTTTTGTTCCTTTCAAGGTTTTTTAACAATAGCCTGATGGGTAGTACCATCAAATACTTACTGAATCCAAGATATATTTGTTACTTTGTTAGCGTAATGTTGCAGGCAGTGAATGAGTGATACCAGTAGGCTTCATATTTTACGATTCAATGGATTTCACGATTTTGAAGATCAAGATCGGTGAAGCCGCATTATATCTATCTAGCTACAAAATTATCAGAAAACAACGCGTGGTGTTTAAGATGTTACCAATATTTTAGGGAAGAATATATATATAACTTACTCTTCCATACACAAAATAATAGAACAATCTTGATGAAATATGGCACATAGATAGAATGTAGTCAGAAATAGCTTATAATCTACGTTTAATTTTAAAAAAGTAATGTAAGCGTTTAATGAACAAGGCACAACTAAAACCACAGGTAACAACGTAATGTGCAGCTAGTTAATTTGTCGATTGAGCTAAAATTTGATAGGATGTATGTATTGGATGTATATTCATGTTTACAATTTTCAATTCATATTTTATATCAATGCTATGTGATTCTGTAAAACACGGCAGAATACAACTCGGTTATTATTTAATTCTCTTTAATTATGATTTTCACGTTTTTGTTTTCATGTGCTGGCACGCCTAAGATAGGGATAGGAATAGGAGGCGAGTATGATTGAAATAAGACTCAGACGAAGTTGCGTGTATCTGCTAGTCTGTAAATATAAAAGAAAGTCGTGTTAGTTACACTATTTATAGCTCAAGAACGACTGAACCGATTTGGCTGATAATTGGTGGGGAGGGAACTAAGAACTAGGAGACGGACATAGGATATTTTTTACATAGCATTCCTTTTCTCTTTTGCGGCGACGTTAACCGCGATTGTTGTTGTACCGCGGGCTCGGCTAGTATTATATAATTAAGAAAATATTTAGACACTAAACATATAGGTATATTATGAAAATACAGTTTTTTTCTATACTTATATAGTACTCCTACATATTAATTACCTTCGGCGATGCACTAAAAAGGTCCGTACGTTTGTGAAGGCGAGTGAAATGCTAGAACAGCTCGCCTTAGGCCAGCGCCCACGTGTAGATGGGCTTATACGTCTCCTGTCTTGGTTAGAATACTTAGATTAGGCATAATGTACACGGGACGACTTGTTTAAAGCAGATATTATCAGGTATGATTTAAAACTAACTTTCTTAATATTTTTGACTACCTTCAGGAATTGTTTAATGGTTATTTTGGTCACAACTGGCTCTATACCTTACTATTTTATTTCTTATGATGTTATGCATACTTATTGTTAGGGGTAACTTTCATTCAGAAAATAGTTTTTCTAATCTGTGTAGGAGGTAGGGTGTTAACTGATAGTTTTAACGGAATTTAGCAGTACACCGCACCTATATTATTAAGTATAGATATAAAATTTGTTAGGTTGTAGGAAGTAATATCTGAGTCTAATGGACCGATGTCGAAAGTTATTTTAACAATATTAAACGGAAAAATAATTACCGCAATATCTGACGTACCTGTGGGCTACTCACGGGCATAAACTAGTTTAGAATTCGTTGCAATATAATTTTTTTAAGCGATAGAGAAGCTAAGATTCCTTGGAAAGAGAGAGGTAACAACATACAAGATATATATATCTATATTTAGAGTCAAAATAGTATATTCGCGTAGTAAAAATACTTCGTCACAGTGCAACTAGCCTAAAAGCCGCAAGCTGGACCCTTACGCGGATGCAGCGCAACCTAATAATTTCTTAATGTCATGCGCTCTGAACGGAATTATTGTTTTGTAGTAGAATAATGGTGTACTTAGATTCTTAAGTATAGATTAAAAGGGGCCATACCGCTGCACCTTTCATATGATTGGATGGAAAATACTAGGTATATATTTACATGTATGATATTACACAACCATGAAATTAATACCTCGATTATAGAAGATTTTTGAACATGTTTGAGAAAAATAAGTACTAAAATATGGTTTAGACTTAAAAGTGATAGTATCTACTTCTTTGTAACTGTGGCGACTTCCACATACAGCAGCAACATTATACATATGATAACGCCATCTACCGAAGATACATCGAACAACGGAGCAACGAAGAAGCTACCAATCCTAAATCGCGCAATAGAAGTTCTCACGCCGATTAACATATATACAACTTCCCAACATCAACCGTGGGGCAGTGGCGCGCCAGGCATGATCACCCTCAACTGGTCGGAGGATCCTCCCATTGTGTTGGAGGGACATGACACCCGTTCCTCCACAGTAACGTTAGGGGAAAATTACCAGATGGATCACTTGCTGAAAATTATCTACAACCGCCCATGGACTGTGGATCAAGAAACACAAATATGCCGTTTGGGACCCCATAATCAGGAAGAGGGTTTGGTTTGAACTTCAGTAATCTCATTCACTCGGTATTCAATAATAATAAAAACTCGTGTACATTAAGTTACTAATGCTAAAATGGAAAATTTTAAGGCCCTAATTCACCGACTACAGATAAAATCCGAATAGCTTAGATAGAAGATACCACTCATAATCTATCAGATAAGCTCATAGTAACATATCTATAATCAGTGAAACAAGGCCTTAAAATTACAAACAAAAGAAATCCAAAAGCAAAAGAATAAACTTATAAGAAATAACAGAACGTTTGACAGACACAGGTAAAAGACTATGGCGTTCAATAGGTTTAAAATGTCAACTGTTTGCGTCATGACCTCTAATTGTTCATCTCTCTCAACCGGCGGCAATTGGCACATTTGCCGAAGAACCGATAACCGTTGGAGTAAACGAGTTCTTGAGTGGAGACCGCGTCTCGGCAAACGTAGTGAAGGACGTCCGCAGGCCAGATGGAGCGATGATTTGCGCGGGACGGCTGGCAGGAGCTGGATACGAGAAGCCATAGATCGAACTAAGTGGCGTGAAATTGGAGAGACCTATGTCCAGCTGTGGACTGCAATAGGCTGATGATGAGCTTAGATAGAAGATACCACACATAATCTATCAGATAAGCTAACAGTAACATATCTATAATCAGTGAAACAGGGCCTTAAAATTACAAACAAAAGAAATCCAAAAGCAAAAGATTAAATGTATAAGAAATAACAGAACGTTTGACAGACCAGGTAAAAGACTATGGCGTTCAAAAGGTTAAAATGTCAACTGTTTGCGTCACGACCTCTAATTGTTAATCTCACTCAACCGGTGGCAAATTGGTCTTGTTATAGTTTTGAAGGGTACACATTTTGTTCCGCGACGTGATAGAGCAACTAAAGATTGTCACGTAATAGAAGTAACTGTCCGTGGAGCAGCTCAACTTACAATACTATTTGTAATTTCATAACGTTGTTTCAAAGTTCCTATTTTATTGTTAGTAACTCAGGCAGAGAGTTGAGATTTTGGTGAGTTTTTATTTTGTATATTTCTTATTGTTCCTCGTAGCAGATCTGTAGCGGATGTCTAGATAAATAAAAGAAACGGAATATTGTAAAATTGAATGAAACCAAGTGGCGTGTAATTGGAGAAGTCTAAGTTTTAAAAAAACATGTTAAGTATGGTATGTAAAGAAATTATGAAAACACTGATTAATTTGATAAATTTATGCAGACCTGAACCTGGTTTCTAAGAAAAGATCGGTGCTGCCTTCTGTCCAGCACAGGACTATTAAAGCCAGCTCGAACAGGTCAGTCTTACATTAGGACTACGTATAAATATTAATCGCTCACCAAACAATTTTGGAAATAAAACAAGGATAAGGGCCGTGATGATAAAATAAATAGTGCTTTGTTAAAGATTATGTAACTTTTGAGAAGTTAAAATTCAAGAAACGTTAAATTTTGCAACCAATTTACTAATTACTTCATTTAACAACCAATAAGTGTACAACGCATGCAAACGATTTTACATTATATCGCGGAAATGTTTGCCGGAAATCGCAATAGCTTGTCAACTAGTATGTTCTAAATCGCCATGTGATTGTCACATCTGCGTGACAATCGCTTGTTTGACGCCTTCGCATGCGATATGCGCACGATTTGATTGCGCACGTTCATCTCACACGAAACAAAGCAATTAATATTTTTTAGTTATGTTAGATAATATTTTTCCGGTCTACAGATTATGTGAATGAATTATAATTAAGTTAGTGTCGCTTCGTGGTCGCACAATCTGGATAATTTTAGGAATTTAGAATGAGTCATTGTACACTTAGGAAAACCTAAAGATTGTTTTATTAATCTTGGTGCATTTCTACTTCGGTATGATACAAGGTAATACAGTCATTCAGGGAATAGAAAATAACGAGTCGCTAGTAAGTTTTATAACAATTTATTTAAAATTAACCTGATTGTATTCCCTGTGTCTGTTTCATTTATATTTGTGAAGCCCACCGCGAAACAGGATTTATTTCTAATGCGGGAGTTTACTGTAAAAAAAAGGAACTATAAAACACTGAGCACAACAAAACAATTTAGTTCTAACTTAACTGTATCTATTCACAATTCACATTCTCCTATATTTAAATCTCGTATACTTAAGCGTAGCACATTATTTTGCCAAAGTACTGTACATTATGATATTTAACAATATCTAAATGCTGACATTGTCTTCAGAATTAGACACGGGCTGTGGAGCGAAAGCCCTTAGCAATAGAGAATGCGTAGGTGTAACATAGATTAAATTATTATTTTACAAGAAAATTATGCCTAACGGGATGTCTTATTACACATCTTTCAAGCTTATACATTATTTTAGCTTAAATGTAAAAGGTTAATGCTAAACATTTGAAAAATCACTTGACATTGTAACTTAGAAAGATTACATTCTAAATCAATTTGTACCGTAGGTTTGGAATTCCATTCTAATGATACAATTAAAGGTAAATTCTTACTCAGCCCCTTATAAATAAAAAAAATAAAAAGCCTTACTTCTAACATAGTATTTACAGTTTCACTTTTAATTTTTATATCTTAAACCCTAAATCTAAAGTTTCTATGTAGTCGCCTCTCCGGCCTCGGCACGCCTTCCCCATCTTCATCCATAGTTCCTTATCCCTGGCTTTCTTTCCCAAGTTTCGCGCGTATGGTCTTCTCATCCTCGACTCCCTTCACTTGGTGTTAATTCCATTAATCTTTTTACCATCTATTGTCGTTTATTCTGCATATGTGGCCTGCCCACTTGAACTTCAAATTATTTTCCGAATAAAACAGTGTTTGGTTTTTGATTTTATACCTGATATACTCGTACTTCCATTTTCCTTTGCTGTACGGCTAAATGTTTCTTTCTTTTTCCTTAGTGTCCATTTATTTTTAAATAACAAATATTGTATTTTTAAATAAGAAAAATATCTTAAAATCTGAGTAATAATAGTTAAAGAATACGAAGATCATATTAGATTGACATAAAAAATCCATTATTTGAGATTTCATGCCAGTAAAAGAAAATTTTAAGTAATGTTTTCAAGTAAGTGTTCGCTGTACGTGTTGAGTAAACTGTAAGTGCAGTGAGCAGCTGATTAAATAAATAAATATATATAAAAAAAGACATCAGCTTTTAATGATTTAAAGTTTTTTTAAGTTACTAGACACCCACACTAGGTACAAACTACTTCATAAGCATTAATGAAACGGACACAAATAACACCTAGTGTAACAACAATTAGTAAATCACGAAACATAAAGTGTTATCTCATGTGTATAGAATTGAACCCACAACACTCAACGCAGTCGCAAGTGGCGTGCTGACCTCTTAAACTACGACGAGAGGAAATATAATATTTAATACTGAGAGGAGTTGACTGCAAGAGTCTACTCCTCTCAGTATTAAATATTATATTTTTCTACAATGAACTATTGTCAAGTCTGTATTATATAATCTATGTCAGTTACCTTAGTCATAGGGTAAGGAAACGCCTGCGGCGGGTCAGAACCGTCTCCAAGAAAGATCATTCGGCAGATACCACGGGTTTAATTAACTATAACTTCAACTATAAACTTACATGTGAATTGTAGGCTCGTTATGGGCCATCCAATTTTGTAATAATTTAGTCACAGTCTTGTACGGTTGACAAGGAAATGTGTTTTGAATTAAATTAGTTTGTGCTACATAACTTGTGATGTTATTCGCAGTTGTTGTTTTCCTTTACAACATATACTTTCATAATATGTTTAAGTGAAAAGGCTGATGATTCTAAATTACAAACAGACACTTCAATTTTATTTATTCATATAGATTTTTCGCCATCATTCGATCAGGAAGACGTAAAATTGCTAGATTTAGGCTTTCCCCAAAGCTCACTACAATACCCGATCCTGTGCTGTCCACATTCAGCGGTTTCCCGCGACCTAAAGTGCCTAGGCATGCTTCGTCTTCTAGAACATGGTCGGTACTCCAGTTATTTTTTAGCATATACACATATAGAGATATAATCACAACTAGGGAACCATCACCGGGTTGTATATCTAATATGGCCGCACATGTTATTTGTAACAGAACAATCACGAAGGGCAGAGATTTATGCTCTGTTAATCTCACTCACTCGCTTAAAGTTATTACCGTTTTTCTGCGATGCTGTGTCATCTTCTGTCATCATTGACTGCCTCTGTGGCGCAGTGGTCGCGAATGCGGCTGCTGTGCTAGAGGTCTCGGGTTTGATTCCCGAGTCGGACCAAATGTTTGTATGATCTGCAAATATTTATTTCGGAGTTTGGGTGTTTTCTATGTATTATATGTACGTATTTACAACAAAAAAGTATATAAGTATTAATATCAGTTGTTTAGTACCCATAGTACAAGCTCTGCTTAGTTTGGGACTAGATGGCGTTGTGTGTTAAAATGTCTGTCTGAACATCTTCTGATTTGATGGCTTCGGTGGCGCAGTAGTAGCATATGTGACTGCTGTGCTTGAGGTCTTGGTCTGCTGTGCTTGGTCTACATATCGGGCTAAATATTTGTATGATCTGCAAATATTTGTTTTAAAGTATGGGTGTTTTCTATGTGTAATATTTGTATATTGGCAAAAAAAAAGTATGTGTGTATTTTTTCAGTTGTCTTGTAACCATAGCGTATATGAGTTCTGCTTATTTTGGAACTAGATGACTTTTGGGTCAGATTATCGAATTATTTATTTATTTGTCTTCATCAGTCTCATTTTGTATTTGACTGCCCACAATTGCTAGAGGGTTTTGACTTCCGTGTTCCTTCAAGAATCCCTCGCAAAGCCATAACACCATTACGCGCACCTCTTAGAAGAACGGTTCTAGGTGCCAATTCGCCGTATTCACGTTTTTGCAAGGTTAATAATAGTTGTAGTGACTTAATTGACCTGAACGTTGACTCCTTGAGTAAAGCAAAGTCTTGTTTACTTAAGAACTTCCCAGAACGGTAGGAAGGAAGGTGTGAATTGGAAAGTGTGAACCAGTGCTCACTCCCTTTAAAGTACATTTTATGCCTGCGGAGTTTGCCTAAAAGTAATTGTAACACTGTTACTATTTTCCTATTAATGTGCTTTTTACTTTGTTATTGTGCTGTGTATACAGTTGTTGGTAAACCAATACAAATAAAAAATAAATAAATCAGTCCTCCAGTCGAGTCGGCCCATATCTGTAGAATTATGTCACACCTGCGGTTTCATGTTTTTAGAAATAATCATTGTTTGTTAACATTGATCTGTGTATTTTAATGGAATTTAGAGGTACGGTAACGGGTATTTAGAGGTATAATACTTTCGGAATATTATTATACTTAATATATTTGGAAACAAAAAACTTTAAGTGGAGATAAAAAAATGTTACCCCAAGTTTAGGACAGTTTTGAAAAAATCTAAAACCCACTAATATTGTAAGCAAATTTATGACTATGATATAGGATATTTATAAATGTAGTTGCATTTGTAGATAAATGTCAAACATGTGCCAGTTATTTAATATAACGAATGTTACTTAAATTGATTTGTGGAATTTCAAGAAATTATCGTAAATAGTTATTAGTTTGGTGTTATTTATGTAAAATCTATGTAAAGATATTTTTTTTCCTTCTAGTTTTAGTAAAAGTAATGCAAAGATTTATTTAAATCGCTAATACCGGTTATTAAACTTAGTGATGACCGCAACACGTTATCGAAAATTAATTCATTATTTTTAGCAATATTTGTAGTAATTATTTCATCAACAACCCATAATGTCCCTCTGCTGGGCTCGAGTCTCCTCTCAGGAGAGGGTTAAGGCCATACGTCCCCACGCAGGTCAAGTGCGGGTTGGGGACTGGCAAGACAACGTTGTGGCTACGTAATCTTACCGTTGGATGCTTTTAAGCCGCCTGAAGGCCTCCAACTAAGCTTCACGACTGTTATCCTATGATAACAATCGGGACCGACTGCTTAACGTAACCTCCGAATCACAGAGACGCTCATGGTAACTAAGTAATTATTTATGCCACTATTAATGATATATAGATTGAATTATAGGATTTCATTAGTTTAATGACTTACAAATAAAGAAGCTGACCAAAAAGGATAGAATAGAAAAGTTTCATTACCTTAAACATTATTATTCTAAAATAAAATGATGATCATATTATAAAGACTTTTGCTCTCCGGTAGAGGCCTTACCACGATATTTGACATAATCGATGATTTCTCTAAAATAGCCAAGCGGTGTAATAAATATAGTGGTAGTAGTGTATAGCAATGCATCCACCCCACAAAATTTCTACACCACCCAAAGGTTGGCTGGTAGAGAATGCTATGGGCACTAAGCCCGCCGTTGTACATGTGTATACAAAGTTTTAAAATAAAATAAAAAAATAAAAAATAAATAAAAAAAATATAGTGGTGGTAGGCGAAATAAGTGCGAAACAGTGAAAAGCTTATAAAATTGTTATAAACCGGTAGAGATTATCATTACGATACTCTTTTTAGTTCTAAATAAATATCACACCAAACTCCCTCTCAAAAGTTCTTTCGTCTTGTGAGATAACATCGTTTTGCATGCTGTCTATCCTATGGGTAAATAGCATTTACACATGGAAATATGAATAAAATATGATAACGTGTTTAAACATTTCATCATATTGTCGAACCACTCCTTTACCTAACTTAAAAAATATAGTAAAATTTCAGTAATGCCCTAGAACTTTACTACTTAATATTGCTTAATACTAAATTGAAATACACACCCACCTAAGCGTAACCTATTCTAGTAATATAAATTGCAAACGGGTTCATACCATTTCGGTAGTGCAGGATTTTCAAGACCTCTTAAAACGAACAACTGATAGCAAAACACAGATCATAATAGTCTAAAATTTGATTTGGAATCAAGTGTCAAATAATTCCGTTTCGATATTGCATTATTTAAAATAATTGAAATTGTTATGGTTATAAATGGCAGTGCAATGAAATGACGGTTTAACGATAATAGTTTAAACATGAATTAAATAATTATGATTCAGTGAATTTCATTCTGTATATTATCGCTTCGTAAGATAGGTACTCAAGTATGTTTCATCGCGAGATTAGGTGTGGTAATGTAAATGTAATGGTAAAATATCTACTGGTATCTTAATACCATTGATTATGTTCCCAATATGTACCCTAAACCACTAAACCTTGAACCTCCCGCTCAGCATTCGATTTTTTTAGTTTAGATTTTTTTAACAGCTCAATGGATTTTAATGCAGTTTTCAGCAATGGATAGAGTGATTTCATAGGAAGGTTTATGTACAATACATACATAAGCAAAATAAATTTGTAAACATATATATATATAGTGTTAATAATACAATATGTAAAAAAGGGTATCAGAATATTAAGGTATACTAAACTATTTAGACATTGAAAATATCTTGATAATTTTAAAGTAGAAAATAGTATTATTAGATGTACACTTAGTTTTATTTTACGTTTTAAAATAAATAGTCAGAAAATTATTGTGGAACGGTGAACAATTGCCTGAAATACAGGTCGTACCTAGATCAGGTAGATCACTAAAGTTAAATATTGACCCTACTTAACAACGTGTCTAAGAAATATAATATTTTCGTAAGATATAATTAAAGCTGGGTTCTTATTGTATATTTTTTCAAGAATTTACGATTTCTTTATTTTATGTTAAGTCTACTTTTAAGTTAAGTTACACCCAAATCATGTATTTTGAATATGGAATAAAATAAAATAAATAAATATTTCGGACATCTTACACATAACGTCATCTAGTCCCAAGCTAAGCAGAGCTTGTGTTATGGGTACACACATACTGACTGACAACTGATATAAATACATATATACTTTTTTTTTTGTAAATACATACCTATTATACATAAAAAACACCCAAACTCCAAAACACATATTTGCAGATCATACAAACATTTGGTCCGACCCGGGAATCAAACCCGAGACCTCTAGCAGTCGTTTACGCTACCACTGCGCCACAGAGGCAATTTTTTTTTATATTATAATTGAGAAAATTCCATAATTTCAAGGACTTACGTGTGAAGCTGGACCGGGTTGCTGGTTAATAATAAAGTGATCCGTCACACACATATGCGTAAATATTAGTATATAGCCTTAACAGGAAGCCTTGGAGAACTGATATTAAATTTAAATAAAATTAAACATCTTCGACAATCGTAACATATCATTGGACATCTCTATAAGTCGTATCTTCTGTACCTAATAATCCAATTAATGTGACAAATTTGTAAAGTTTTGGGCGCGGCCGTGAGAATTCGATGATCGACCTCAATCACTGATTGCCTATATAATTCACAGCCTTTGACAGAGTATAGATATGGCTGCTGTCGAACGATTATCGCCTGTTCTTATAGATTGTTTTATGATTAGGTTTAAGTTGTAAGAGTTTTGATATATAAGACATTTTAAGTATTTTTAGTCCATGAAACGTTTTAATATCGAATTTTGTGAGATCATTTTAATTTTTTTCAAATAATTATGTATATTTGATTATATATTTATATATTACCAGTATTTTCGTATACATTGTACAAAGGCAAAGTTGAAGTTAAGCATTTCTCTAATGTCAATTGAATTATTAATAAATGATCCAGTTAAAGTTGTTCAATACGTACAAAACTCTTAATGTATTTTTTTCTTTTTCATAAGAAGAAGAAAAAAGGGTCTCTTTTCTAAGTCCTGTAAAGTTTATAATATATTAATGGTTATGTTTTAGAATTGAAGTATAGAGCTAGTATTGATAAGTATCACTTGAAACTTGTACCACGTAATAAAAAGCGTACTCCCACGATTATTACTACAAGTGCTTTATCTAGTGCTAATTGTGCAGGATGCTTTTTATCCGCAACTAGGAAATTGATTTGTTCATAATGGGATCCATTTAGTTTCAATAAAAAAAGTCAAGAACATTCCATATTGCTTTTAAAACTACAAATTATCTAGATTTTTAGGTGGTTTGCGATGGTAAAAAGGTTTCCAGACCGACTGGATTCTGATTTCCTTGAATATGGTTAGAGTGCAAATATCGCCCCTGCGTTCTTCTATAACTCACGTCAGCCATTCACCTATCTCATACAAGATGAACCTTGTAACCTTGTCTGCTTGACTGTCATCATTCTTTCAATTGAAGTATTGATGGACAAATGCATTGAACTTCTCATTTTAGAATAAATACTCTACAGAATGAATGGTGTATCTCTGTTCGCTATTCATCAGTAGATCTTCATTATCATCATCAGCCTATCGCAGTCCACTGCTGGACATAGGCCTCTCCAATTTCACACCACTTAGTTCGATCTATGGCTTCTCGCATCCAGCTCCTGCCAGCCGTCCTGCGCAAATCATCGCTCCACCTGGCCTGTGGACGTCCTTCACTACGTTTGCCGAGACGCGGTCTCCACTCAAGAACTCGTTTACCCCAACGGTTATCGGTTCTTCGGCAAATGTGGCCAGCACACTGCCACTTCAGCTTGCTAATCCTGTGAGCTACGTCAGTAGATCTTATAAGAAGATAATTTGTGGATGTACTTTTTTTAGTACTTTCTGTTAAGTCCCATTTTCTCTTTAATCTTATCTAATTTCATTACTGACAGTAAAATAACATCGCCACGTTGTTAAACCTATTTAAGGCTTAAAATTGCTCAAACATTCTTAGAAGATATTAATGGAAAAGAATAAATAAGTGAAACAAAATTCAGTTACTTTTTGATATCTGAATTCCACAAAACTCAAAACACGTGCAAACAAAGGTCCTTTAAAATTTAATTAAATCAAAACATGAAATAAATGCTTCCAAAGCCAAGTTCGAACGGTCCCTAACAAATATTTCGACAAAAGATATTCGTACCTTTGTGTCAAAGCATACTTGATCCGGTTGGCTAGATAAATGTTAACGTTAGTTTGGAAAAGGGAAAAAGGAACTAATCCATGGGAAAGTCATGGCAAATATTTGAAAAGTTCGCTGGAGCACGCGCCACCTGCGGTCAGACTTATTGTCCACTTGATTTTAGATTTATATAGAGCTGCTTGTCTCAACTTGGAGTGAATATGACAGTTAAATAGCTTTTTACATCGAAACTTCAAATTAGAATTAATTACTATTACTATTTGTAAGAATTCGGTGTCTATCCTTCCGTCTGTCACCAAGCTGTATCTCATGAACAGTAATAGTTATGCAATTGAAATATTCAGAAATGATACGTTTCTGTTGCCGCAATAACAATAAATATTTGAATTTATTTAAAAAAAAATGTAGAAAACAGAATAAAATAAATATGTAAGGGTCTCCTACACAGCAAACGTGATTGTTTTTTGCTTGATATTGATAACGGCAACAGGCAGACGCTTGAGATGTATAGATAATGTTGCCGAACCCTTCCTGCGCAAGTCCGACTCGCTCTTGGCCCAGTTTTACAATATTTCTTAAACAATAATATTGATATTATTAAAGTTATGATATTTATATTTTTATAATCCAATTATATTACATCATCATCATCATTTGCCTCTGTGGCGCAGTGGTAGCGAATGCGACTGCTGTGCAAGAGGTCTTGTGTTCGATTCCTGAGTCAGACCAAATGTTTGTATGATCCGCAAATATTTGTTTCGGATTTTGGGTGTTTTCTATATATAATATGTATTTATTTACAAAAAAAGTATATAAGTATATCGGTTAACTAGTACCCATAGTACAAGCTCTGCTTAGTTTGGGACTAGATGGCGTTGTGTGTTAAAATGTCTTACATATAATTACATCAAATAAACTAATTTATTAGAAAAAAAACTCAGGTTGTGAGTTTTTTGAAAGTATTTTCAGAATGTGTTATACTTTAATGCCTCATGAAGAAAACCATCAATCAATCAAACATCAGTGTTAACATTCTCACATCAAAATGATAATCAAAATACTATCGACAGCTTTATACAATCCAAACTACAAGAATTTCCACACATCGCCCCCTATTTTATTTCGCGACTCAATACGTACTCTATTTAGGGTCCTCCGGTCCTCCGCTAAAGTGTTTACTTTCTTTTGTGAGGAGTCCAGAGGGTCGCGAGAGGAATATTGAGGAGCCCTTATCCTCAAGTGGCGAAGGCCGTTTCTTTTGCTATTTTATTAGTTGTCGTGAGCAAGGTAATTGTGTTAACGCGACGTGGCAAGGGTTAAGAAAAGTGAGGATACCTGTGAGGTTTCGTAATGTTTTGTTTTGTTAGGGGAAGATAATAGTTTTGTTTGGGTTATTGATTGCCAATGTATTGAAGGAAATGAGTTAACAATGCCAATATGGTCCTCAAACGAGTTGGTGGAAATAGATAGACAATGGAGCTGGATGGCTGAAGCTGAAAATTAATTAAAGTGATGTTCTATGTCCAGCAGGAAAATGTGATAGGCTGATGATTATAAAGAAAAGCTGATTTTGAATTTTTCACCCACAAGTGTATTTTTTCTAAACTGCCACCTGATTTTTTTTTTACATATGGGAAACCTCTTAGAGCTGTCATTCCACCATACTACAGTCTGGTATGTTAAAATCTATGTGATAACTATACTAAATCATATTTTGGTCTGCGATATTAATTGGACGTAGTAATATAATATTATATTACTACATAAAAAATTTAAATGAAAACGAATTTAAAAAATAATAAATGGTAAACACCTGATGATAAAAGTTCGTTTCAAGAACAATAAAATGTTTGTAACCTTTATGCATTAATAAAACGATTCGATTCATATCTAAGTCTATAAATTACAGCTTACCCTGCATTAATACGTAGGCGAAATAGTGCTAAAACTTAACGATCAAAATCAACTAGTGTCTTTGATGAAATCGTTCATGGGAGATTGTCGCGAAACCAATCCCACGATACGGTTCACATTACGACAATTATTATTTATTATTATTAATGGCTCTCATTTGCGAGCTTGCAATATAAATTGCGGTGATATAACACGTAGTTTGATTAAATTTAATACAGTCGGAGATAGACTTATTGCCGTTCAGTTTGTTTCTGACTGTTTGATGAGTGCTTTGGATAGCGTTTGATCTAAAGTTCACTAAAACAAGTTGTAGAAAATGTACAATACATTGTGTACTTAGTGAACTTTAGGTCTAGATAGCAAACTAAGATTACATAGTATTCTTTTTTGGAAAACAGATATTATAATATTTTCAGACATTTGACACACAACGCCGTCTTGTCCCAAACTAAACAGATGCATAACAAAACAAAAGCTGAACAAATGCGTATATAAGTATATGTTCTTTTATCAAACATAACAATAAGGTAATTATGTACCAACAACATTTTTTACCTTTAATCAACCAACACAAAGGGCGATCATGCCTTGCGGGCCATATGTGTTAATCGTATTTCAGTTAACTAACGCGAGAACTTCTATTGCACGATGCAGGATTGGGAGCTTCTTCGTACACTACGTTACTTTGTAGTTTACTATATCTTCGATAGATGGCGCTAATATATATTTTTACTGCTGTTTGTGGAAGTCGTCACAGTCTACTTTTGAACCCCTGTTTTACTCCCTTCCTTAGAAATGAGTTTTAAGGAGATAAAGACAGTTTTGAAAACTATGATATTTTGGGAATGAAGCTATCTTCAACGCTACTATTATTGGGAACTATGATTCGCAAAATATTTTATATGAAACAACGTAACCGTAACCAATTTAATTTTGTATGGATCACAAAATTGAATCAGTTTTGTCATGACTACTCTGAATTCATATTTGAAGAGAAATTGAAGCTAAATAATAAACAAGTTCTCATTTATTTCGATGTTAATTTTAAATAAATAAAACCGCTATAGTATCATCTGTTTCACTAATATTTTTCATTTATAATCAGATACGGAAGTTTTAGAGGAAGTTTCAATGAAATTATACCATTAAAAACTTAATTAATTTGCACTCAATTAACAGTTCGTATAGAAAGCACACTTCCTTTAGGTAAAATTATTAATCGTTCATTTCATTCATTGCTTAATTAAGAATGCACCTTATGCCATGGTGTTTAAGTCACCAATTAAATGCAGTGTGTCATCCTATTGTAATTCAAAGTTAATATGTCTAGACTGGCTTGACTAGCAAACTTTCACGACTTGTAAACGCAAAATTCTCGTAAAACGGATCAAAATAATATAAAATTTAATAATATTTTGATAATGTGTACTCTACCCGTGACCTACCCTACCAAAATATAGTTTAAACTTTATATAAAACATGAATACATTTCTACTAATAGAATTCAATTTGAGGTAATTTTGGAATCAAAAACCGAGACTCGTTCCTTTCAACAATCAACTTCTTTTAGATTTTTAAATTCTATTTTTCTATCTTAGTACAGATAACCACTTACCACGGCTCATGTTTACGCATGTTTAATACATTGTTAATTTTAATGCCGAACATACTTCATACACATTTATTGATTTTTTTTAAATAAAACTCTGCCTTGCATATTAGACTGGGAAGTAAATTAAGCCTAAACAAAATAGACAAAGTCGTGATTCTTCCGCCGTGAGCCGGTGATCTTGTACCTTATGATGTTAGATTTTTTAACAACATAAATGTATTTGACAACCGTCCTGTCCTAGCAATACCAAATTTGATGTAGGTACAACAAAAAACTCTTTCTAGGATATAAAATCTGATATTATGCCAACAAAAGAGATAATGTGTCATGCTTTGCCCACATTAAGGTGAAATAGCGTGACCATAGCGATTTGGCGGTCCCTGTCATAGTTCAAGGCTTTTAAGGAATTTATACACTGGATTGAAAATCGCTGCGACAAATACTAAACATCTAGGATCGTTTATTTTAATTATTTTAAGCACAGTAATATTTAAAATAAAACTAGGTTAACAGTCTTGAGCTAAGTGACATTTAATGCTATTAGAATTTATAAAGTCTATTATTTTAACTGGCTTAGTTAAATGTCTGATGTCTTCAAAAGCAATAGATACTAAAATATTTTGAAATAATGCTGTTTATTTGATCCGAACGATCACCAATCACATTTAATTTTCATTGTATGTGTGATTGCTCTGTGTCTCTCTAGTTTATCATCCTATTAAAACAGAAAAAATCGTCGACTAAATATCACACATGATTAATTTAGGTATCTTATTTTTCATCTACTTAAAAACAATTCCAAAACTGCAACTGTTAAATTCTTTGTTTTGGTAAAAATGGTAAACGTTATTCGGCACCTAAGCATTTTACACACTATATCATAAACACAATTTTATAAAAATATAATTAATGTGTTTCTAGCTGTAAGGGCTCTCTTATTCCCGACACATTCTCTCCGTGAAAGAAATTACACACCGCACTTTTCAGTCAAAACAGAACATCGAGCAAATAACTCGACGCGCCTTAAATTAACACATTCAACGTTCATTTAAGGGAATGTTGAAACGCAGCTATCAGTAAGGTAAGTGTGTTTGTCTGTTTATTTAGCTTTATGGCAATGTTAATAGTGTCTCGAGGCGGTTCGCCGTTCGACCACTGATTGAGACAATTACAACTGATTGCAGTGACCGCTCAGATTGTGTGACCGTACTTTTTACGTAGATTTTATGTGATGTATGCGTAAATTGTTTTTGCGTGAGAGTTAATGTGGACAAGAAAGTTTTATTATGACATAGCTCTATAATTAAGGCGAAATAAAGCCCAAGGACACAATTAAAATAACGGTACGTTGAGGTTGATAGGTGGCTTTAGTTAGTAGTTTAGTACTAGTTTTTTAGGCTTTAGTAGTTTAGTCGATTTCAATAAAACCTACAAATACAGGAACGTTTACGTGCTATTGACAGTAAAGTTTTAAACTATACTCTTAAAAAGCTTCGTGACAGATGTGTCAAGTGTCATTTTGAAATTTATGTGGTGCATTTTAGATATAAATTTTAATATTTAAATATGAGGATCGTTTTTTGTTTTTGCGAAAGACGGTCCCCATTTCATGTCATCCACATTTTTTATATTTTTTATCATTAATTCCATCACGACGAAGACTTGAAGACTTGGAAGACTTGGAATTGAAACATTAAATACTTGACATTGGCAGAAATAGCTGATCCGGCTGGTTGCCATATCATCAAAAGATGAAGAATATTTAAATATATATGTGTTTAACTTTAATTGTGATACAACTGCCACGTTATGAATGACGTATGCGACTGCTTATCAAGAGGTGTCGGGTTCGCAACCCAGGTCGGACCAAAAGTGTTTTTGTGTTTTTGTGATTATAGAAATACTTAATAACAGCTCGGAGTTTGGAAATTAGGGTCTGAATCCCCGTGCCTCGGAGAGCAGTTATAGCTATCGGTACTGCGCCTGATCTCTCCCGGTCATGTCGGCTGACCGTGCCATCCGATTATGAGAAATAGAGCACAGAGGCTGCACCTGTGTTTTCGCACACACTTGTGCACTTTAATATCACCATTTTAGTTAGTTGGTTTCTGTTGAGAATGGCCGTGGCCGTAATCGGCGAGGAGAACACAATGAATGAAAATATAGGTAAAACTAAATAACATTTTAAATCTTGCTTAAAGTCTTAACAGCCTCTCTCTCACGTAGAACAAGGTATATTTTACGGTCTTGATATAATATTTAGAATTTCTCTTGCATGCTCATTCCAAGTAGGCCTCAGTCTGTATTAACTTATTGTTGTAATATTTTAATCATTTTGTATGATAACATACACATTTATGCAATATCAATTCCGTCCAAAATACATCCTCCCACTCTTTTTCGAAATTTATAAATAGATCAGCAACAAAACAGCTATATCCAAAGCTGATTACCTAAGTACGACTAAGCGTCGCTTTGTCTGTACTTCTAATTAATACTAATGAATAGTAGTCTGTCCTAAACGTGGCTCGATAGCCCGTATAAGGCAGTATGAGTCAACTGGATGTGGGCACTAGACGCCAGAGGTGTCGCAAGTTAGGCACACCACTTGACTCGCCCGTGTCAACGCGCCTACGCCGATTGACATTCGATCTATCTCGGTACAGTCGCGCATCTATATCGATAATTTAATTATTTCACTAAATATTGTCAAAGTAGACTAGGCCAAACTTATAACTTGGCGAAAATAAGTTTGTAGAAGGGAAGAAAGATTTGGTTTTAAAGTTTTAAATAGTCATCATTGTCACTCACCATCGATGTTGTGTTCACTTCTAACGTACAACTTTTAATATTTTATACAACACCATAGACATGGACAGTAAACATTTATAGGCCGGCTGGACCGGAGTGATACTACGGCCTCACAGAAAACCGGTGTGCGCTGTGCTTCACCGACTGACCCCAATCCTCCCCAACCTCCAAAGGCCATCAATGCACTTGTGACGCCTCTGATGTTGCAGGTGTCTATGCTTCGTTTACCTCCTATTACATAAAATAACCGTCTTGTCAGCGTGTGATTTAGATTTTTAAAATTATTTCATTTAACAATTACTCTCGGACTGAAGTTTCTTCAGTGACCAAATAATATGATTCTTTAGTAGGATAGAAGTTTTTACCTAGTTATGTCAGAAAGAGGATAATGTTTTTCGAGCGTTTGTATGTATTTCTTTGGCACGCCCTACAGCCCAAACGGCTGGACGCTTTTTGACATATGAGGTGTCGTTGAATTCATAGGATCGTGGTAATGACATAGGCTATATAAATTTTCAAAACGGAGAAATGATGAGAAAAAAAGGGAGAAATGGGTCATACACCTAATAGTCTTTTTTTTCAGAATAATATAATTAAAGTTATCTATATTTTAAAGTCGTATCAAGTATTTCGTGTACACTTGAAAATGTCGACATAATTTCTGAATCACTTAAATATACCTACTTAAAATATAATGAAGGTATTTACCACACCTATTATTTCGCCCATGGCACTACTTAGACAAAATTGCAGCTTCCAATGATTTATCTTTAACAATAGGCTGCATGGACCACAATAACACTAGATATCATTTAATATAAATGTCAAATATGCAGTTACTTGTAATGACGGTAAGTGACTCTATACAATAGTTCAGTACTAAAATAAATAGGTTACTTTAAATGTACAAAAAGAGAGTAATAAATGTTCGAGGTATATCCATATTAGCTTTGACATACGAGTCATGGTTATATTTTGACTACAAAAATACCCTTTACGGTAGTTGTGAAATCAAGAGTCATTTGAATTTGGCAGGATTTTATCTCGAGAATTATTCTTCAATTACACCAACTTTGTTTATCAATATTTGTCGTTCAATTTATTAAAATATTTACAAATATAACAGCCAATATATCATGCCTCCTTTTGTGTTCATTTCAAAAAATAAGAAACTTTTATGCCAAAATGATACACTACTGTGCCTGAAGGAAAGCATGAGCAATACCCAAGAGTAGTGGTCACCATGCTCCTTGCGAACCTAGACAACGCAAGAATGCAGCAAGATGACCAACATTGTGGCGGTGTATTGAGATGTTATCGGGCCTCCGGTCTCGCACTCATCGACGAAGGAAACATGTGTATATATTATACATATGTGGCGACTTCCACATTCAGCGCAACAGAAATACAATACAGCGCCATTTACCGAAGATACGTTGAACTACAAAATAACAAAAGAAACGAGAAAACTGCCTTCATAAATCGCGCAATAGAAATTCTCAAGCCGATTAGCATATACACAACTTCCCAACATCGACCGTTGAGCAGTGGCCCGTAAGGCATGATCACCTCGCGTAGTTGAAGAATCCTCCCTTTGTTTTGGAGGGACATGACACCAGTTTCTCCACATATATCTACGTATTCAGGAAAAGTTTGTTTTTTGTAGCACCTGCCTACAAAAATAAAAACATCAAAGTTTTCTAGCCCTCAGTACATTAGCATATTGCTTTAACGTTCGAATACATAAAACAATAACATGAAAGTATATTCCTTCAATGGATGCTAGACTACTGAACTTATCCAAATCCAGAATTACCTGATAGTTCATTACAATGATAAAACGTTTGCCTTCGCGTACCTTGCAATGGTTATGAAGCTTATTTACAATTAACTGTTCCTTCGTGAGCGTCCATGAATGAGCGGTGTGAGCGGAGGTGACTCATACAATTTGACATTCATGGGTAAGACGTTCTTGTGAAATTATGGTATTAATAATTGTTTATCATTGACCATGTTTTTTAAGGTATCTTATAATAGTTTGGTTATTAAATAAGGGCTTAGAAGTGAATAAGAGCCCAGCTTTTTATCTCCTGACTAAATCATTAACAAAGTTTCGTTTGTTGACTTTGTGAAGTCGAATCACATAAACTCAATAAGAAAAATAAAAACACAACAACAAAAATAAGTTTAAAAACTATAACCACAATACGTAAAAAAATTGATAAAATTATACAGCTTATGTCCTCTGGACCATTATTAAAATATATTGGAAACTCGTTAATTTATTATTTCAAAATTTTAGGGGATACGTCCACTGTACTATTGAACCGATTTCCGGCACACAAACTCTTACTTTCGACTTCGCCATAGTCGGGTAAAAATCGCTAATTTACAGTTAAATAATTGGAATTACTAGTAAATAAATTAATAATACAAATTACCTAAAAGTTCCTCCTGAAAAATAAATTGATAATAATAAATAAATATTCCGGACATCTAACACACAACGCCATCAAGTCCCAAACTAAGCATAGCTTGTATTATGGGTACTAGACAACTGATAGAAATACATATATACTTTTTTTTGTAAATACATACATATTATACACAGAAAACGCCCAAACTCCGAAACAAATAATTGCAGATCATACAAACATTTGATTAGACCCAGGAATCGAACCCGAGACCTCAAGAACAGCAGTCGCATACCCTACCGCTGCGTCCCCGAGGCAGCTAAATTTAAGTTACTTAGTAACGAGGCATAAATAACATGTTATACTCCAAAAAGCTTAATCTAAGCTTAATTAACGAAAGTCTAATATATTTCATTGTATATGGAACTGCTATATACATACTGCACCTCTATAATTATGTCCTTGTCTTCATAAAACAGTTTATCTCACAAAGTCTTAAACGACACAAATTAACGTCACAAACGTGCACTCCAACGCAGCCCATGGAAATCGCATAATTCAATGACCTAATGACGATAATTGGCAGACTTGGTCCACATTTGGCTTTAAAGCGCCAATATAAATTTATTGTCAATTCTGCTAAGGAGCATTGCATCTAATTTTAAATTTATGAGCGTTTATAGCATTTGTGAAGTGGGTAAATATGATTTGTATTGTATTGGTAATCGAACAAAATAGGATCTTACTTTCTCAATTTTTGATTCCTCGCTAATAATTAGGTCTATGCGAAATCTACGCACATTTCTTGTCATACACAATTTTTTCCGATATAAGAAACCTAAAGAGAATGTCACCTACTATGCCTTAAATATATTTTCGGAGAATGGTTCTCATGCAAAATCACTCTGATGTTCAAATGTCAACCCGCAGCTTAAATTTCAAGCTCTTACAAAACAATAATGTAAAATTTGAATAATATTTTTAATGGGCTATTCTAGTATAAGATATGTTCAGATATTCAGATATGTTCAGACATTTTAACACACAACGCCATCTAGTCCCAAACTAAGCAGAGCTTGTAGTATGGGTACTAGATAGCTGATATTAATACTTATATACTTTTTTTTTCTAAATACATACATATTATACATAGAAAACACCCAAACTCCGAAACAAATATTTGCAGATCATACAAACATTTGGTCCGACTCAGGAAATCGAACCCGAGACCTCTTCGCAGCAGTCGCATTCGCTACCACTGCGCTACAGAGGCAGTCAGAAATATGGTAAAAATTTTAAATCTTTTGTTTAATTATAAATTTACATTTATTCTATTATTATAAATATTAGCTTAATAATTTATTTATTATTAAAAAACTGAGGAACTAATACGACCTTCAAACCTTAAAGAAAAGAGCGTACTCCTTCTAAAAAGACTGGCGACACACTTGTGACGCCTCTAATGTTGCGGGTGTCCATGGCCAGCGGTAATTGCTTACCATCAGCCGATACGTGTACTCGTTTGCCGCTTATTCCATAAAAAAAACTCATTAATGTGACATTTGAACTAATTCTACTTCAAAGTTTAATATATATGAAATACATTGTATTTTCAACCGTACATTCTCGATAAATGTCGACTATGCCTTTGCTAAGTAACGATTGTTTTCGTTGACTGCTCTGATTACTTTCTACTGGATTGCTTTTTGAATTTGCGATAATATTCGGCATGCATTTCAAAACTCGACAAACACTACCATTTTAATTTTATGACTAGGCAAGTGTTATCATTTGTAATGCAGTCAGACATTAAATTTTAAGACCTAAACGTGCACTTCCCCAAAATATAGCTTCCTTGTCCAGATAAATTAATCTTGCAATCAAACAATAAATCTAAACAACCCAATTATTATTTAACATTAAGAAACATGTAAGTAACAAATGCGGAAAGCATCTTAGATAATTGTTATTAACTACATATGTTCAATATTCGTGATCACGGGGCCTTCGGTGGCCAAGTGATAATTTTTTATATCTGCTAATGTACATTGTACGTGACTAATTTATCCTATTAAAATATATTTCTTGAAGGTCGTGTTACAGCTTATTCAAGTAATACCTTCGATTTCATATACAATTTATATATTGCCCACATTTTCCGCATTACAAATGGGATATACAAATCTTTCTTTATGGCTTTCCTATGAAAATATATTCATTACTCAATATTCTACAAGAGAAATATTTTTGATCTGCCCATCAGAATATTTTAATGCTAAGTTATGATGCTTAACCTTATTTTTTTAATGCAATTTGGTTACAGCGTAATTTTCTAACTTACTCAGGTACTTCCAACTATCAGAAATATCAATAAAGACATTAAAAGATCATAATTAAGGACCCAGTTGTGACTTTAGTGAAGAACGTTAGGAAAAGCGAAGAAATTTGAGAAACAAAGGGCTATCCTTTCAAGAAAATTGCCAAATCTTAAACTAATCGGCTATATTCATCGATGACTCTATAACCTTGAACTTGGAAGGTAAGACTAGAAAGTACTACCGTGTGATTGACCTCAATGATTTTTTACAAATGTTTCTAATTTTTGATGTTAGTATACATTTTGTTAGTAATTCGGATGAGGAGATGTTATAAGTTATATTTTAACATACAGAACGGCAAAATCTTGGCTTTGCACTTGATACCAAATTATGATAGTAATTAGTAATATATTGACACAGTTGCATAGCATTTTCTCTCACATGTTTATGATTTCGATATGCAAATTATGCGTTACTTACGTAAATGTTCTATACGGTAATCATGCGCTTTATCCAATCCAGTGTGTCTGTGGCATCTACCATCACACAAATATTGTCACTTGTTTTTTTATGAAGTATATTAATGTAGGTTTTAATGTTCTTAAAAGTGAAACGATTGCTGTAATCTAAGGACACTTGAATGCGAACAAGAATGAATTATGCTTTTTGTAGTTTGACCACTTATTCAATCGTATGTAAGCCAATTGATTCCTTACATCATTGGGTAAGACAAAAAAATAACGATTACCAAATGCTGCGTCACGAAAAATCATTACAACTATCTCAAAGTTAACAGTTAGTGAAACCTCGTAACTAACCTTTCGAAGCCTCAAGGCTGGAGACGAGCTCACATTAATTTTGTCGCAAATTACGAAAGACAGTTATGTTTTAAATTATATTGCTTATTACTCAATGTAAGACGATTTATGAAGCACGCCTTTCAATGTAGCGTATTTGTAACGTTCACTTTGGGTTCCGTGATATCTTGAGTTATAAAAAACCGTTGTTGTTATGACAGTACTGTCACTGCCTATTTCAAGTATTCATTAAATTGGCTCTCGGGTATTAATAATATTAGCTCTTTTATATAACACGGGTCATCTGGTATCGTAGGTACTTTAGGTTTGATCCGAGTCTGCAGTGAAGCTGACAATCCCGTAATTACAAGTTAGACAGTTTACCGTACAATGTATGATTCTAGATGAAATGAGAATTATTACGAAACCTTTAATGATTTAGCTTCTTAGAATCTGGAACTCCTTCAGTCACTTATATAGAAAATAAGCTATCAACTGGATAAGATTTAGATACAGAAATAACTTAGAAAAAGCAATTAAGAAGAATGAATATACAAAAGACATATATATGTACATACAAATGTATGTAATTGTGTCCTTATGTTCAAAACAGGTCTGTCCCCCGATATTACCAAATATAACTAACGAAGCCATATATACTACTGTAAACAACACAGGTTAGGAATCGCCGTACAAGAGAAAATTTGACCATTTTCAATGACAAAGTGGGGGAGATCTACATATCTTCATGTTCCAATTGATAGGTGAATGGATAATGAACTTCGGCAAGACATCAAAAATACATTCTAGCTTTAAAAAAATGCTTATCACAATGTGGCTTCAGTAGTAAACTATGTTAGATACAAGAAAGATTTAACTGGATTAAATGAATAATATGAAAGAGCGCAACGGTACGAACCAAAATCACTACTATGTTATTAATATGCACCAATGGTATTAATTCACGAGAATAATATAGGCACTCGTCAGTATCTAACTTAAACATATTAACAAAAATGAAAGGATTCGACCCATACCAATATCAACATATTCGACATACTCACATACATAGCTACAGAAAATCCCATAAAAGATAGAAAATAGTTTAACTGTAGTACCTTCTATTACTCTTTTTAACCATGCAATTCCTAAAATATAATTGTTTAATTCAGAGCATCCTTCGCCAAGAGCATTGACATTTAACCTCTTAGCATCTCCTCATGTTGTTATTCATTGAAAACCGTTATTATTGAATCATCATTATAGCTACCGGCAGTCGACATTAATCCTTTCCATAAAGTGTTACGTGTGACGTTTTTCTAATAATTTATTAACCTAACAAGTTAGATATTTATTTTGTCATTCCAATTTATATGTTTGGCGATAAAACTGCTATCTTACTGATTAAGCTACTGCTGAGCTACACCTTTCGTGGGAACAGACTTGTCGATGTGTTCATATCTAAGTTTCTGTATTGCTGTCAATACGCAAAAATCTTCAGCAAAAGTATTTATAGTCATTGGTATTCCGATAATTCCGAATGACTATCGCGTCAGATGGGCTTGTACGAATTTTCTCAGATAGTTTAGCCTTAGTTACATGACCTTAGAAGTTCGAAGGTCGAAGAATAGCAATAGTAGCTTAGAGGGTGAGATCAATAGCTTCTTAGAAATTATAGGACTAATATTCAGCTTAAGATGTATTGATTACTTCTTCTGTTCCCCAGAATACGTATTTTCATATTATGGTTCTTTTAAAATGCTACTATTTTGGTAACAATAAAAAACATTTTCAACGTGTAGGCAAATTATTTTAGATATAAAATTTTCCTTCTAAATTATGGATTAAATAATTTTACGAAACCGGCACACTTAAAGTAGGTAAAAGTCAAGGTTCCTACCTAAATACCAGCTGATTTGCAATACGTGAAATAACTACAATAAACAATGGTACCTATAACAAATGTTCAAGTAACTTGTATGTAATTACTGAATTTATACTAAAGACTGAACCTAAATCTGAACGTTTTATAAGGTTGGACACAACTGTTAATCGTTCATAGCTCAGTTGCACTCGGTGATTGGAAACAATCACCAGGCTTAGCAACTACGGCGCGGTCAGTAGTTGGATGGATGACTGCAGGTGGCATGTTACCATGAGCGTCTCCGTGATTCGGAGGTCACGTTAAGCAGTCGGTCCCAGTTGTTATCACAAAATAACAGTAGTGAAGCTTAGTTGGAGGCCTTTGGGCGGCTTAAAAACATCCAATAGTAAGATTACGTAGCCACAACGTTGTCTTGTCAGTCCCCAACCCGCACTTAGCCAGCGTGGGGACGTATAGCCTTAACCTTCTCCTGAGAGGAGACCCGAGCCCACCAGTGGGACATTATGGGTTGTTGATCGAACACAACTGGACCGGAACTTTTGAACAGAATACTTAGGAACTGCTGCAAATTAAATTTCTCTTTACAAATCTAGATAACTTTGGTTAGAAAAAAGGTTTCGTTCGGCCTACTTGGTCACGAATGGGAGACGGCTTAGTAAAGAGTTTATAGCAAATTTCTTTCTCCTTACAGTACTTATTGTTATCATTCTAAATCGTGTTTATGTCATGTACAAATACATATTTGAAGTTTGTCTTATAATATAGGTAGTTAATTAAACCACATCATAAGCGACAGACCTGCTTCCATTAAATAAGGATGCGATCGCCTTCATGAATATGTATAAATTAATTATTTGCCTCAGATATGTCATGAACATAAATATTTATTGATGTCATTTTGACAATTATTGTAGAATTTATGCAAACAAATTTATTTATTAGTTTGGGTTCTAGCTACTGGGTCCTTGCATTTTATTATATCTGGTAATGGTAATGCATGTATTTAGATTCAACAAAATATGTCATATTCAATTTGCATTAACGACTTATGTTTTTAAGAGTTCGGTGTCAGAGTAACAAATTGATTTATTTAGATCTTACAGATAGTAAAACTCGAGTAAACTCAGGGAATGGTATGCTCATTTTTCTGTTTGCATATGTTAGTGTCTGCAAACAAAAGAATAACACTATAAAATATGTATATTTATGAACCTTTTTCACATCTCTATATTGGGATAAATTAATAAAGTACTAATAATAAGTACTAAATTATTAACACTCAGTATTATACATACCTAGATAGTATCCTACGAAATATTAGTACTTCGTAACTTAAACATCTTATGTTATACTTAGTACACATTTCATAAGTGCTCTCGATGCAATGCACCGCTGGTACCATTAGCGTCTATTGCCAAACACTATGATTCATGATGCTACGCTCATTGTCTCTGCCGAGGTTGTTTGTTTGTTTTGTATCATTTTAGAATTTCGTAAGAAAAGGTTCAATAAATAAGAGAAATTTTATAGTATACTAATATTTTTTTATTTCGTGTTTGTACTATTGAAAATGACGACCTTCTGTCTCTGTACAACTGTTTATATTTTTGTTTTATAAATAAATAAATATCTTTCTACAATTTGAAGGATTAAATTTCCTAAAATCATTTCGTAGTCGACGCTAACAATATATAATGCATCAACTGCCAAAATTTAAAATTTTTGTCCCGTAGGTATAGTTTCAAGATAAGCGTTTATGAATCAAGTAAAGCAAGGGCAAGAAATTTGTATAGATTTTTAATAACAGTTATTAGATTAACAGAATTTAGTTGTAAATATATTTATGGAGCAGATATATATATATATATATATATATTTTGTAATTGAATTACCCATGTGAAGACAAGGTAAAAATACAGAGTGCTACCATCCCTTTCGTCCTTGTGTATTTTAGGAAGCGTCTAAGAGAGCAAAATGGACAGCAAGACATTACTGCAAAAAGAAGGATATCTGGAAACCAATACCATGTACAACACGTCTGGCCAACGTGGCATTGTAGGCCAAAATCTCCTTGATAAGGAGAGGCCAATTTCCAGCAGTTGACTGTTACGGGATGTTTGTTGATGATAGGATAGGAAAGGCTGTGACCCGGGTTAGGTGATACCTCAGTGCGGCCGGGCGTGTCACCTAAGGCGGGTCGGTGTTCCACGTCTTACTGTGTGAGAACGGTGTGAGGCATTACAGGTTCCTGCCCCGGGGGTGACTTTGGTGTCTGTATGGTGATGCGTTCCTGGAGCTCCTCCCGACTGCCAAGGTAGGCCGCCACGGAGTTAAGTGGGTAGACCGGTCCTCCGTCAGTCCCACACACGCACTAGGTCCCACGGAGGGTATGGTGGGAAAAATACCCGTCCCCACGTTAAAAAGAAAGGGAAATGTTGATAATATTGTCAGTAACTTACTCTAGCATAGCTTTAGATATGGTATTGACGCACATATCTAATTGAAAATCCAACAGTTTTTATATTCTTTTCGAGGTGAAATCATCCATAAAAACACCTCACAATGAACATATCAAAGGCTGTACACAACTGCTGTGCATGTGGTTTCGGAGTTTGGCTGTTATTTTGTGTGATATGAATGTATTTCCAAAAAAAAATATACATATTTATATCACTTGCATAGTGCCCATAATACAAGCTCTGGTTTGTTTTGGATAGATGTCGTAGTGTATGTATTATATGACCGAAATATATATATATTTTTTATGACGGACATTTTAACAAAAAACGCCATCTAGTCCCAAACTAAGCAGAGCTTGTACTATGGTTACTAGACAACTGTGATTATTACATAAATATACTTTTTTTTTGTAAATACATACATATTATAAATTATCATCTATTGAAGGCCTACATCGTCTTAATATTTAATTATAGATATTGTGTTATGTCCAAAATTGCTTAACAATAGATACGGAACTTACTTAAGAGCACTTAAAATATTGTATTTCTTTTTTTTTATAACGGAACACTAACGTTTGCAGTATGTTTTAATGTGTAGGTGTTGATTGGTCGAAAATAGTTCGCTTGAATATTTCGTATAAACGAGTTATATTAGCAGTTAATGTAACGAAGTTAAGTTTGTTACGCGAAAAGTGATGAAAGCGCTTTTCGGTTAATTAGTGGTCCTATTAGTGAAAACTTACTTCAAGAAATTGTGTTTTTTTATCATTTTAAAAGGATTTCTGGGTTTGCTTGGGAGATTCCATTATTTATCGGGTTTTATTTACTTTTTGCTATCATTATGACTAACGTGTTTTTTACAAAATAAAGCTTTCATTTGACTTACCTTTGAACATTGTCCTAGCTCTGAGCTAATGATTGAAAATGAAAATAATAATATAGTTGATATTAAAAGATAATTGACAGTGGAATTTAAAAAAATGTTACACTTAAAATTCAATAAATATTGCACCGAATATAGACTAAGAAAGTAGTAAGTAGTCTATCAACTCTTTGATAGTATACATTTTTACTGCCTTGGTGGCGCAGTGTTAGCGTACGCGACTGCTGTCCATGAGGTCTCGGGTTCGAATCCTGGGTCGGACCAAATGTTTGTATGATCTGCAAATATTTGTTTCGGAGTTTGGGTGCTTTCTATGTATAATATGTATTTATTTACAAAAAAAAAGTGTATATGAGTATTAATACCAGTTATCTAGTACCCATAGTACAAGCTCTGCTTAGTTTGGGACTAGATGGCGTTGTGTGTTAAAATGTCCGAAAATATTTATTTGTTAATTTGAAGGTCCAAAAGCCACTAATTCACACAATGATTATTACAAACTCGAGGAACACAGTTCATTATACATTAGATAGGTAAATCGTCTTTTTACGATCTCTTTTTGTACAGCAGTATAATTAAATAAACTAATGTGACCACGAGCAATGTCAACATAAGTAAAGCTCTTGACTCACTAAGAAGGTTTCGTAAAAAAATTGAATATTAGTAAAATATAACATCACTTAAGTGTATAGTGAAGTAAAAAATCATTGATATTATTTTGTTTAAGAGTATACTTTGGCTTATAACTTCAGTGGATAATCGTATTGACTTAGTATAAAAATCGTAAAAACTAATACAGATATGTGAGTAGTATTACTCGTAATACATTCTAGAATCAAATTCAGTTGTACTTATTCCTATTTTATCTATTTAAGTTTACACCTGACTGGTTTCGCCTTATGGCGTCATCAAAGGTGAATTTTATTCTAGAATGTATTGAAACAAGTTCCATCAAGTGCTGACAATCTTAAATATAAATTACTACTTGTATAATAAATTAAATTTTAAATTAAAAAAAAAAATAGATTTCATTCTGTGTATAATATGTATGCATTCACAAAAAAAGTATGTATGTGTATATCAGTTGTCTAATACTCATAACACAATATCTGCTTAGCTTGGGGCTAAATGGCGTTGAGTGTTAGATTTCAGAAACATTTACTATTTTTTAATTTATTGTTAAAATACAATAAAGATATACTCTCACAGTGAAACAATGTCCCGTACCAAAGATTTGAATTTAATTTACTAAAGTTGAATATCACTCATAAATACCCAAATAACAACCATGTGACAACCCTATACCATGCAGCCGTTAGTTTTTAAAAATGAATATATTTGAGTACACTTATAGTACTTATGTAATCTAGTGTGTGTAGTACCTCATTGAAATCGAATGTCGCGCAATCAGTTGACAGGCATGAAGGCTGCAAGCCTGCACGCCGAGTGACGTCACACGATGATTACCCACAATTGTCATCAGCGTGTAGGGTTGGCACAATTTACATAATTATTAAATTTAGAAAGGTAAAAAAAAAAAAGAAGTGGGATTATTTTAAAAAAAAAAAAGAATTTAAAAAGAGTTTAGACAGATTGCATTGTAGAGCTGTATTAAGTAATACCATTCTCTTTATTATGACTTTGCATTGAAATTCATGAATAGTATTATGGTACGAGTACCTACCGTTGAAACAGTGATTGACCGACGACGACAATAATTGACTGCACGATTGGTCTATTTTTGAAGCGGTTTTAAACACCGTTTTTTACTGCGTCATGTTATGTGGATTCAAATCCCACACGGGAAACACAAACATCATGGGTTCGATTCTCACCTGAGAAAGTGACTGTATCATGACACGATCATTATTTGTTTGCGAATAATAATTAATACATGGTATGGTATTATAGTGTGCTGAAAGTAATGATAAAAAATATACAAAAAATTTGAATGAGATGAAAAGCCCCGTCCCGTCTTTTGAAAAAACAAAAAACGATCCGCCACTTAAGTCACTCAGGGGATTGAATAGGCGTGGTGACACGCCTTATTTTGAATATGTCACTCGAAGGAAAACAATAACATCAACATCGGTACGGAAAGATTATCTCCATTTCATTTCATCCACATTTTTTTGTAATATTATCATTAATTTCATCCAGACAAAGGCTCGAAGATTTAAAGACTATAGATACTTGACATTGGCGGAAATAGCTGATCCGGCTGGTTGCTATTTCATTGAAAGAAGACGAAAAACATCAACATCGATAACAATAGATGTAACAGATATTTACGAGGGGAAAGAATTTAATGATTTAACAAGGTAAAAGTCTCTTAAGTATAATTAAATTATTGTGTTGTTATCACAATATTGATAAAGTACTTTCACTAAATAACTAGCTGAACTAAAGTTATAAAGTTATCAAAATTAGCATTTTAATGAAATAATTGACTTTTTGTGGGAAAATTAATTGATATGTGTTGCTAATTGATATTGGTAATTTACACGAGGTACTCATAGCCCAGTTGCACTCGGTGATTAGAAACAATCACCGAGGGTAAGCAACGACGGTGCGGTTATCACCTGGATGGTGACCGCTGGTGGCATGTTACCATAAGCGTCTCCGCGATTCGGATGTCACGTGAAGTAGTGGGCTCCGGTTGGCATCATAGGATAACAGTCGTGAAGCTTAGTTGGAGGACTTTGGGCGGCTTAAAAACATCAACGGCAAGATTACGTAGCCACAATGTTGTCTCGCCAGTCCCCAACCCGCACTTGGCCAGCGTGGGCACGTATGGCCTTAACCCTCTCCTGAGAGGAGTCTCGAGCCCAGCAGTGAGACGTTATGGGTTGTTGATTTGTTGATTGATTTGATTGGTAATTGAATTTCTTGAAATATTATTGATAGCGCTTTACTAACTAGTGCTCCTTTTTTTTACGTGTGGAAACCCCCTCGGACTTTCACCCCACCGGGGCTCGCGGCGAGGCGGTGTGTCGGAATCGAAGCGACTGAAACCACACGGTGTGCCACTTTGCGCCTGAGACGGGCGAGATCCGGGAACCGCTTGCTTACGCCATCCGGACCCACTAACAAGTGCTCCTGACCCAGCCATAGGTTCGCGTTTTATTATATTCAATTATTCTCTAAAAATACAGCTTACGGCTACAATGTTTATCGTTTAACAAATAGTAACGAACAGAATATGACAATTTGCTCATCCATACTAACATTATAAATTCGAAAGTAACTCTATGTGGTTGTGTGTTACGCTTTCACAGTTAAACCGTTGCACCGACTTTAATGGAATTTGGCATAGAGATATTTGGTTTTTCAGAAAGAAAGGGGTGGAGCTACAGGCAAAAGCTAGTGAGCAAATAATATGCATAATAAACCTTCAAGTACGTAAATGAGCTCTGTTCAAGTGTGTGACACACATGAAAAATTGTTTTCCTGTAAGTTCTGAAAGATGGAGAAAGCAGTGATTCAATATTCTGATAGAGCATCTTTGGTTTTTGCAGGCCGGACCACACACGCACAGAAACATACACATATTTTTGATCATCGTCACCAACAGATGTTATTGTCTAATAGAGGATATATTATGCCTCTCCTTAAGAAGACCTGGACTATACTATCATACCTGCTGGTAGGTTAGTATAGTGTTTGTTTTAAGTTTTTCCATAATTTTTATGTGTGCAAATCGCCCACATTGTTGGGCATGGCACTGTCTGCACTCTCTTTTAACCATCATTTAATACCACGCCTATGTCTACTATCTATAATACAATCAATAACATTTATTTTCTACAGATGGAAAAGTCAAAGATCATTTTCTCTCAACCACGAAGTAATCAATCAACAAAAACTAACGTATTGAAAGCCAAAACCATTGCCATATCCATCAAATTTGATTGTTTACAGACATGAAACACAAATGTCAAGGGAATGGTACTGCCTAAAGTAAGGTTTATTTAAATATATACAATTTACCGGCAGTTTTTTTATTGCTTACATAACATTTTATTTTTTTGTTTATTTTAATTAATACATTTTGTACCTTGGATACATTTTTGTTTCTCTACAGTTCATGTAAGATCTGAGAATTTTTAATAAAATTTAAGTAATTGTATATTCGTTAATGAGAAACATTAAAAAGCTCTAAATACAATTAATTCAAAATAAAAGCTATAATTATTATACCTCTGAAGCTAATTTGTAAATATCCTAAATTATTTCATGCCCCATCGGATTGTAGTGCCAGCCATTTACTTAGTTAGGTACTATAAAATCACCATCTAAAACCAGATTTAGAGGAGATACTTACTTATTATAAAAAAACGGCATGCATTCTAGGAACCTGGAACTTAGAAATACAAATAGGCAATATGACGAGTACTCGATACAGCTCTTCTCAATAGTCAACCCTATATCGCTGATGATCGCCGCGGCCTTGGAAGCAGTCACGAGTTGACAAACCAACGACTTTGTGGATTTGTTTAATTTTAGTGGAAAACCGTCGTGTTGCCGCGAGCGTCACGATCATCAGGCGAAGTAGGTAAGTACATATCAATGGTTCAAGGCGCAAGAGGCAACGAATCAAAAGTTCGTTACAGTTAACTATTTACGTATTGACGCTATTTGGTTAGCTTTTGATCCGTACGGTGACGGACTAAGAGTATGCAGTGTCATAAGAGAGAACTAAGGGATAAACAAACCAAAATGACTATGAAAATTTGATACAACTCTATACCAACCCATCTCATCTCTTCAAAGGCCAACGGGTTATAAAAAACCCCTTTGCTAAAGACAGTCCTTGCTAAAGACCTCCCTTGCTTGTCCAGTGGACTGTGGACTATTGAGGCCGATAATGATTAGCTTTTTACGGCAAGGGGAGGGCAAACAAGCATACGGGTCACCACATAGATCTATACACTATACAAATAAACGAAATAGAACTGTTTAAAAGTAACCGCTTGTTACTAAACGCATGTACATGGTACGTAAGTATACCAAAATAACGTTTATTCCTATTTTTATCCGTCTATCTGTTGGTCTGTCTGTTTGTTTTGGGTAAACTCTGAACAACTGGACTGTATTGACAAGATTTTCACTGGCAGATAGCTGATGAAATAAGGAGTAAGTTAGGCTACCTTTTTAGATTAGCCTTGCCCCGCGATTGTAAAGGTACAAAAATAATCGCGTATAACACCGTATATAATAGAATTCAGCTAGTATTACATATAAATGACTACCACTTCCCAAGACAGCTGGAAACATTTTCGTATCGCGGGGATTCAAAACATACATGAGATTGACACAAAGCACACCTATATTGAAGACAACAAATATATGGCTCAAACAAAGTGTTGTCCCGTGTGACAACAATCAGCGCAGTAGAAAGCGCTTAGGTGACCGCTTAAATCACTGCGCTATGTGTGGAGTCAAGAGTGACAAATGCCACAGTTGCTGTTCTTAGTCCTAGAGGTTTTGGAGAGTTTGGACTCCGGTAAGATTGCTCACTCGGTAAAAAGGTAAAAAGGATCACTTCGAAAGAATTAAATAAATTGCTTAGCACCATTGTAAGGTAATGGTATCTCTCCAGTTAAGTCTGACCTCTCGTGGTAAATGAAAAATTCGCTTCAATTAACCCTTTATTAACACTATTTTATTAGCTTCACTTGTTACAGACTAATGAACTAGTTATGTAAAAATATTGGTTGTTAATCGTAGAATACTTGTGATTGTCGAATCGAATTAAACGTTTGGTGTAAACTATATACTTTAAAACTAAACACAACATTAGTATAGTTTCAATACAAGAATATAGTTTAAGGTAATTAGCTATCTTCCAACTATTCTTTCGTTGGTTTCATTAACTGAATAATGTAACTTTAATGGCAAATAGTGAACACGTCAAGTTACAGTTCTTGTATTTTGTTTTTAGTAAACCGGACAGATTTAGCACAATAGATAGTTAACCATGTCAAGAAGTTCATTTTCTGTCGCTATTTCGCATAATAGCAAATTAAATACGAAGTAACGTTTTTCTTGAAATTCTATTACTGTAGTACTATATAATATTTCCAATATGCATTTTTAAAATATATTATGTATGTATGAGATTCTCTGTATGAAGCTCTTTCTTCTTAATTCTTTCCAGACAGGCTTAATCAAGAAAAAATAATTTCAATCTGCAACAAATATTTCTAAATTTTCCTAATTGTTTTATACTGTAATGATAACGCAGTTTGTGAGAGCTCATATTAAATAAAGTATTTTTGTTATCTGTAATTTATTATAGCGATGTCATTGATACATGATCCAATTCATGAGAATTTTTCTTTGTGTATGGCCCTGCCTAAATGACTCTACTCTGCCTGATGGAAAGCTTAAGCAGAATCAAAGAGTGGTGGTCACATTACTCATTGCGAATGCAAACAATTCAACAAAGCATGGAAGCCTAGGGATACTTCTGAATCATTGAGCCTCCGGTTTTGCACTCACCAACGGAACACGACAGCACGAACGCTGGTGGATGGTGGTTACATGTTAACCACCATCCACCAGCATTCGTGCCAAAGCAGAGCAGTAACTAAACAAAAGTGAAGCTGTGAACGAACGCTTTATTCATATCCGATCGCTCCCCGCTTGCACTACAAAATCAAAGTTGAGCGCAAATTCGTATTGATACGCAGATTTTCTATGCAAATGTCGATTACTTTAATTGGAATGGCCTTTGCTTGTGTATATACGCACACCAATGTAATATCGCAATATTGTTTCAAGATATTTTTTTATTATGTCGTAAAATGACTTGTAATTCGCATCGAGGACAAATATTATGTGTGAAGAGGTTATAATATGACTAATTCGTGGAACGATGGTATTAGGCAATGCAGTCACGTCATATGTTGGGAATTTGTGAATACTGTCACTTTCAATTACCATTTTTTGGAAATTATCATTGGGTTTTGGCCAGGATAAATATTGAGTGAAAGGCAGGATCTATAGCTGGGTCCAGCTACTCTATAATAATAGTGAACGAAAGAGTATGTAATTTAGTACAGTTAAAATTTATATGAAGGAGTGCAGAAAGTAAAAAAAAAGATTGAATTTAGACCACAGGGCAGCTACTAGTATAAGTAAATCTGTAAGGAGAAATGTTAATATTTTATTTAAAGGAGCAAATACTTCAGCAACTCTTAAATTTTAAAAAAATTAAAGAAAATATTTAACCAACCTAACTTCTTAACATTTTTCTCTGTACTTGCTATTTTTGCAGGCTTTTACTAATTATTTCTTATTTAATGTTGTTTACTTTAAAATTGATGAATTTGCATACATACAACTTTTCATTCAACTGCCAAAATTTCAAGATTATCACCCCAGCCGGCCAGGCTTAGACTCTGCATTGATGAATCAGTCAGTCAAGCAAGTAATACATGAACCGATTTAAGGATGGTGATTATAGAATTCAGAGATTCTCTCGGCAATGTAGGTATATACAGATGAATATCTATTTCCCTTGGTCACGGCATCACGCGCGAGCGTCTTCGCTATATAGGCTATATAACATCACGCTACTACTAATGGGATTATCAATGAAAATGTAGCGAAAATGGGGAGTTTATTTCTTTTGAGGAACGCAGACCAAATCAATCATGGGTCAGCTGGTGTAGAATAAGTATTTATTTGAGATTTATAGGTGTATGCGGCTGACACGTCTACCATCACATTTGAAGTTTTCTTTCCTTCCCTGATAGGCGTAAAGCAATCGTCTTCTCCACAAACCTGTATAGAAACTAAGAAATAATGACGTGCGTGTTTGCCACAACACTTGCCTGTCTCGAGGACCGTTACGTCACATCCTTCCCCACAAATGGAGGATTCACACGATCATGTACGTGTCACTGCAATTAATATAATTTTGCATTCGTTTCGCTGGCAAAATTTTAATTTCTATACCAAGCAACGGTTAGAAACTGTAATTGAAAAATAAAAAAGACTATTTTGTCACACGCACTTTATTCGCGACTATATATGCCAAGTCAAACCTTTACTCCTACCAGCGATAATCATTGTATCTTGGATGCTGGGTACAGTCCGAAGACATCATCTGGCCAAAAATCATGTATTCCTTCATACCTTCCTGGACACTCCGTGATGGGACTGGATCTACCAGAAGATGAATCAACGTCACAATATGAGTATTTATTCTGTATTTTTAATAATAAGCGTGCTGGTATTTCTGGAAGGCATTTCTCCCAGCACATTTTTTAAGACTTCTTCGTACTACAATTGTATATTATTCTGCAAAACTTTATAGAATAAAGAAAATTATAAAATAGAACTTGGCATTCTCTTCAATGACAGAATGACCATAGACAGAAATTAGTCGACGTTTTCTTAAAAGTTTACATAACAGTAGTGTACTGTTTATATATGATTTATGCTGATATACGATAAGTTTTTAATTGAGATTTTTTTAAAATCTTTTTGTTTATATGCATTATTTGGGTGTTCCCCTTCTAGGATATTCCTTAATTTAGAGTTTAATATACATTACAAAGTATGTTTTTTTTAAATAACTCTGAAAAAAAATGTACACTAATGTAATTAATAACAAGTAGGCGACAATTTAACCACTGATGATAGCATAGTTTGGAAGAATTTACAATATATAGGCAGAGGGAATCGCTTACGATCAAGCTTGCCATATACTTATTTAATAATAATAATAAATATGTTCAGACATTTTAACACACAACGCCATCTAGTCCCAAACTAAGCAGAGCTTGTACTATGGGTGTACTAGACAACTGATATTAATACTTATATACTTTTTTTTTGTAAATACATACATATTATACATAGAAAACACCCAAACTCCGAAACAAATATTTGCAGATCATACAAATATATGCAATAATATCAGACACATCTGTACACGGAAGTGAAATAATTATCGAAAGTCGGAGATTTAGATCCTTCGTGACTTGATCGTATACCGTTAGCAGACTAATTTTATTTATTCGTCTTCATAGTCTTTAATTACAGGATTATGATTGTAAAGACTAAAGGAAAATATAAATCAAAGCTTTAAATTAATTAGTCGAGTTTTAAGATGAGTCGAACTGATTTAAGCGCAAATTTTAATTATAACTGTTACTGACTCTAAATAAAGTGATGAGATTGTTGTGAGAAATGACTTGGGAAAGTAAGTAAAGTGTTATATGGATAAATAAGGTTTATTTCTATAAATAGAGGCATATTGATGAGGTATAGTGTATTATTAAATAATTTTTGTATGCGGCCCCGCTCGCGTATTCAATCTCCTGTGCCGATGAAGGCCAAAATATGGCGTCTGCCAATTTATGCTACAACGTTGAACCCCACCTCGTGGTATTTTTCACGAGGTCTATTTTAACCATATATAAGCTTTTTATATTGTTTTTATCACTATAACACTTAATTTCAATGTCTAGAATAGAAAACATGATTCAAATAAAAAATCAGTCAATTTTAGAGGTAGACCATAAACAACTATGATTAAAAAGTCACAAGAGAATTGCCGAGATTTGAGTTCCCGCTAAAATCAGGTGGAATGAACCTTTGGTATCAACGTATCCTCATTCACTCGGTGTCTTGTTGACACCCAAATCTGTTTTTTTTTAGTACCCCTGCATAGGTCGAAGTTCAATGGTAATACATGAAGGAAGATTACACAACAGCATACCTACATTAATCACAAATCAATAGCAAATATGAGAGTTGAATACTAACCATTAAATTTTACGCGTGTAATCCATCTACCAAAGGCTAGTACCAAATATAACGATAAAAAGAATGAACAGTGAAGGATTTGAGAACTATAAATTATAACGGATTTTATAAAAACACCGTATAAAAAATAATCTATAGAATATAACAGTTTTTTATTTAGAATGGGAGGGACACGAGCAGACATATCGCTTGCATGCAAGCATTACCGCCGCCCATGACACCCGCAACACCAGAGACGTCATAAGTACATTGCCGGCCTTTGGGGAATGGGGAGAGGGATGAGGGGAGAGGTTGGGGTATGGGCCTCCGGTATCCTGGGTCCGGATGGCGTAAGAAAGCGGTTCCCGGACCTCTCCTGTCTCAGGCGCAGAGTGGCACACCGTGGTGGTTTAGTGGGTAGTCTGGCTGGAGTCAGTCAGGAGTCCCACACAAAGTGAACCCCCTGTCCCCGCGGGGGGGGGAGCGAAGTGCGTAAAGGCATTACAACACGTAAAACAAAAAAGAAATGGGCCTCCGGTATCCTCACAGTGAAACACAGCGCAGGCACTGTATCACACCGGTTTTCTGTTAGGCCGTGGTATAACACCGGTCGAGCCGGCCAATGCATGCCGAAGCGTGGCTCTCACACGGTGGCACTTTTGAAAACTCTATTCTTCTACTAACATAACTAAATACTTACTTAAAATAATATCTGACATATTTAAGAAACACGTAACTTTATTCATTATTATATTATCCCAGCCAAAAGCAGGCCAATGCTGGATAAGGGTTCTCCCGAAGTTCACTCTGTAAATTATTTTATTCTATTTTCATTTAAATTAATAAAAAGGCGCTAAAAGGCTAAGTGTCCATTGCTAAGCCTTATTGGTTTCTAATAAATAGGTATTTATTAGACACTCAAGTGATAATTGATAGTTGTCATGTTTTGACAATTTACTTAGGCACTTACCTATTTCATTTATGATCGATAGTATGCTAAGGTGTTAAAGTACCAATAAATTTCATTTATTACTAACAGAAAAAGCAACAATTTATTTGATACGAAAAAACGTAATTACTTTTAAATAGATATCCTTTATTGAGGAAATAATTATGTAAATATACATAAGCTAGGACAACGCAACGCATTATTAGAGGATTTACTTGAATATATTATTGTCATTCTAGTAAGTTACGGAAACATGAGGCATTGCTGGAACTGATAAGAGATTATAAAATTTTGTATACAAGTTGTAATATTTTGTTATAAACCAATAATTTCCTTAATTAATTAGATAAGATAGTATAACTTTATAGCCCTCTTCAAAGCACCGCACAGTGAACTATATTCAGTGTAGAAAAACTATTCCTTTTCCTGGTGTAGAATGCCTTTGTATTTTTCTTATTTATTACAGTATAAGTATCTAACTAAAAGAGTAATATGCCAATGCCTCAGTAAATTGTTTAATAGTAGCTAATTACTAATAGTAGTAAGACAAGTTTTACAACAATTGCAAAGCCGTAACGGAGACAATAATGATTTGAAAGTACCATCACACAACTTTACGTGTCTCATGGAATATTCAAGAAACAAGTTTTAGAAATTCTAAAACTTTGCTTACATCCTCCTTGGCCATTACCAAAAACATTATGGTATTTAGAAAAAATAAACACACATTCAAAATTCAAACGTTTCTTATCTTTGCAGAAAAAATATCTAAAACTAAATTTGAATATGGAATAGCTAAAATTAATCAACATTACGCCCGTTCTAAAGCAATGTATTCATTTCCTAATACTCGATACTTATTTAAAAAAACATGACTTATTTCGATAGCTGTAGTGATGGTAGCCGCAAAAAAAGTTAGTAACCAGTTTATGGTAGACGACACGTCGCTTCTTGCCGGCTACTGTGGGAACTGGGTCGGGACACGCTTTATTTTGTTGTGACACGGCCCAGGCGCCGCGCAGCGACACAATCGTATGGTGCAAGAAAGAAGAGGACATACCTATGCTTATTAAATATGAATTATAATTACAATAAAATGTTGTAGTGTTTATTTTTTGTACCTTATTTTTGAAAACTAGCAAAATTTTTTGAAAAAAAATCTTTATATCTTCTAATACAACTTAAAGAAATATAGGCAACCTGCGGGTTTTTTTACCGTATTCTATTTTTGCCAAAATAAAAAAAAAACTAACAAATAAATAAATGCGTACTCGATTATAATGTGTACATTAATGTTTACAGAAATGGTAGGTAAATAACTTTAAAAATTTTTGCTGGTTTATTTATAAAAACGAATAAAGCTACCATAATTTTTTATCTAACTGTTAACATTTTAATTAGTCAAGACATAAACAACTCTATATTTTTAATAAAATCGCTACAGTTTATCATATAAATCATATCAACGACGTTTGACACAAAATAGTTCATTAGAAAGAGGCACACCAATCCGAATTCAATACGTGACTCGATCTTAGTCGAAATTGGCTATGAGTCGTCGATGTTGCCGTGAGGCGGGGACAATTGATGAGGCAAGTGTTATGTTTGTATAATACTATTTACTTGTTTGTAAGTAGTGTAACTAATAGTTATTTAATGTACATCATCATCGTGGGAGAGCCATGCTTCGGCTGAAACGATGACAGGAGTGTTGAATAGTTCTTAACAAATCCGTGTGGTGACGGATTCAATGTCTCCCTATTTATCCCATGGGTGTTGTAAGAAATGGCCAAGGGAGCAAACTTCGCAAAGAAAAGAAAATCTTTAAACAAAGCTATCCCCGTCCCGTCCCCGACCCGTCTAGTCAGCGTGGCTTTGCCAAAGTCGATCGAAACCTCCTTAAAGGTTGTTGACAACTTGATGACGAATGCTTTTCACCGACTGTGTAAGTTCATTATTAACTCCATGTTTGAGGAGTGGGGTTAGTCTCAAACAGCCCATTTATGGCTCTTGAGTTGTAGAATGGCCCACAACAAAGGTTGACGAGGTAGTGAGGAAAATAGAGCTCTCTTAGTGGCCTGATATCTGATTTCTGACTACTAGATTCGACTTCTATAAGCGATCTTCTAACTACGTATATACAAGTTTATCAGGATTTGATGGTCAACGATTACCGGTCAACTACATTACAAATCACAATCATCTGATCCTTCCTCTACAAGACAACACGTGTCGGCATTGGAAGTCACCGCTCCAGGGTGGTAGATATACGCTTTCGCACTCATCGCTTCGGTTCTTTTTTCCTATGCCGAGTGATTAAAACCTGGAAAACACTGCTAGCGCACGTGTTTCCGTTCCACTATGATCCTTGTCCGGCTTAGTGTAGGACACCATGCTGCATTGACCTTATTTGCTATGAGGATGGTGACTACCAATCTTGGATTCTGCTTTCAATCAAGCAGAGCTCCTATTCCTTCTACTGGCAGCTAAGAGAAAAAAAATCTTTGTACTGAACTGTTTCAACGATCTCTCATGCTACGCAAATACATCATAGATATAAAAATGAAAACGTAACGAAAAAAATTGTATAATAAATTTACAGTCACTTTTCAATCACAGCCCGGTACAGTTAGAACAAAAGATAAAAATCCAATTTATGTACAAGAAGACAATTCTCACTTAAGTAAAAGGTCCCATAATAAAAAAGCTCGTCATCTCGCGGGACGATAAAGTGACTTTGTATCATCTATCAATCTAACATGATGAAACCAGCGGGGGTCTACTAGTCGTTATTCGTTTCTTCCCACCGGCATGCTGAACACACAACCCAAACACCGTGTCTGTAATACAGAAACTTTGCTTGTAACTTCCTTAAAAGTGACACACAGTGTTAATAGATGGAATAGTGCACTTCGACAAATAAAAAGCGACGCCCACGACATCTTAAATACAAAAAACAATTATTACATTCACGACAGCGGTCTTTGTAACAGTCTTTATCTGATGTTTCGACATTGAATGACAGTATTAATTTCATATATACACGGCAAGCAAACATCATAAGTAAACTTTGAAGTACGATGTTTGATGTTACTTTGACTTTAGATAAAACTTTTATTAAGTTAATTATGGAATTTATGTTCGAATACTTTCAAATATTCCTGAGATATTTGTGTAATATGTAAGGAAAAAGTGGCTGGCAGCGGATGGATTCGTACCGTCTAAGAATGGGATAGTTGGCGTTCCTTGGGGAATACCTTGACGGAGCTAAGCTCATCCTGATGATGTGAGAAAAATATATCAATTCAAATGATGCGAGAAGAAAACTTTAATCATGAAAAGAAAAGTAACCTAAGTAACCTAAGGTTGCCTGGAAGAGATTGCTTTTGGCAATATGGCCGCCCTTTGTACACTCCGTCTCACATTTTATGTACTCTCTTCTAACTGTAATATTATAGTATGCAAATAAAGAATTTTCTATCTATCTATCTATCTAATTAGATAACAATAATGATATTGTATACTTCTAAATTGTTAGTTCTTTATTTGCACATTTGTGATGTTGTATGTACGACCCTTAAATATTACTACAACTTTCGAAATATATTTGAACTAACTTTTAACTGCGGCTCCGCGTAGGTATCGAACATCGTGGAAAAGAGTAACCTATATCCTTCCTGAAGATTTAACGTATCTTCAAGCCAAATTTCATTGAAATTGGTGAAGTAGTCTACCTATGAAAACGACATTAATCTTATAAATTCGAAACTAACTGTTTATCTAGTACAGATAAACAGTTAGTTTCGAATTTATAAGATTAATGTCGATATTATACCCTCTTTCTGAGGAAAGGCTTATTGATGATGATGAAAGCAATAAAACTGTATCGGACCTCTTCTAGAAATACAGTGAGGTAGAAACGACAACGACCCACAATGACTTATAAATCATCGAAACCTTATTTTGTTTCCTAGTCGACGTAGACTTTCTTAGTGGCAATATACGTATTCTAGTGGAGGCTAAAAACTTATGTCATTGCCGTCTTATTTTCTTTCTTATTGCAATGTACAATACTGTAAATGTTTTAAGCTCTGTTCTGTTCTATGACTACACAGGCCACTAGCATACATAGCCACAACATATCATATACGTATAATTTTCGTGCCATGTTGTTGCTCCAGATCTTTGTAGCCGATTTTCAAGCCATTTTTCACAAAATGTGTGTTTTGCGTACATAAGATAGAATAGTTAACATCACGCTTAATCCGACAGGAGGCGAGCATGATTGAAAAGAAACGCAGACAAAATTGTGTGGGTCAACTAGCAGTAAGTATAAAAATAATCAAAACTGAAATTACCGCAACTCAATTGCCCATAGCAAAACACGTGAGAAAAATAGTAGCTTAGAAAAAAGAAAAAGTATGTACGTCGTAGATCATGAATGAAATTTTATGAATAGACTTTAGAAAATCTGACTAGTAATAATTGGTGAATTAAAAAAGTAGCCCACGCAAATCTCGCGTGAGGTTCGTCCAAAGTAATCGATGGATTCTATTAACTGTTTTTTAACTAAGTAATAATTTGATTTCAACATTTTTTTAAAGATATAAACAAATCAATAAACATTAATCAACAAACCTTCGCAAATTACGAGCCGGCTATCAATTAGCTCAACAAATCGTACAGATATTTATCAACACGGACTAGGTGTTGCACATGACATGTAATAATGCATTCGCTATGCTAATACTTATGTTTATAAGACGTGCGAATGTCCTCGTTTGGAGTAAAGGACGTGCGAGCGAGAATTGATCTCAGCTCCATTGTTGCACGTCAAATCCAACTAATATTATAAACGCGAAAGTTTGTATAGATGGATGATTGTTACTCTTTCACCTAAAAACTACTCAACGGATTTGGATGAAAGTTTACAGTAATATAGCTGACACATCAGAATAACATAGGCTACTATTTGCCGCGATAGCCAACATATTCGCGGGCGGAGACACGAGCATAAACTAGTGTTCTATAAATGTATTGACAAGGGGAATGAAAATTAAATGAAATGTTTTTTTTGCGTAGAAGATGTTTCCAGAAGAACTAAAATTTTCGACCAGTTGAATATTTCATCTCATTGATTTTAAAAAATTTAAAAGAATATGCCATTGCCATGGTCTACGAGAAATACACCATTCAATTATGTCATACGTGATGGTGCAAACTCGCGTAAGTATTAATTATTGTGTGTAAAATTATTTAAGTAGGCATGTACTTATCTGTTTTTATAATTTATTGAATGACTTTTTGCCGTTTTCAAACCATTTTCATATCAAAATATCCTCACAATGAATTTTGAATTGAAACTGTAAAAAAGTGCAATATATTATCAATCGATATATTTGTTTGTCAAGGTGTTTCAGCTGGCAACCAATGAAAAATATGCATTGAAAAACTCAAAGCTTCTGTATCAGCAAACGATAGTTACAAAGTACACACACACACACACACACACATACACACACAGACACTTTTTTTGCATATACTCCCTTAACGGTATCGTCCAGGGTGGCAGTAAATCTTTAAAATAGTTTTAAAAAGAGTATAATGGAAACGTACAGTCGATTAGTCACAACACAATCAGGCATTTACGCAAAAGTAACGCTATCAGAGAGTTCACGACATGGCAATTACACGATCGGGAATCAAACCTGCGTCACTGATACATGACTAAATCACTGACTAACTACGTTCCCATACAATAACTTGTACAAATAAATAAATCTTCCAGTTAAAAATCTTATTAATAGAATGAGATCATTAAATGACGAGATGCTTTTAGTAGAATGTTGTTCAGTTGTGTATATAATGACTTCTACATAAATTACAGTAAGAAAGTATCGCACTTTAATATGCATGCATTTTAAAGGTACCTAGTTAAATAGTAGTGGCATTACCACCGAAAAAGTAGGTCCAGCTTAACCAGCCGTTTTATACGTTTAATAATCCATTTCTGGTAATGATATTGAGGCCATGGAGATAATGTTCTAAATCGCTTGACGGAAAATGCTGGTTCCATGGTGTGAACTAATCCTAAAAGTTAAGACTGTAAGTGACTGCGTTCATTGTAGTATTAGTTTTCGTACACGGTCAATTTTCTAATGTCATTTTTAAGATTTTTTTAAAGCTTGTTGCACTTATCTTAAAAATTAACCATCTGAATAATAAAGTTTATTATCCGTTACAGATTTTGCTCAATTTTCCCCTTTCTTATATAGCAGCTATTTTTGTTTGGTGCTATGGCCTTAATACCTCTAATTAGTCATATCCCCTTCTTCGTTAATAGAAAAGTATAAGTAAAACTTCTAAGGAAGCCATTAACAGTCAGACAAACGGGCTACAACGAAACTATATGTACACAATCATACAAAACTAATATAAAACGTGAATATAATCACGAAATTGAACAATTACGATGATATTATAAACATATTCAGTAACTGTGTAATTGTCTGTCCTTAAAACGCCATTTTGTATTGCCTACATCGTGAGGTAGGTGCGGTTTGCATTTTATGGTTATAAAAAATATAAAACCATTAATTAATTAAAAGAAGCTATATCCGATTCATTTTTATTTATTTATTTGGAGGAGCTTAGTTGGAGGCCTTCGGGCGGCTTAAAAACATCCAACGGCAAGGTACACAGCCACAACGTATTCTTGCCAGTCCTAAACCCACATTTGGCCAGCGTGGGGACGTATGACCTTAACCCGAGCCCAGCAGTGGGACAACAACTGAGCGAGTGTCAGCATGGGTTTAGAACTGGTAAATCTACTTCGACTAATCTTATTAGCTTTGTCGACTATTGTGTTACTGAAAAAGACCATTATAAGCAGGTAGACGTGGCATGCTTTGAATTTAAAAAACGTTCGATCGTATTGATAACGCTATACTTTAAAAAAAAATTGCAGCTTTTGAATTTACTCCAAATCTATTAAAATTATTTGCTAGCTATTTCTCTAATCGTAGGCAGTTTGTACAGCTGGGTAATTATCAGTGGGATGCATATGACACCCGTTCAGGTGTAAGTCAGGGCAGCATCTTAGGACCGACGCCCGATGCCCGACGACGATGTTTGCAGACGATCTGAAGCTTTTCTTGGAAATCAGTAGCCCGGACGACCGTGAAGCGCTAAACGGGACATAGATAGTGTTGTTGTAGCCTGGGGTATTCACAACCGGTTAGAATTTAATGCATCTAAATGCAAAACGATGGCATTTACTCGATCTCGCTCTTCGTACATCCACAGTTATAGAATATCAGATGTCCCTATGGATCGAGTCCCAGAAATATGTGATTTGGGTTTGACTCTGGACTCGCGCCTTACCTTCAATACACATATCACAAATTAATGTAAAAAAGTTTCAAATCCTTAGGTTTCGTTATGAGAATGTCTTCGCCTTTTCGATGCAGAAACACTGTCACCGTATTGTATTCTCTTTTGTTCTGCGAACTTTGAAGTATAACTCCATAATCTGGGACCCGCACGAGCGAGGTACAATACGATGCTAGAACGCGTCCTACGGTAATTCTCAGGTTTTTTATACCAAAAGCTGTATGGGTTCTACCCATATTTATATCCATCGCTTTTTGTCCTCGGCATGGTAGGTCTGGATACACTTGCACTGCGACGTAAGTGTGCTCTAATGGTACATTGTTATTTGTTACTAAATAATAAAATAGAAAGTTTGAATACTTTGTCTCATGGCATGTTGCGGGTACCAAACCAGTATACACGGCTACGAGCTGCCGTCTCCTCACCGCGCCGCAGGTGACGACGTATGTGGCATAATACGCTCCCACGAGCCAAGCAGTTAGTCTGCTCAACTTTATGATTACTCAGTACCCGGATATCGACATATTCCATACCAATATAAGCACATTTTTTTAATTTTGTATATTTTCCTTAGTGGTACGTAATATAAGTATGTAACAGACATTAATTCCTGTTTTTAACATTGTTTATTATTGTACTGGGTCGCTGTACGTGTTGGGCAAAGTGTGAGTGCGGTGAACAGCGGATTAAATAAATAAATAAGCCCTTTGAATATATTATTTTACTATGTTATTAACTAGCATGTATTATTTCATATATGAAACCACATGTCATGACAAGGCTTACCTTTTGGTTACCATGCTTAATGCAATGCAGCAAACCTATGACCAGCTTCAACTGATAATAGGTTTTACCCAAGCAATACTTGAAATTACGAGAAACTATCACCCCAACTAAGTGTCTTAAAGTTTAGCCTAATGTTAGAAATATTTATATTCTTAAAGTTAGTTGTAGGGACACGCTAATTTAAGCACAAACGAGAAAGCTTGACCGGAGCGGTACTATCCTCGCACAAAAGACCAATATTAAATGGCAGAATTCGTACTGTCGTGTTTTTTTATGACGAAGCAGTTAAATAGGCCGCCATTGTTTGTGTCACTATCCCGCATGTTGCATTGTCTACATTCACAACGAGCATTAAGAATGGTGATAACTCTTGGTTTCTGCATTCTTTCACTTTGTCAGGTTCATGTACAAAAAAGCAAATCTTGGGTCCAATTTTTAAAAAAACTTTCTACGCAAAATCTTCAGAAAAAAACGAATTGAAATATTTAATTATAAAACAAAATAACTTAGTAAGTACAGAAACCATCCTAGCCAGTCCTTTGATAGATGCAGATGCAGAAACTTATGTAAAATAAGAAGTTGCTATAGTGAAGGGGTATTGTCAAAATTGTGGTTAAACTCCGTAAATAAAGGTTTAAAAAACAAAAAAACTATGTGCATGAAGTGTTAACTCATGTCTATAATACAATAAGCTTGGGACATCCAAACTAAATTGTACAAATAAACACCATATCAAACTTACCGTGAAATAGAGCCAACCATGGCTAATAATGTAAGATTTTTAATTTTTGTGTTAGCATGTCCTTGAGATACTGATTCGTTCATTTTACTAAAAAAACAATAAAATCTAACAGGTAATTGAGAATAAAAAAGAGTTAGTTTTTACCACTATCTCATAAAGTCCCTGATAGGCTAATGTCAACTTATATGCTAGATGACAACAGATTTGGTTTTCACAAGTTTTGAATAGAGACACATATATCTGAAATGTATGTGCGTATTAGCAATATTTATCGGTTAAATAGTGTTATATGGCAGATTACAATCTGGTACTTTATCAGGTATGGTGAAACTGGTCCTAAGTGTAGTATAAATAAGTGTAGCAATAGACAAAAATACAAGTGTCATAACGATATTAAATGTATCAAAATTATTGTTTTTTTTTTATATTTTTTATAAAATAAGGAAATATTGACTGATACTTGAACACACAAGCCCTCCAGTCCCAAACTAAGTAGAGCTTGTGTTACAAGTACTGGACAACTGATATAAATATATAATACATACTTGTTTTGTAAATGCATATATATTATAGATGGAAAACATCCAACCATTAATATAAATATTTGCAAATCATACATTAACCCTCTCCTGAGTGGAGACACCGAGCCCAGCAGTGGGACATCATGGCTTGTTGATGATGATTGATGATATAAACATTAGGTCCGACCCGGGAATCGCAGTCGCAGTTGAAAAAACGAGATAATGTAAGGTCAAAAATAAAAAACCATCTTATTTGACAATTATTTGCAGTATTTTAGATACCCGGATATCTTCTTTGCTTAATATTTAATATCACACAATTCAACGACTAACAAATCACATTTTCCTTATAAACTATTTTATGTCATCCCATCTCATCATCGATACTTTATAACGAAATGTCTCATGTCTCATATCTACCATAAAACACCCTACCGATAGCAAATAAAAAACCCCAACTTGGTGGCATCCGTCTTCAAACCCTATCGCTAAGGGGTAGAGTAGATAACAATAAATAAATCAATGTCAAACAGACTAGCTACTGAATAAAATATGTGTCTTTGAAATATACCCATATTATCGCGAAACATTGCGGCTACCCTGCACTATACAGTGGGTTGTCATTTTCAACTGACAGTTGTGACGTTTAAATATTTGAAAGTGTTTTTTATGACAATAAGGAAACCAGCTTGATATGGTCTATGTTGTATTGCGCATGGTTGTCTTTCTAAAAATGTAGTGCAGTTATTACGTGAATTTATCTTATTTAACATAGCGTTTACCAATTATTACTACGATTGAATAAATAACTAATATAATAACAACTTAATAGTCATCATTCGGATATCATTCATATTGTGTTGTGTCCAGGAGTATTCCGAACCATGGACATATATGTGTATGTATTTTATGTACGTCTAAAAAATCTGTATTTATACACGTATACCATACCTCTAAATCTGCATTATTCTAAAAGTGCCATAATCATATCATTTTTAATTATTTTTTTTATAATTTTAAGAGTTAATTATTTATCATAAACATTTGTTTAGCTTCGATATTTTTAAGAGTGATAAGAGATACAATACTATTGTCATTATAACCAAACCAGCACACAATGTATACAATACATTTTAAAATCCATTTCAATTTGAAGAAAAAGGTTTTGTTCTCCAATTACTAGAATATATTTAGTCTAAGAGCTAGCATTTTTCAAAGCGTATTACTTTAAATAGTATTATCAGTTCTTTAAAATATGTATAAGTGTCTTTTCATCATCATTATCAACGGCCTTTAACAGTCACTGCTGTTCCTTTAGTCGCCTCTTACGACACCCATGGGATGTATATGGATAGTGACACTCCATATTCTTAATCTGTCACCACTCGAACAAGTTATGACTTTAATTAACAATTACTAAGCCCTCAAAACGAAACATACTGTATATAACTGGACACTAGTAACAAAAAGTCTTGAATCGTACGCAGATCGCGATTTCCGTCGGCCGGACAAACTGATTATTTATGTATAGCGATGGACCTACACCTATTTATCACACACCCTTCTCTACCTTTCGCAGGGGTTTTAGGGAAATTGTCTCCATTGCCAATTCCGTTATTAGATTGTGATAAATAAATCTGTAAAAGATGGAGGGCCACAGAGAATAGAATTTCTGAATTTGACAATAATATTAATAAAAAAGTTGTACAACCTAACAGTACAAATATTAATGAGAGTAGTATCAACCAATTTGTATTGGGTTGCTTGTTAGGTTAAAATCTAAACCTTAAGTTCAACCTAAGAAATCAATCTTAAAAGCGATAAACTGGCAATACATCGTTTACTCAGTTTCGTATCCTAAACAAATATTTTGTGACTGTACTCTAAGAATTTCCAGAAATAAAAAATTTTAACCGAAATCCATCAATCTAAACAAGTTAAAAAATAAAATAATAAAACAGGCGTACAGACTTACAACTACTTACAACTTGCTGTTGCATTACTAACTTTTAATTTCTTGGCGTTTTTGTTGTAGTTCCTGATATATTATTTTAAAATGATCTGCCAGATAACTACAGATTTCAATTTCATAAATCTCTGATAGAATTGAATGTCAGATAACCATAAATATATCTGCAACCTTTATCTGCTAAGTGCTGTTAAATATCAGAAAACTATCTAAAACTATTTTCAAACAGACTCTAAGTTTCTTTGAAGTATAAAAACTTTTTGTTATGTTGACACAGCCTATAAAAATTTACAACTTTACATTCGTCAAATCCTTAAGAACGGCTAATTTAGTTGCGACAGAACAAGACAAAGTAACATATAATTGGCCGCATTTATATTGACAGTATAAACAGTGTTTTGCACAAAATAATTTTATTTCATACCCATGGAATGATTCATTCAAGTACGAATTTGTTTCAACGCAGTCTTCCGTTTTGTTAAATTCTTAAACACCTTGGTGTGCGTGTGTTTAGACATACGAATGGTTAAAACTCTAACACACCCACTCAATCGATCTGCGATACAAACTCTATCAACAAACAAGACATCTTGATACAAAACACACCAACATCGAACATGCGATTACCGTCAATCATGTGGTAAAATAACATACGGGACAGCGGACATATTTTGCGCGTGTGTCGATATTCTGGGAATAAATTGTTTCTCTTTTGCTTACCAATGTTTATTGATATAATATATTATTTGCGGCAGGCCGAAACTATGTAAATCCCGATTTTATGGGATTCAAACCACATGACTATTTAACATCTTCATTTTCCTGAAATATTCTGTTCGGTCATGTTCGGCTCTTATTTTTTCCATGAGCTGCTATCGGAATCTCCTTCAAAATATATGTAACTTATTTCTCCTTTTATCAACTGAATTAATTATTGTGAACGGTCATGTAGATTTTCAATAAATTTTGAACGTAAATCAAAATCTCTATTCCTTCTCTGTGATCGTCTGGTCGTTAGAGAAAATTGTTATTATAGCATAATATAAGACGTTCAGCCTATTATTTTGTATGAACATCACTTATATTATTGAAGCTGCAGGGATAATATAGAGGACAGCGCGGACCTCACAGTTGTGGGTTCAATTTAGACTTAGGACAACTATGAGTTATTAAGAAATTATTGTCTTGAATGAATGAATATGTGTTCTATAATATACTATGCACTAAAAGTTACTATATGAAATAAGACATAGGATTTATATTCTTAGTCTAAAAAAAATCAGTTGAGTAATGTACAAGATAGTGAGAGAGTAATCTCATTGCTTGTTAAACATTTATAAATAGGAGTTGTAATCAATATCTGAAAATCTTCTTTACTAACTTTGTATTTAAGAAAGTAAAAGCGAATTCTAGAAATTGCCGCCAAGCAAATGTAACTTTTTTTATGTCTGGCCCTGCCGAAATGACTCTACTCCACCTGATGGAAAGCATAAGCAGAAATGAAGAGTGGTGGTCACCATACTCGTTGCGAATACAGACAATACAACAATTCAGCATAGTGATCCACACGATGGCGGCCTAGTGATGCGTCTGTATTATTGGGCCTCCGCACTGACCGTCGAAATACGACAACAAGCATGCTGTCATATTACTTTGATTTTCTGTGAGAGGTTAATAGTAGTACCGCCCCAGTTGAAACGACCCGTTTGCGCTGAAATCAGCGTGGCTCTACTTCCTAGAAATGTAAGTATGTAATCAGACGCAAAATCTTATGATTTTTTTTATAACCAATGGCTTGGGTATTCTAGAAAGGCTTCTTGTAATAATCCAACAATAATCCAGCACTATAATTTACAGCATCGCATTTTTCAGGTAAAGTAATGGCTCTTTATTTGAAAAATACAAAAAAGGGAATGCATGTACTAAGCAAATACGGAAATCACATAATAATATGGTCGTTCCAACATTACCATTTGTATATATTTAAAAATATTAGATTGTCTATGAGTATCTACACAAATACATATAGCAAACATAGTATTTCTCTAAATTACATGAATGTAACGCAATTTTTATCCTCGCATTGAACTATGTAGAGCAATTTATTCTTAAGCTGTGGGTTGTGTTAAATCAATAGAAAAGGCTTTCCAAAATTCTATATCAATGTTTTTAGACCACAAACTAAAATATAGTGCAGACTACATTATTTTGACAGTTGGCGTCTAAAAGCAAATGAATAGCAATAAATTTAAATCTCTGTTAAAGAATGTCCGACGATAGATATACTATAAATTCCTATTAAAATTAAATCCAACGTGTGACAGGGTTGTCAGACATAAAAACGTCTATTTATGCTGTAAAGAATGCAAATAGTAGATTTAACGACTTGTAATATCACTTCTATTTTTACCTTTCATAACTGAAAATAAGGTATATAAATTGTATTACACAAGTAAATACCCATACAGATTCGCAACATGATGTTACGAATATGGCTGGATATTGAAAACTATCTCAAGTCCCCTATATATCAACAACCACCAATAACTGTTGTGGCGACTTCCACATACAGCACATATATGACAGCGCCATCTACCGAAGAAACATCGAACTACGGAGCAACGAAGAAAACTAAGAAACTACCAATCCTAAATCGCGCAATAGAAGTTCTCGCGCCGATTAACATATATACAACCTCCCAACATCAACCGTTGGGCAGTAGCCCACCAGGCATGATCACCTCGCCTGGTCGGAGGATCCTCCCTTTGTGTTGGAGGGACATGTGGCCCGTTCCTCCACACTGTCAACATAGTCATTAGAAACATATCCTGTGTAGTGGGGACTTTATAAGCATTCATTAAACGGACACAAAGAATGCTCAGATTCTGAATTATAATTTGTGAACGAACTCACAACACTTAACGCATTAGTAATTGGCAAAATGACCACTTGATGAAATGAAAATGAGCATCTATACAGTCTTACTCCAATCAAGTAAGGTATCCGTCACGAAATACCAAGTGATTGGAGTAAGACTGCAATCGAACATATCCCCCGGCCTTCACCATAAGCTCTGGCGAGCTGATAACCTGGGGTAGTTTCTTTACCGTAAATATATCGTTTTGCCTATGGAAATGTTCAATCTTTCAAAAGGTAAACTTTATAGAGACTAAAGAAATATAAACGTATCTTATATTAGAATTTATTACGGAATTTAGTTCAGTTTTTATATATTTTTCGGTAACCCTGGATCGTCGTCGAGTGGGCATATAAACGTCACGTATCGACACAAACGCGATACAACACTTGGCTCGTGCTCAAATTGATATTGAATTTATTTTCAATTTTAACGCGCCCTCCTTATGTGTACAGAGTAGTTTTCACATTCAGTGGTTACATCTTGCAAACGTTTATTTTATTTACTTAATTATTTGGTTTAATGTACAGACTCATTTTACTGTACTATAACAAAGAAGCTGAAAGGAAGACATGTTTCATTGTTATAGGTTTAAAAAAAAAATTAAGCTGTATGGTATTAGGAAAATAACTTAGAACCAAAATATATCTAGTAAATTGTTCATATTTTATGCTAAGATGCAGTACATACATGAAAGAATTTCCTTATAATCTTCTTTAATTAATACAATAATCATCTTGTAATGATAAAAATACCGTTATGAATATATATTTACCTATAGCTAAATATGTGGGTGTATCTAAAAAGTAGTTCGGAATTGATAAACATTTAGATGTCTTCTTCGAAATCTATTATCTAGAAATATTATAATATACAACTATTATACTAACTACAATTATTATAAGAGGAAAAACTTATTTTAAACCCACACCATTTCTTTTTATTTTATTAGTCTTGTTCCAGGTACATAGAACATCTGTTGCAATTCCACGAGACAATACTGCCGCTATAATAGGTACCTTTGCACCGAGAGTGATGCAAGACCGGTTGGATGATTAGAAAAAGTGCAAACGAAAAAACTTTCCTTAAATAAATTACACTTACTTCAATATTTCGTTTATAGACGGTACCCCAAGGTCCAGTCAATAGTATATCATGGAAATTGGAATTATAAAAATTACGAAAGTCAATTAATTCCCTCTTCATCGACAAGCTTACTCTGTGCTTCGTAGTGCTCTGTAAAGTTGACAGTGAACAGGCGCCACCACGGATTCAAACGTCAAACTCTATTTCTGTTGCGACTGCGGTGTGCCCGATACAACCCCCCTCCACACCTCGCACCACCCCCCCTGCTCCCGAATACACCATAGATTTTGTCCCGTAAACAAGTGCGCGTGTTCAATGTTTTTGTATGGATTTTTTAAATAACTATTTTAGATTTAGGTTAAGACGCTCACTCGACGTTCAATAAGAGTTTCTTGTTGCTTAAATAGCGTTGCGAAGTGTTTGCCGCATGTAAATTGTTTTTTAATGAGATGGTAGATTGAATGCCATTGAATACTGACCATTATCCACAAACGTTGTCACAGACAGACAGAATGTGATTTATATTCTATCAAAACCTATTTACTTTTTATGTGTCTTTGTAGTAACAAGATAGTACAAATAAAATGGATGAATATCACTTATCTAACTATGAAATTTTATTTATACCTTTGTATCTACTCTCAATTTACCAATGTAATCCGTAAAATACCATATTGGCGTTGACGTAGACTGACGTAGGAGTTGAGGAAGAAATGTTAGGCTGAAAGATTTCAACCGGAATAATAGTTCTACAAGATCATCATCTTTATTATTTAGATTAGAGGATTCTTAGTCTTCTCAGCTGATCATTATACATTCGCTAATCATACTAATTAGTGTCAACTCACTCATTAAGGTTCAAACTATCAGACACTTTTAGCAAATACGACGCTTACAGCCACGGTGGCCAGTCTTAACGGAGACCGGCCAACTACGCAGGCGATATTATGGTGCACAAGTGTGTGCGCAAACACAGGTGCACTCTCTGCTCCCTCTCTGATAATGCGATGGTATGGCTAACCCACGGCCAGGGAGAGATCAGGCACAGCACCGACAGCTGTACGTGTTCTCCGAGGCACGGGGGTTCAAATCTCAATTCCCAAACTCCAAGCTGTTATTAAGTATTTCCATTATCAGAAAAACACAATAGCACTTTAGGCCCGAAACTCTCAATTGACAGTCGCATACGTCCACCGCTAGACCAATGAGGCAGTTTGACAATAATTTAAGTATATATTATACCTACCTAATATAACATACAAATAACAACATTATAATGTATATTACTACGTAGTTAACAAAGTAGGTTCTTATAGAAAATAACCAATAAGATTGCCATAAGAAGATAACAAAGAAAACAATTTTGTCGTGTTTAATTTTCAAGTAACTACACAAATATAGGCGGTGTACGGTAAGCAAACTATCGTAGCGGACAATCAATTTCTTAGTGAGGCGATCCTTTGTCACGTTAGAGGCTATCGGTCGCGATCTGTCACGGTTACGCGACAGCATCATGATCGTTTCACAGAGATAACATCTCCTTCTCGTGTCTCGTGACTCGTTTTTTTTTAATTCGTTTCTTTTTTTAGCGTGCGTGTTGTTGTACGTTTACTACTATTTAATCAAATATCTGGTCGGATTCTTTTTTTGAAAGTTTAAAGATAACAACATCTTGTCGTGTACTTTGGTATAGATACTTTTTTTACTGTTATGACTTGGTAAATAAATATACAAAGAAATTGATTTGCAATTTTTTGAAGTCTCCCGCAATACGGAAAAGGAGAAAAAAACCTTAGACAGACAATAAGAACACGAAAGAAGAATACATTATGCAAAATACTTCTAAGGCTAAAAGCGGCTCTTTTTTATTGTTAGGTCCAGCAATTAAATACCTATTTAGTTCAATAATTTTATAGTAGGAAAAGAAAGAGTTGTCAATCTAAATGTTTACTGTAATACAACCAATCTTGGAACGACCATGTGAGCTATTGTCGGTTTGGTTGGTTGTTGGTAGGTTGGGGTATTGTCCTCTGGTATCCTCACTCACTCGGGTAAACATAGCGCAACACTGTTTCACTCCGGTTTTCTGTGAGGACGTGGTCTCTTTCCGTTCGAGTCGACCCATTCGTGCCGAAGCGTGGCTCCCCCACAAGTAATTAATGTAACAGGAGTGTAGTATATAATCATTGCTGAACCATTGTAATCAGGAGACAAGGTTTTTTAGCAGCTGAACAAATCAGCATGCTTTGTATTAAACCCACATCGAATGAATTTACTTTCAATTTTTTAAATAAAACCTCGCGTTCAATAACTAGCTTTTATAACACAAATATGTCATATTAGATGACCATAAATTGCCGTATTACTATAGATATGCTTTACTAATCCCGGCACAAAACAATGAGTATTTTCAATCAACCAGTTTTTGTAATTATTTATAAGATTATCCGTGACATGAACATGAAAGCGGTATACACCACTTCTCTATTTGTTTTTAGCAAATAAATCTTTAAAGCGGCAAATCCGCAATGCATACTAAATATTACCAAGAAATAAAATGTTTACCTACACACTTTGTCTATTTGCCGTCCTTACTTTGACTTTATCTTCACCTGATCAGAAATATCTTGGTACGCTGTAGGTTTTGGCAAGCGAGCTCGGATCAATTCCAATAGTAGTACAATAACATTTGGTCGAAACACGAACATCATAAATGCCAATCCCTAGTAGCTGTCATATCCATTTAGATAACTAAGTGTGCCTACTGTGAAAATGTTTTAACTGTTACTTGTTATAATTTTCTATATTAATGTCATTTTTTTTTATTTTAGAATGTTTTCAATTCGACAGTTTTTGAATCCGATCGAGGATGGACCTAATTGGCGTGCAAATCAAAGGTAAATCTCCAGCAGTGACCTGCCATAGACAGATAATGATGATGGAATTTTCACTCGAAGTGTGTCCTAACATGAAGTAAGTGCACCTATTCTTCTAAACCACATATTTCTTCGTTAAACGACTATATTTTCCCCTTAATAACATCGTTTAATTAAAAAATATTGAAGGCAACTATGAAACTTTAACTAAAAATACAATTCACACGTCATAAATATCTAACGCACTGAAACAAATATAAACTCCCGCCAAAACCCCCTCTTGTCATTCAAACATTGAAAATAATATGATGACATCAATTCAGTAAAAAGCATGAAATTTATACGTCATAAAATAGACAGTACACACGTCAAAAATATCCCTTCCGCGTGTCAGGGTTGGCTCTAATGTTCGGTGAATTTTGCATGTGAATAGCCTTCACAGACCTTCACGCTGGCGGTAATGTGACAAGTGACAACCCTGCGTATAGAATGTAGGTCTGATGTCTGTTTTGTTTCGTAGAACAGGATGTATGTGTTGTGTAGTATTAGGTAGCAGGATATGTGCGCTATGTTAGTATGACGCCTCATTAGTAAAAAACTGATTGAAGATTGAAGATCGGAAGTAACTGTCTTCAGTGTTTCCTGTCGAACTTTCATTGTAGTCAATCAATATTGGAATTTATTTACAAAATCTTATACACTTACATTAGTTAGGTACATAATCTATTAACTGTTTCTCACAGTTGATGGTCACTTTACTCCAAAGAGTTGAGCTGCCACTAAAATCCTCTTTTGAAGCAGTTTTAAGTGAAAAAACTGTCAAGATTAACTAAGTAGTTACACTCTGCGTATTTGAAAAAAATCTTTATTGTAGACGTGTAAGGCTTTACGACAGTAGCTCATCTTCTTTGCATTTATTAACTAATTGATCCTGGTAGGTTAGTGGTAATTATATGTATGCCATTAATTACGTACCAATATGGTTTCGACTACTTAGATAAAGTAGTGGTTTAAGGAAGAACAACACTTCTGTGTGGTACACAAATGTTTTGAGTTTAGGTGTTTCTTGTGTCCATTTTATGTATGTTTATACAGTCCACTGCCACACAGGATTAAGGCAAAGGTTGACTTTAAAAAAAAACGTCAGTTATTTTAAAAGTTTTTGAATATTACTACACTATATTATGAGCCGTGCATTAGAACTGAGTGCTGCAACCCTATTTTTTTGCTAACGGATAGAATGAGGGAATTATCACATTCACCCTTTGTTCCATGGCGGTGTTGTGGTTATCTGCATTTTATGATAATACTCTCGCTTATTTCACCCTTTCTCCCTTCTTAGGATAGGAATATAACATTGTTTTTAACATTTTCATTTGTGTCATAATGTACTTATAATTACGTTTGTACAAGCGAATGAACGCAATTGGGTAACAGATGTTTCATACGTTTGATGTGCTTGGCGTTTCGAACCTAGCAACTAGTTAGTCACGAGCAGTGACGTAGCTATCATAGGGCTAAGTGATGCAGTGACCCTGAACGGCAAACCTCGCCCTGAAATAGCTGAATTTTTTTTCATCGATAGAGCGAGAATAATATAGATTGCACGATACACGTCTTTAGGAAAGGCCAGACTCTGGTACTAAGAGTAAATCTGTATTTGAATTCCAACCACGCTTAAAACTAGGATATCAATTTAAATGAAATAAAATTAAAGAATATAAAAGAGCTACATCAAGTGTATTCAGTGTGTATTGTGGAATTATTTCAAATGAACACATTTAATGTGCCAGCAATTAAAAGGCATATGTAAGCATTAAGGCGCGGTTTCCACAAGAAAGACATTAACTATAATCAAAGTATGTTTTCAGTTTCAACAAAAGGATTTCATCAGTTCGTTAAAAACGATACGAATTTATACAACTTAAAATACTTCCAACGACTTCTATATTCGGAAAGAGCAAGATTAACCAAATGGCCTGTTTTCCTATAATAAGGGAAATTGCATTGTTCTTGAATTTCTTATATAGTTTTTCTATTCTTTTCAGTTTTATACTGAAATATGTAAAACAAAAGAGCAACAATACATGTTGTATGTAAAATGTTGGTAAATATCATTACTAAAATATAAAAAATAAAAACTGTGCTCAATAAATCAAAATTGCTCTGTATGTATGTCATGGAAGATTAATATTCATTCAATTTGCAATACAAAGACTATTTGCAATACAAACACATATAAGTACGACCCTTTTCTCTTGCGAGTCGCTCGATAACGTCTAATTGACGGCCCGCATTGAGATAAACTCCAATATCTGTCGATTTGCGAAATCTGATAGTAGAGGTTTCTCACGGCTTTAGTGACTTTCAGCTGTTTTCTACAGTAAAAAGTACAGTTGGAAATGACAACTTGTGTCACGGTTTTCGTGACAGGGAAAAATAACAGACGGCTCGGTATAGACCGATTCTACAGGAGTCTCACACACGCCCTTCCTTTACCCCATGGAGAGTAGAGTGCGAAAAGCGTTCCTTGCTTAAAAAAACACACTAGGTATGTACCTAGTGTGTTTTTATAAGCAAGGAACGCATTTGAGTTGAGCGTGTGCTCAACATCAAAATCATTTAAAAGTTCAGTGCTGGACATAGAAAGGATGCTTTGGCCTACTACCACGCCTATCACTACCACTAAACTAGTTTATTTCAAGTTTTCGTTCTCTTCGCAGTGATATTGTCTGGCGCTTCTTACACTGACACCAAAGGGATGTGTAAGGATGGTGATGCTCCATATTTATAAAACGTCATTATACATTAGTCTAACATTTATATACAATTTACAAACTTACGTTTAGCGAGTTTAAAATGTATTAGGCCTGTAAACCATGTCTAAATAAATAAAAAAATTAGAAAGTACGCGTACGATTTTGTTTTTTAAAAACTATAAACCTATTTATTCTGTATAAACCAATTTTTTCTGTCGCTTTTCTTTAACCTTTTGCTATTGAATATTTTTTTTCTTAAACTTAACAAAAAATTTACGACTTAAACTAGCCTTATTGTCAATTGTCTTCGTTTCCCTTGAAATACTTAATTTTTATTACAAAGGACGTTTGTACAAGTTTGAGAAAAATATGGACGTCATTTAAGAACAGCTCATTATATGGTTAGCGTAAAGCAAAGTATCATTATATTCTATTAGTAGTGGAATCTAGAAAAGACGTTGGATATTCAAAGTACTCAAAAATAGGTCCGTCCATAAGTAGTAAAATTCAAGAAAAGTAAAATTTTAAGACTATCGCAAAAACCAAACGTATTTAAAATTTCCTATTAAAGTACAAATTTCATAAATGTAACGTAAATGTAAATGTAACGTGTTTCATTATTATTATTTAAGCCTTCAATTTCCCTTGTGTGATACAAAAAATATTCGAAAAGGTCAAGCCATTGTCGAGTTTTGCACTCATTAAAATAAGATAAGAACAATGTGAAAGAATGAAACAAACTGCGACATGAATACAGACCCAAAAACTCAGTAACTTTCAGGTAAACATCGCCTATTGTTAATTTTTTTTAGCAATAGTCACAAAGACTATTATTCCCACCTGGAACTGGTGATGTCTTTATATCCCTTGTTTCTACGGAGCTAGTCCAGTCGTCTTCTAGACATCAGTGTAAATGTTCATTCGTAGGACAAATAGTGTCGTTCCTGTGACCATTTATTTTAAGTGACAGACGGAGTTTCTTATTGTTGGTGATCGGAAATCACACGAAGTATATCTAGTATATGTAAATACCGAAATGTGTGACGACGAGAATAACGAAAGGAAATCGCCCACCTCAAGTGACTGCGAGGAGGAAGACTTAGTTCAACTGACCAGAATAGTGAAACGATGGTGGGAAGATGATTACTTTGAGGTATGTTGAATATTAATATCGATATGATAATTAACATGATATAAGTTATCCGTACCTGATAATCTCAAGCTATTTCTAACACTCGACGGTTCCTTCTTGTCTACCTACACCATATAGTTCACTCTCCATAATATTTTTTATCGCTTGTTACAGAAAACAGACTCCAGCCTATCTAGAAATATAGGAAGATGGCGTAGACGCGATCCAGACCACGAAGTGGCCTTCCGTCAAATGTTAAATCTCCAAGAGGTAAGGGGTTCATACAAGACTACGTTCAATATATTAGATCTAACTTATATTAGGTTAAGTTATCTATTAAGCAACCATGACAGCACAAGCCGAGATTGCAAAAGTTTATTTATTGAAAAAAAGTGTGTGTGTACTTATGTACACGCGCTAGAAGTTATATTTCGTTGGTGTTATAAGATAAAAATTTGAAAAACTGAAATGTTGACTATAGCTAACTTCAGGGTGTCGGTTTATCTTGACGGTGTGCGCGCGCATCTTAAAAATTTACTCTTATCATTTTTTACTAACGCGCCAAAAGAAGTATAACTTAAAAAAAAATAGTGAGTGTCAAAAAACATTAAACTTTTACTATGTTAAGTTTGATATCTCAAAGTTCATAATAATTCCCAGTTTGGATCAAAGTTATACTTTCATTTAGCAAACTATCAGTGTTTCCATTCTTTCTATTCCTAAGTATTCCCTTCAGTTCCCTCGTAATGAAACTTCAATCTTCCTTGTTGCAGAAAATACAAGCCAAGAGCTCAGAAAGATGGAATACGCTTGCTCCAGAGCACAACTTGGCCCTCAAAGAAATTTTTGAGCTTCAAGAGGTAAGAACTTCGCACGCGATCTCTCTGCTTCTAATATACATATATTTTCTAATATAAAGCACTATTTTCTTTCAATAGCTTTCAAATAACCATTAACTCGCGTGTAATGAATTGTTCATCTTGTTACAGGAATCCCTACCAGGTTGTACGGAAAGAAAATCCACCTTGATAAGAAGGAGAATACAATGCTACGTATGTTTAAAAAAATTCCTCGATAAAGATGCCTTAAGGGCGCATGTCTCCTATGTCCATTTACGAAAGATGTACAATTGCACAGTGGAAAGATGCAGCAGGATGTTCAAGTCAAGGACTTCCATGTATAGACACATCTACATTCAGCATGGTATATCGGCAAAACATCATCGAGTATCCACACCGAGAGACAACAAATAAGATGGCCTATTTAGATATGAGAACTAGAGAAGGCAATGTGTCAAAATTAATAACTAGTTCTTATTGTATTCTACTCTTATAGTTAAATTTTCAAAAATAAATTTTGTGATTCTTACATTTGTACCTGTTGTTTTTTTATAATATTTTACCGTGGTATCATGCAGTATTTTGCAACGTAGGTATATATTTACATTACACACAGGATTTTTTCATTTCATTATTATTTCATTAATTGCTACCTGATTTTTTCATGCTGTGTCAAGTACAATCAAACCACCCATGGGATGAATAAGGATGGTGTTATTCCATATTCTTAATCCGTCACCAGAAAGATACACCATAGCTTACATCTAAAATCACATAACATCTTACCGCAGTGTTCTCCTGTTATGTATGGAAGTTATTTCGTAATTAATTAAAATTAAAAAAAAATCTTTAAACACAAGCTTCCGCTGTCTGTTCGCTTAGATTTTTCAAACGGATTGCAATTCAATTTCCTGCAATAGATAGAGTAACTCATAACAAATTGATTGCATAGATGGCGTAGTGGTATACTATGCGAATACTGTGAAAAAAAAAATAAAAAAAAGAAAGTATCATTAAGCACGGCGTTACCTGGGCCCAATTGCAAACCAGCGTCAGACGCTTTGTCTGACATAATGCGGAATAGGGTCCATTTTAGGAATTTTGCAAAAGTTGTAAATTACCTTTTGTATTGCTTTTAGTTTCTAAAATAAATATTTTTCTTACTCTCTTTTTTTTTCTGTGCTTGGTGTCTCGGGTTAGATCCCCGGGTCAGATCAAATGTTTGCATGATCTGCAAATTTTTGTTTTGGAGTTTCGCTGTTTTCTTTAATATGTAAAATATGTATTTACAAAAAAGGTATATATGTATTTAAATCAGTTTTCTAGTACCATGACACAAGCTCTGCTTAGCTTGGAACTAGATAGCGTTGTGTACAAGGTTTTCAAAATATATATTTATTTATTTTAATGTTCATATCGTAAAAATCGTTCAATAATTGTTGAACGATCGTTGTTATGTCAAAAAGAAAAACAAATTAAGTATTTGGATTTTTCTCACGAGATTGACGATATGTGAAATGTAGATTCGGTGATCATTAAACCGATAGTTGTATCTGTTCACGGATTGATACCCAAGAGCCTCGACCAACACTTTAAAAGGACATTAAATGGCTGAATCAAGGATTTCATGCAGAATAAAGTCATTCTAGACACGGCACGTATAGTGAGGAGGTTCCTGTCTTTAGAGACGGATTGCTTGGTCCCTGTACCCGAATGTGTTGGTCTACTATTTTTTTATCTTTTTAAATGTATTTTCATATGTATATTTAAAATGTATATAATATGTAATAGTAATAATGTACATTATACAAAGAGAACAATAATAATACTATTTCAAAAGAAAAAGAATAACAAACCTGGCTATTTATAAAATTAAAAATTTCTTTTAAATAAGGTCGATTCTACTCGAGATATAGCGAGAATGTTCTACAAATTCCAACTAATAATTGGCATTTCACTACTGCGTACTTTTCAAGAAACTTTTTCCTTCGTAAAGCTATCTATGTAAAGTTAAAGCGATGTGATCTCTTATCTGTAATAATATTATAAAGCTGACGAGTTTGTTTATTGGTTTGGTTAACCTAGTCCGATTTGAAAAATAATTTCTGTCTTAGGCAACCTATTTGTCGAAGAAGGCTCTAGGATATATATTATCACATTACGGTAAACAGAAGCAGAGTATCAATGAAAAATATTTCAAAAACAGGGACAAATTATTTATTTTGAGATCTCTTGATCTAAGTTAATGATTAAAAATTCGCGAAAATAATGTGTCGAATTGTTCTAATGAAAAGGATCTAACACAAAGTTTTTTTATTTAAAATTACAAACAATCATTTTGAATTCATTTTTTTGTATAGATCATACAGATTAACTGTTGAACCTACTACAGCGGTAGCGTATGCGACTGCTTGAGGTCTCGGGTTCGATTACCGGGTCGGAACAAATGTTTGTATGATCTGCAAATATTTGCTTCGGAGTTTGGGTGTATTCTATGTATGATATGAATGTATTTACAAAATAGTATATATGTATTTATATCAGTTGTCTAGTACCTATAATACAAGCTATGCTTAGTTTGGGACTGGATGGCGTTGTGTGTTAGATGTCCGAATTATTTATTATTATGATTATATTACTTCATTCAAACTCTTCATCGTCATCATTGATAACTTTTAGTAAGTCACCGCTGAACAGATCGAACAGTCTGGATACACTTGCACTGCGACATAAGTGTGCTCTCATGGTACACTATTATTGGTTATCAAATAATAAAATAGAAAATTCAAATACGTTGTCTCGTTGCATGTTGTGGGTACCAAACCAGTAAACACGGCTACGATCTTGCCGTCTTCTTACTGCGCCTCGGGTGCAGACGTGTACGGCACAATATGCTCCTACGAACCAGGCAGTTAGTCTGCTCAACTCTTTTATTGCTCTTTGATTGTTTGATGTTGACTTATTCCATACCAGTTAGAGTATATTTTTTTAATTTTGTAAAATCCTTAGTGGTAGCTAATATTAGTATGTAATAGCCATTAATTGTCCTGTTTTTAAAATTATTTATTATTGTACTGGTGCGCCGTACGTGTTGGGCAAACTGTAAGTGAGCTGAGCAGCTGACTAAAAAAAATAAATAAATAAACAGATAATTTTTTCGGCGGTAGGTGTTGAAAACTAAAGACGTTTCGTAAATCTCGAAATTTTATATTAATTATATTTATAATACTTTGTCTTATTTTATATATTAGGACAACTAAATACGATTCAAGTGTTGGTGTTCACATTTGATGGACATTTAATGTGACAATAATCCACTAAATACACACCACCTGCCAGTGCATTGCTATATAGTGATTGATCATTTAATTGAATAAAGTAATCATCGAGGATGTCACAAGTCGGTGATATATTGACGGCGCAGAAGACCCTGGAGGAGACNAAATAAATAAATAAATCTCTCCTTAGGGAGACTTTGGCTTATCATACCACGCTTGCCAGGGTTGGCATTGGTTTTATTTCAAGTTTTTTCTTCTCTTTACAGTGATGTTGTCCTACGTTATTTGAGCCCTTAATCGCCTCTTACGAAACTTTTAAGATTGAGGTATTTACACTCAATTTCCAAGCGGAACTATATTAAAACTTTTGCTAAACTAAAATAGTGCCAATTCTCGATCAGTTTATCTCGATATATAATTTAACACAAATATAACGTGTGTCCATGACAATCATTAGCTGCACCACCGTTTCTAATCACATCAGGAACAGAACGTACTCACATGTTCACGCCGAAGTTTTTAATATACAAACATGGCCATACCGTACCAGAACTAAAACATACTCAGTAATTCACCTCGACATTTAATTTAACACGTACAAAGTAATTAATAATTGACTAACGCAAGTTGTCGGACAATTCACAATATTTGATTGATTACCTCAAGACCGACTCAAAATAGCTCTAGGTGTGTACAAGTCGTGTTATTTGAACGGCTCTGAATATCGTCACTCACTTGGAACATAGCGTTCTAGCTTGTGAACCATTTCTGAGAAGCGTTTGTGTTATTTTTAAGGTATTTTTTCTATCCTCTCTTTTAAGAAAGCCAATGATGAATGGTCCTAATTTTATGGAGTAATTCTAACTTCCGAGAGCTATTTTGAATTCTTTTTTCTTATGGAATAGCGGGCAAACGAGCAGACGTATCGTCTGGTGGTAAACGATTACCGCCGCCCATGAACTCTCGCAACACCAGAGGCGTCACAAGTGCGTTGCCGGCCTAGGCCGACTGGTTCTTCGATAATATTGCGTACACTCAAACAACGTAACTACATTCATACTGTGAGCATTTTATTTTAGTAAAACACTTCACATTCATTTCACACAACATTTAATTTGGTGGACAATGTCAAAGTCGCAGGTAGAGGGTAGTCAAATGAGTGACTTGTTCATAATATATTTTACATTTCAGTTAATTGACGCTTCATGATATTGTTTTTAACAAAAATATACTGTACATTCAAATATCGATAGAACTCTGTACAGCGGGAGAACCATCACCGCACCATCAACAGCTTTTAACGGTGTACCTCTTCACATAGGTCTCTTCTTAGAAATGCAGCTTTTGGCTGGTCTAAAGCTTGTTTCCAGTTTTCCTACTTTTTGTATCGATGTTGTTCTACGTATTTTGGTCCCTTAGTCGTGTATTCCTACCCCCGTGGGGTGAATAGGGGCGGTGACATTATATTTGTTAAGCCACACGGATTGCCATGCTTCACCAGAAATTAACTGGCTTTAGTGCCCGTGTGTAACCATGGAATGATTGTTAATCGGTGCTATGCATGTTTTCTGAACCTAAACCTTTCTTTTTAGGAGAAGGAATCAAATGACAAGGCTGTAGTCACTTAACATAAGGCGACCAATCTGTCTGTTTACCTCCATATACTCTAAAAAATGCTCTTTATCTTTATAACATGTTGAAGAAATTAACTCACATATAAGAACAAATAAAACCACTCTAACTACAAGAATTATGTTCTCCGAATCGAATTTAAAGTAAATCTAGGTTGAGGAACCTCCAAGGCCGCTAACATAATAAGAAAGCGTTAACATGACGGTTGGCACGCCTGACACTTGACGTCTCAATTGTCTTTGATCACAAATACGTGAATTATTCATCAGAAGGGGGCTTACATAGATCTGACACATGAAAAGATTGTCGGGAGTTTCTACGAACCTTTGATATTGTTACGTGAATTTAAATTTGGAGGTGTAACATCTTAGTTTATGCCTTTTAGATGTCAGACGAAGTACAGATTCCTAGACACAGGTGTTCCATAGACAAAAACTCACAAGGTCATTTGGGAAGAGATAATTTTAAAAAGTTTTTTTTATTTGTCATAATTATTTAACACGTTTTTTGTCAGTCATTTTCAACATATCTGATATGACACTAGCAGACCCGATAAACTTCGTACCGCCATTTATTTTTAATTTTTCTAAATTTCCGAAAAGCTTGTTTTTATCAATGAGGCCCATTACAACTTCCTACAGATAGTACAGTCATGGAATTAAAAAAAAAAACATTTCTAGCTTTCCCATAATTTTCTTTAATAGAAACCTTATCTTGACAGTAGTAAACACATAAAAAAGAATTGTCGGATCGGAAGCTATGCGCGTACATACATTTCAGTGATAATTTTTTTTATAGATAATTTATAATTTATTAAAGTCCATAAATTTAGCCCTGAGAGAATCATTTACAAAATGTTCTAACACCATTCTGAGCAAAAGTGTTGTCACTAGAGATCAAGGAAAGAAAGACCATTTTCTATCAATTAGATCAACATTTGTAAAAACGGTGATAGTCACTTTATCTTAATCCACATACAATTTTTGGCTGCATAGGCACATGGTTTAACTTTTGTTTAAAAGCAACTTTGATAATGAGAAGACTGTCACAACCAGTTCAAATAAAATACCAATTATGCTACTATAAATGAGCTAATATAATAAGACAAACAATTAATCAGTCATCAACAACCCATAATGTCCCACTGCTGGGCTCGGGTCTCCTCTCAGGAGAGGTTAAGGCCATACGTCCTCACGCTGGCCAAGTGCTGGTTGGGGACTGCAATTAATCTGTACTAAATATAAAACGAAGTGAACAAAACGTATGAAATAGATTTACTTATAAAAAAAATATATAGCTTTTAAATACTGGCATAGCCCAATACAAAAAATAAATAATAAAGATAAAAACACAAAACAAGAACAAAGTAATACTTAATTTTTTCGTAAAAAAATTATTTAAAAAGTAGTGAAAATAATAAATGGCTAAACACACCGTTCGTTATCAAAGTATCATACCTAATTAAAAACACAAAGTTTTCTATTAAATATACATAGGATGTAACAGAAAAAGCCCGAGGCGTCATGAACCTCATAATTATTATTCGTTTGAAGTCCTTTAAGAATTCTTAAAGAGATTAAATAAGAATTATGTATTCTCACTTGACGGGAATTTGGAAGAGACAGGAGAGATTAAAGAGTCCCTCTAGGCTAGAATTCTTTTCTTGAGAAGATCACATGTTTTTCTTAATCTAAAAAAATATCTACACAATTGACTCTTCTTTTTCCTATAAAATAACTTCGATAGTATGAAGAAGAACAAGTTTGGCTTGAGATAAAAGCTTTGCAAAATGTTTTTTCCTGTCTTTTCTACGTCGTATCTTGTCTTTTTACGTTAATTTTAATTTCTTACGATACCTGGATATTCCACCTACTCGGGTATATGTAAGAAACTTAAGGTTCACTCAAGAATATTCAGCGAACTATTTGTTTCACTTTTTGCGTATCAGAGTTATCTCGTGTTATGCCTCCTTAGTTGTAACGACTAAACAAAAATATGTTTTTTTTGAAGTGAAACTTCTTTAGGCGCATGAGGGTAAAAGTTTTACAAATGTAACGTCACGCAAGTATGCAACAGAAGTGTCGAAAAAGAGAGAGAGAGCGATCGAGACCGATTGAGAGAGAGTAAGACAGGGCGAATGTAGCATGAAGCAACTAGCGATGGAGTGAGAGTAGGGAGCAAGGAAGTGAGAAAGATCGAGAGAAAAAGTGAGATAGAGCGATTGTCGTATCACGCACAGTGCCATGGAGCGAGAGGTGGGAGAGAGCTAAGAAGTTTCACTTCTGACATGTGTACTTTGTACGCACGCACTTTTTTTCAATCCATTACTGCTGAAATATTACTTTTATAAATTCAAAAAGCTGCTTTGTTTTAATGGCTCTCACAAGGAACATTCATTCTTCTCAAAGCATAAACTCAAGATGACACAACTGCTGTCAAATGCAAACCTTTTTTAGGAAGAATAAAGGATCATTTTATTTTTTTTAATACTTCAATTTAATTTAATAATTAAACGTTATAATCTAATCATACATATCATCGTGCCGTCTTGTCTTCCCTAATAACTAGTCTTGTTACGTATAAATTTTCACATCATAAATAGCAGATGGAGTCAAAGTAGTCTTAAATTTAAATATTATACAAAAAAGAAGTTACGTCATAAGTGTGTAACGGTTGACCATTAAGCAATACAATACTTAACCGATATACCTACCTACGCAGGACATTTCAATCAAAGAAAGATCACGTCAGTAGTTTGTAATAAATAAATATATATGTAAGACATTTTAACACACAACGCCATCTAGTCCCAAACTAAGCAGAGCTTGTACTATGGGTACTAGATAACTGATATTAATACTTATATACTTTTTCTTTGTAAATACATACATATTATATATAGAAAACACCCAAACTCCGAAACAAATATTTGCAGATCATACAAACATTGGGTCCGACTCAGGAATCGAACCCGAGACCTCTTGCACAGCAGTCGCATTCGCTACCACTGCGCCACAGAGGCTGGCAATAATACGTAGAATAATACCACAATGGACCACTTCAATAATACGATCACTTTTATTTATTACAAGTACGACAATCTTTCTCTATAACCACAAACACGTATCATACTGTGCTATAACGCAACGATTTCTCTCGTAAGTCGACCCTTACGGAATCCTTGGCACGTTTACCCTCGGGCTTAGCACCGTCTTTATACAGCCTTTGTACATTTTGTCAAATGTTAATTAAGCCCTGTGTAAACTGTACTAGCTCCAGTAATCTGCGAATGAGAGATTATCTATCTTTGAAGTTCCGCGAGTCTTACATTTCGTTTAAAATGTTATGAATATTTGAAAACGTTTTCTTTGATGAAATTAATATTTCTCTTTAGTTATAATTTAAAAGCTTTTGATATGGTATTAAGAAAAAAACATAAGTTTTACAAAACAATGAACCTAACTAAATACCTACAATAAAACTAGATAGATAGATAGATAGAAAACTCTTTATTTGCACTCTATAATATTACAGTTAGAAGAGAGTACATAAAATGTGAGACGGAGTGTACAAAGGGCGGCCTTATTGCCTAAAGCAATCTCTTCCAGGCAACCTTAAAAATAGTACTTATGAAAAACTTGAAAAATAAGGGGTAGGTTCTATTTTTACTTTGTGTTCTGATTCATTTATTGATACAGAATATTTGCTACTCAGAAGTTACTATTTCTTTCAAGATATTATATAGGCTGTGGCGACTTCCACAAACAGCGCAACAACATAAAACATATAACAGCGCCATCTACCGAAGAAACATCTAACTACGGAGCAACGAAGAAAACTAAGAAACTACCAATCCTAAATCGCGCAATAGAAGTTCTCGCGCCGATTAACATATATCAAACTTTCCGACATCAACCGTTGGGCAGTGGCCCGCCAGGCATGATCACCTCGCCTGGTCGGAGGATCCACCCTTTGTGTTGGAGGGACAGCTTAATCATAGAGCAAAGCAGTAGATAGTGGCGCCATACACAGGCGTTTGCAACTGTCAAGGTATGAGTCCAAATGAGCCTACGTTATACACTGTTGTGACACAGAATGTATTTATGTGTGCGTGTAATTCTGAGTGTTTTGTTTTAATTGTAATGTGTGACTTCAAAAGGCGATTTTTTATGTGACTCTGTGTTAGAAAATTCTCCCCCCTTCAAGCCCCGCAAAAAAAGAGAGAGCCTGTTTTGCATCGGAAAACTCGCTATGGCTGCTATATTCGCCAGTATTTAAAATTATTTTCAAAAATAAAATTGAACCATCGAGATTACTCCGTTTATCGAGAAAACTCAATACAAAAAAACGTAAATAATACGTTTAAAGTTTTTTCTGAACAAATATTTGCCAAAATTATTTTTCTGACTCCTGAAGCTAAACTAATATTCTGAATCTAATAAACTAATACCTCAAATCCAGCTACTGAGAAATTGCACCGTAATACTTGTCTCACGACATTACACTCATACCCAAGACCCTTAACTAGCTGTTTGAGAACAGACAACACCGCAGGGCACAAGTTAATTTGTTAGTAATTAGTTTATTAATTAACGCTTGATAAACTATGACTTTGCAGGGGTAAATATCAGGCTTCTAGAATACATGTAGTTGCTTTCAATGACAAATTTCGATTTTGTGTGATATGACGTATAATAATAATAATATATTTACTTTATTCATTTGACAAACCGTGTGAAATCCCACAGAAATAGAAAAGCTAATCAATGACAACTTTTAAATAGTATTACCTACTTCGATGCATCTAAACCATGATACTTAATTGGAATTAGTATTTTACATCCCTTATATCACAAATTGAACCTACCTTGCTCATATTTTCTCTGCATCGCCCAATCGGTCGATTGGCAGAAAATACCTTCGGCATTAAGTTTGCCGATGCACGTATTTGTGCATAAAGTTATAGATAAAAAATAAGTTGAAAAAATAAATCAAGAACAGAGCTTTTGATATGATTTTTCAATTTAAACGAGACCACCCTTGCAGATCCAATCACATTAAAAATAATTAAAATCAGTCAACAAATAACAAAGATATCGATCAATATCGAATTTAGTAACAAACACAAAATAGTCTCAACGATAAGTCACTTAACCAAGATAAAATCATGAATTTCAATTTATTCTGAAAAAATAATATCTCGAAAAAATTACTTTCTAATATATAAGTTACCAAACTCCTCCGGGACGGCTGGACCGATTTTTATGAAATTTTGTGTGCATATCGGCTAGGTCTGAGAATCGGCCAAATGTATTTTTTACACCCCTAAATGATAAGGGTGACCTACCCATTTTTTTTTTTGCAAAACTATCTACAAGTTTCTCAGTTTTTGTTTTTAAAGACAACTCCCGCATTAGGAATATACATTCCTGTGTCGCGGGGGACTTTACAAACATACATGGAAACGAACACAAACTACACCCAGACTCGGAACAACAATTTATGGATCACACAAAGTGTTGTCCCATGTAGGATTTGAACCCACAACACTTGGCGCAGTAGCAAGCGGTGTGGCGACCACTTAAACCACTAGGCCAACCGTGAGTCCTAATCGGAACATTTCTAGAAATTTCTTATCAACTCGCAACTTTTGAATAAATAATTGTGTAACCTTTAATATTACAGAATACACTTCTGATATTATTTACATATAGGCAAAGTTATAAAAATGAACTATAATTGTGACTTGAACTACAATTAACTATGAAATGTATTATTTGCGAGCTAATTTGCAACCAACTATGTATATCTTTAAGTTGCTATTTGTAAGTGCTAAATGTGTACGTTAATAAGAATATGTTAAAAATGAAAACACAGTCTCGTTATATTAATATAGTTGATATTTTTGAATTAAATGTGCTTACTTTGATTCCGTAGCACTTATTTTTGCATCTCGATGTATTTGTCTATCGATCTCCTTTACGACTCGATTTTCAATACTAAAACATATACATTCGATTTAACTGCCTCGTTGGTCTAGCGGTTGGTGTATGCGACTGCTGTCTCGGGTTCGATTCCCGAGTCGGACCAAATGTTTGTATGATCTAAAAATATTATTTTCGTAGATTGTGTGTTTTCTTTGTATAATATATATGTATTTACAAAAAAAATGTACATATGTATTTCATATCAGTAGTTTAGTACCCATAATACAAGCTCCGCTTAGTTTGGGACTAGATGGGGTTATGTGTTAGATGTTCTAAATATTTATTTAAGTTATACACACATTACATTTGAAAGAATGACACAAACGTCGAAGTAATACTCCTAGCGCTATCTATCGGCGTGGACCAAAATTCGTCAGAATATTTCATGTAGAATTGTAACCAAGCTGTATCATTAAATAACTGTCCAATATAATCATCGAAGTTCAACGATTGGTTAGCTTTCCTCTATTAGGTACTATTAAGCTTTTCACAAAAAGCATTGTTGCAGATGAAAACCCTTAGTAACAACGTATACAACTGTAAACCTATCCTCAATCTCTCCTTCAGTACTAATACGTAAATCTTAACAGTCGTATTTCATCGTTTCGTAACCCAATCGATCATATTGAAATATGTATGTATACACAATTGTGTCGAATCTAAAAAATATTCCTACAAATCAGTCAATCACTCAAAAATATAAAAAATACCATGAAGTCATGGTTTTGCATGTTTATTTTTTAAATAGCCAAAAAATAAGCACTGATATCAAAGTATATACGGCCAAGTATTGTGCATGTCTGACATTTATATATTACTTCTTAAAACTTAAGGACGACATACACGGGCTATGATTGATTTCGAGAACATTAATCATTGCAACCTAATCATGAAAAAACTCGGTTATCTAATTAATATGGTACAAACGACTTCTTAAATCCTTCAAAACGTTTTGTTCAACACGTTATTATGATTTAAAAATTGCCATCAATACCATAGTAGGGCCTTGGGACCGTAATGGTGTACATTTTTTATGTCAAGATGTGAATTCTGTTGGGTGGAAGTTTGAATATTATTGATGTGGTTGTGATTCCGTAGAATAGATCTTATTTTGAAGGTTTGGTTTTTGGAATTGAAAGGTTAAATCTTTTTTCGATTAATTGGTGCATTTTAGATTATATGTCACGTTATAAAAATCATTGCTTGTGAGTGGATCGAACAAACGCAGTGGCTGTCGACAAGACTCACATTCTATCCTCTAAAAAGTTTGTGCCATCCGTGCATATATACTTCCTTTTTTTTCCGAAACATAATTGTACCAATTGTTTATTGTTACCATACTCGTATACCTAATTAATAAACACTTATTTTAAAAATGAATTACTTTCTTAAGCAAATTGAATTCCTTTAGAACGTAAAGTATAAGCTTGAAATAGATAGAAATTCTTTTTTTAATTAGGCTACAAAGAAGTACAATAGCAATAGTCATACTTCTTCTTGGTATTTATTGTTCCCAATATTATTTGAGGTTGATTGCTAGTTAAATAGGTTTTACCTGAATATTGGGTTTTCCACGGAGCGTCTGCTATCGGATCTTCACAACCCTGAAGGCGAACTGAATTTGACCTCCCAATACCTATTGCCATATTAGTATATGCAATAATTATGCTTATGTTTCTTTATTTATCTATACGATATTGGAGACAAATGAACATACAGACTACTTGACGTTAAGTGCCTACCGCCGCCCATTAATTCTCTTCATTTCTGTAGTTCAAAGTCACAAGTGCGTCCCCATTACCCATCATGAGGAGCTCTAGGCTCCGATGGCCTTTTCCCTTCGGCGAAAGTGATATAAAAAACTACTTAACAGTATATTGTTCTTTATGATCTTTAAAAATTACTTAAGCTCTGTGGCAGTTGTCACCAGTTTCATTGAAGAACTTACGAGGTACAATTTAGAACATAAAAATATATTTAACGAAATTAAATGCCTTGTTGTTGTTGTTGCTTCGTCAGTTTAGTAGCCATCTGTCGTAGATATCAAACTATATTTTATATAGACTTTTAAACGAACACCAGCAGAATTAGGTTCTCTGTTTACATACCGAACCCTAAATAATTAATATTTGGTACATCGCCCTGTTATTAAACGATGGCGGGTCTCCTGTGCAATTAGCGATATTCTCACGGCGATAGATGACTTCAATAGTAATTATACTCTTTGGTTAGGTGCCTACGTTGAAGACGGTTTTTTTTTCTTTTAGAGGTCATATGTTTCTAGTTCACGAATAAAAACTAACTGGTAATTTTAAAGTACATCGATCTTTCAAAGTCTAAAATTATTAAAAACAGAACAAGATACTGTTCTGAACTTTTTGTAGCCATGCATGTCATTTACGAATGATTACATTTTAAGGGCCAATTTCAGCAGTTTCTGATAAAGTTTAAATAGTTATCTGTCGTATAATACTGTTAACAGATAGTAGTTATATTTTTTCGGAGTTTGGGTGTTTTCTATGTATAATATGTAAGTATATACAAAAAGAACGTATTTATGTATTAATATCAGTTATCTAGTACCTATAATACAAGCTCTGCTTAGTTTTGGACTAGATGGCTTTGTGTGTTAGATACACACAACGCCAGCTAGTCCAAAACCGAATATTTATTATATATTTATATATTTATATCTGACATAACTATCTCTTTCCAAGACTTGCGAAATCAAAATCTGTAGTTATTTGATAGATAAGTTGACATTAGGCTGCCAGTAACTTTTGTAGCAACATATAAATCTACCCGTTCGATTTATAAAATAAGTAACATTTTATGAAATTAATTAGTTTGTGCAAAATATAGTGTATTATTTTAATATTTTATATCATTTATTTCGTCAAGACGAAGATTTGAAGATTCAAAGCCTTAGAATTGAAGACTTTAAATACTTGATATTACCAGAAATAGCTGATCCGGCTAGTTGTCATCTCATCAAAAGAAGAAGAAGAAAATATAATGTAAGAATTGCTCTTTTCTCATTTCTAATTTTAATTCCTAACTTGTACAAACTTTTCGAAACTTCAACTTTAAATAAAGAATTTAATCTGTGTATTTTTGAAAACAGAATACCTGTTACGTCGCTGTTTTAGACTACCATCATATATCAATATTTATTTGGACATTTTTTATAACTTTTATCATTAACTCCATCATGACGAAGACTTGAAGACTCGAAGACTTAGAATTGAAGACTCGAAATACTTGACATTGGCAGAAATAGCTGATCCGGCTGATTGCCATATCATCAAAAGAAGAATATTTATTTCTTTAAAATTTGTAATAGAAGAAAAAGCTGTACAAATGGATAGTTATATTTTTCGAGATGTTTATAATTCATTTTAATGCAGGAGATATCGGTATTTATTTACAATATAGTCATCTACTCTATTTGCCCTTTGGAAATGAACCCACGACCTCTCTCACTAACTACAAAGCACATAGACTCGTTGAAAATATGTTGTGGCTAATGTTATTAACTTCATTAAATCTGCCAAGTCATCTTCAAAAAACCTCAACTTGATTATTTTATATACGAAATTTAAACGTAAGTTAAATTACGTTTTACGTAGTGTCAAATAGCATAATAACAAACACTTTTTTTTTAATTTCTTTTTTTTCTGTTAAGGAAACAACTCCCCCATTAATAATGTAAATCCCGTGTCGCCGGGGACTTTACAAACGTACCTATAACGCACACAAAGAACACCTAGATTCAGGAAAACAATTTGTGAATCACAAAAAGTGTAGTCCCATGTGGGATTTGAACCCACGACACTTGACACAGTAGAAAGCGGCGTGGCGACCGCTTGAACCACTAGGCCAACTGTGCAGTCAATTTCAAAACACTACATATTAATTTATTTAATAAGAAAACTAGCTGGCTCAGGTAATTTCGTCTCTTTTCAGTTGTGCTCGGCTCCTATTGGTCTAAGCGTGATATTTTCTATTGTATCTTAGGCACGCATTCAAAACACACATTCAGAAAAACGTGGAAATTAGTTAGTATCGGATACAAGCAACGTGACACGAGAATCATAAATAATGGATGGTTTGACTAAAAACTTGTAAGTAATTAATTCTATTTATCTCAGAAATCAAATTACAACTAACTACAAGTAAAACACAAATGTTTTAAATGAGGAAAATATTCAACTGAATTCTGTGAATTTTTTTTTGGACTTCTCTGTAGTAGGTATTCTGTTAATTCGTACAGGATATTCCTTGTTATTTTACTATCTTCTTTAATAGGACAGCTGTTGTAACTTGCATACAACTATTGTACCTAACAAGCAACGTAAAAGAGCTGAAAAAAATAAGTTTCGTAAATATCAGCTAGTATTAAAAAGATAAAAAAAGTAATATAGAAATATGACGTCAAATATGTAAGTCAAAAAAATGAAATAATGGATAAGTTGCTCTCTCCGTGAAGATTTCACTCAATTTAGCGCCATTTTATAATCGGGAAGTATTTTTTTTATATTACAATAAATATATTTATAACTAGCCGAGCCATGGCCACTTTGTAAACGTTAACCGCCCGCTTTTCTTCGACTTGATTTACAAATACTGTTATTTTTAACTGAATTTTTTGTTCCATCATCATAAAGTATAACCTATATCACTTCTGAATAGTATCGCTTTCTGTTTGTGAAAGAATTTTCAGGATCGGATCTGTACTTCCGAAGATTGGCCCCTACAGCCATACAAACAAACTGCCTCTGTGGCGCAGTGGTAGCGAATGCGACTGCTGTACAAGAGGTCTCGGGTTCGATTCCTGAGTCGGACCAAATGTTTGTTTCGGAGTTTGGGTGTACCCATAGTACAAGCTCTGCTTAGTTTGGGACTAGATGGCGTTGTGTGTTAAAATGTCTGAACGTATTTATTATTATCTTTACCTCTTTATAATATTAGTATACCTAATACGATTAATTAATTCGAGGTACGTTGGGGTTCCAGGGGTATCCTTTCGAGAGTGTACCTGGTTTGGGTGTACCTTCTAGTACCCGAAACGGTGTGCGACTTTTAGTCGGTTCGGGTCCGACATAACCACCAGTCGGTGGTATCCGAAGGGATTTCCGCCCAAAAAAAGTATACCTACTAGCGACACAGCCGGGCTCTTTAAAATTAAAAATACTTTTAAATTCTCGGGTTCCCTCTACTACAATACGTATATATTGTACATATAAACATTATTTTTTACTTTTTAACTGCCTTATTGGTCTAGCGGTTGATATATATGGCTGCCAATCAAGAGGTCTCGGGTTCGAATCCCGGGTCGGCCAAAAGTGTGATTGTGTTTTTCTGGTTATAAAAATTAGGGACGCAAAACCTTTAACTTTATTTAAAAAATATTTAAAATATCACATCTTGAAAGACATTAAAAAGTAAAAATGTTCTGCTAAATAAATTAATGAAATCTAATTCGTGTGAATAGTCCCTAATAGTAATCTTATTCGTGTGTCATTTTTGTCGCCTGCCTACAATATATTTTATCATTGTAAACGAGCTCTGAACTACATACCTACTTTTTATAAATATGTTTATTTCTTATGTGAAGTGATTTGTAATCTTTAAGAAATATATAATTCTAACCTAAAATACTTAATAACAGTTCGGAGTTTGGAAGTTGGGGTTTGAACCCCCGGGCCGCGGAGAGCACGTAAAGCTGTCAGTCTTGCGCCTGATCTCTCCCCGGTCGTGTCGGTTAACCATCCCATCGGATTATGAGAGAGGGAACAGAGAGTGCACCTGTGTTTGCGCACACACTAGTGCACTATAATATCTCCTGCGTAGTTGGCTGGTCTCCGTTGAGACGCCACTGCCGTGGCCGAAATCGGCTAGGAGAACATCATCATCATCATTTTTATATGCTCTATCTCTTGCTGAAACTCCATAAAAATTTGTTGTGTAGCTTAAAAGATCTAAGCGATCGAATAGCAGAAGCGACTTTATTTTGTACTGCGAAAAGATATATTTTTATTGTTCCTACCTAAGTAGCGTGACAAGTCAGAATAAAAGTTGTAATAGATAATTTATTTTATAATATATGTATTGTGTAAATCAAATGTTCCAATACCAAACTTTAATAAGTATTACAAATACTAATAGCAAATTAGTAAAGTTCTATCGAGCAAATAAATAAATATTTCAGACTAACATACAACGCCCAGCAGAACTTGTGTTATGGGTACTAGATAACTGATATAAATACTGTGTACTTTTTTTGTAAATACTTACTTATTATACTTAGAAAACACCAAAAACTGAAACAAATATATGCAGGACATACAAAGGTCCAACCTGGGAATCAAACCCGAGACCTCACGCACAGCAGTCGCATACGCTACCACTTCAGTCAAATATAAGAACATATCAAATTCCTTGATACTGACTTCTAAAAGAAAACGGAAGCTAATTAACTATTATACATTTTTTTCATTGCTTAATCAAATTTAGTATTACTATACATATTTTATAAATTTGTAGAATTAAGTATGTAATAGTCAAAGAATTGCCTACTATTTTAAAGTATTTGTGAGGCAAATTATAGACACAGGGAGGTATTAAAGGTAATATATATCAAGCAGAAACTTAACTAGGAATACTGATTTTCTTCATGTTTCTTATTTAAACGTCTCTAAGAAAAAGAAGGAGCTTCTCAATTTATAGGGTTTTTAGAAATCTGCCAATAAGAATAGCGATTGTAATTAATGTTGTTACTATACCTAGCTGCTTTTAACTTACACATTTGAGAGTGTCGCTCTTTTATTTCATTCCTACTTCACTTAGTATTAATTGTTTCATAGAAAGGAGATAAGATTTCTAAAAGAACACTTGTAAAAGAATAAAAAAATAAATCTAATTCATCTTCAATCGTAGGCTTACCTCAAGTATGTTTCGAAAGACGAAATAGAAACTAAATTGATAATATTGATGATTAAATCAGTCTTTCAGTTATGTGTCTATTAATATAGACATTATACTTTCTCTAAAATTGACAATAACATAAAAATACAAAGTGCTAATCTATTCAAATGGCTTCTGTAAAAATGCGCCATCAAAAAAAAACTAGTTTATTGATTATTCACAGCAAGAAATTAAGTGCTAAAATTAACATATCTTTATTGTATTGCCTCATAACTTGCAGATATCTTCAACATAAAACTGATTCGTCTGAAATAGAAGACCTAGTACAACGATTCAAGTTTTAACTTTGAATGCAACTTTTACACTATTATCGTTAAGAAGGCAAAAAGTGCATACAGCTGCTCTTCAAGTTTCCAGTTGAGTAGACAATGTTCCACTGACTAACGCCAGCAAGAAATACCCATGACACAATCATCTCGTCAATAATTCGGATACCCCACAAATAAAAACAAATATATATATTTTTCTCAATGAGTTTATTGAGTTAAAACAATAAATGAAGCGGTCATAATAACGTTTACTTTCAACATCGATTACGAATACTCAACGCGATATCTTGTCGTATGCCGAGTCAATTAATATTTATAATACTCGAGTCTATATTGCACTTCACTTCACATTCGCCAACTCAACACCCAAGCCGAAATCCCTATTAACTTATAGTTCGTGGGATAGATAATTACGATATATTTGTCTAAATATCACAAGAAAATACAAAAACGAAATACGAAATAGAATTAACACAATTAAAATTATTAACAATTAAATATACATAGTCTGTTTAACTTTAAGAAGTGAGGTATCACCAATGCGAGCGCGGCTCATGGCGAGGGCGTCATGACACTGGTACATGGTGCTGATACAGTTGTTCTTGAAGCTCACATAGTGATGTCATTTTTTTGAACGATTCTGAGCTCTCACGAAAAAGCAGGTTGGCATCGTCTCGAGGTCGTGCGTGTGCCGCATCCAACCGTCCCGGAGAGATTACCGGCGGCGAAGACGCAGACAAAGGTGATAGAGATTCTCGAACCGACTGAGCACCTGCTGCAGCACCGTACGGCCCACCCGCTGGAGGCACACCATTACCCATTAGAAATGGCGTCGGAAACAATCCCCGATCCGGGAGCTGTGAAAAGAATCCAGCTTGTAATGCACTCAAATTTTGACTGTAAATTTTCATTGTTTCCGTTACATAACTGGGAAGTTGGGTAACCTCTTCATTGCGTCCGTACCGAAGACTCTCTAATGTTGACGCGAGGCCCTTAATGTCTGCATACAGTTTATTTAGAAGTTGAGCATTTACTTCTAAGGGTTTTTGCTCCCGTCCTTCCGGAGAGCCTGTTGACAACAGCCTTCGATGTAGGTCCACATTTGAACTATGTCTATCTCGACTGCGCCGAGAAGGGAAGGCAGCATCACAACCATTTACTTCACAGGGGTGGTGCAACTTTAAATGTTCACTTCTGAAATGCATTCGCAACGTGAAGTGGTTCTGAAATATTCTTCCACAGATAGTACACCGATCTGGGTTTTCGTCGTCTATAGGAATTTCTAGGTCATTCATATCTAACTTGTTATCAGTTTTGTCACTGCTGTCGGACGGTGATCGCACTCTTACCAATCGTTCTTCTAGCATATGTAAGTCACTGCCGCTATCGCTGGGTGTATAGAGGTCGGATCGTAATCTCAATCCTTCGCGAACTACACTAGGGGCACTTGATTCATCGTCCGATTCACTTTCGGCTTTAACTTGTGTGACCGATTCGGCATCCACAGTAGGTTCTTCGCGGGTCTGAAAGGAATCTACATTTTCAGACTTTCGCCGTTTCGTCAACGGTTCGTCTTCAGCTCGACTCGATCCGGGAGTTGACAGGTTTCTAAATAAATCTGCGTGGTACTCCTCGTCGGATACGTTATATTCGTTATTTTGCGAACACCGCGTGGGGTTGCCGCTCTTTCTCTTACGTTTATTAGGAATAAATGACGATCTATCGTCTGAAGCGGTGGGATCGGTACGGCTTGCAGTATTAGGTTTCAGAACGGGTTTGGTATCTTCTTTGTTTTTATTCACACTTAAATCTTCTGGTTCATCTGTGTAATTTAACCTGTGAACTACAGGTGATTCAGTCCGCTCACCAGAATTATTTTTGTGCTCGTCTTCAGAAACATCATCATTAATTTCACTATAATTATTAGACTCATCTTCTTCTACATTAAGAGGTTTAGCTAGATTTAAAGCATCGCGTGAGGGTTCATCGTGCTGCGGTAATTTTCTGTACATTTTCTCAATTTCGCTGAAGTTACGCAGACCATCGAGGGGCACGCGCGGTGGCAAAGGAGTTGGTCCCGGAGCCCCGCTCATTGGTGGTGGCAATCTAGCAGCTAGCTCAAGGGGTAGAAGTCCCGGTGGAGGGAGTGGCATTCTGGCTAAAGCTGGTAGTAGTGGGAAAGGCTGAGCTGACCGTCCGTCGTGTGTTGAAATCTTGCGTCTAACATGCGGCGAGTGTAATTTAGGATTGGGGTTAGCGCTATGACGATTTCTAGATCTTCGCGAACTAAACGTCATAGTGCATCCTTCGACTGTACACTTATGCATTTCTCTTAGGTGAACCGCGGAAAAATGAATTTTTAGGGCTCCTTTATCGCAAAAAGTCTTGAGACATACACTGCACTGCACACGTTTCTTGCCGGTCGCTGGGTTAACGAACTGGACACCGAGGCCGAGGGGCCAGGGCGCCGGCGGCGGATCGCGCCTCTCAGGCGGATACTCAGGTGACCGTCGATCCTCACTCTTATCATCGTCTCTGCCACTGAAGCTAGCGCCGAGCTTGCGAAAATCGAATTGAGGTGCCGGCTGACATATTCTTGGCATCATAAAATAGTCCAGGCCAGCCGGCAAACAGGGAACAGCACCGAACTCTTTGCCTTCCATCACGTCACTGTCATAATGTAGCGCGCGTAGTGCGAAGCGGGTGGCGCACGACGCGGCCGCTTTGCGACTGACGACCTGCGACACAGGTGACGACCGGGCGCGGGCGGCGTGCGACAAAGGCCAGCGGAGCGGGGTGTGAGGGCGGCGCGGCGGGCGTCCGCGGCGTGAAGGGCGCGGGGGACGGCGGCCGCAGGTGGGAGGAGCGAGCACGGGGCGGAGCGGATCGATGCTCGGTGGGGACACGCGACACTCGCGCTCGCACCGACCACTGTAAACAGTAGAGAACTAAAGCATCGTATGCCGTTACGTAACTAGGCACATACGCCACTCAATATATTGCACATAATCAAACACGAGCAGACCACGGCTGCATACCGTTCACTAAGTTCCGTGTATAAAAATAGACTAAATGTGCAGTACGCCAACATTCATTAAATTGTTCAGGGATTGAGTAGTCTTTACAGGGTCTTTATCTTCAAATCTGGAATGCTGACTTGTAATTCAAGTATTGCTCTCACACATTCTGAATCTTAGCGTAAGAAGCCATAACATTAGATAAGTAGGTAGATATAACATTATTGTGGTCTAAAACAACAGTCAATGCCAAAGGTGTAACTCAAAATTATTTTAAACAACTAATTACAACAAAAACTTGAAGTCATCGAAATCAAAAACCTTACATACTTACCTTCAAGTTTAAGAATATAATTTCAGGACAAAATTTTAAATTAAACTGATACCGAAAGTCGACTTGAATAAGATTACAGATCTCTTTTTACTATAAATAGATACCCTCAGTAAGAGAAGACCCGAGTTAATTGCGTTATAGTATGATAATTGCTTTTTCAAGTTGTAAGTAATACTACACACGTCTGACTGCACGTATGGCGTAGTGGCTTAAGCGGTCGCCACACCGTTTCTTACTGCGCCAGTGTTGGGGATTCAATCCCTATATAACGAACACTTTTTGTGATCCACAAACGGAAATTGTCTTTTAAAATATAATTCTACATAAGCAATAAGAGTGGGTATCTCGGTATCATATAGAATATGGGATATCAAGTACTTTTAATAAGAAGGACTAAAGCTGTGTGTGACTTGATATGAGTGGAAGTACACACAGAGACTCAATACCGTCTTGGGAATCGCAGCTAACACTCCAAAGCATTCTTTTAAACTATAATACTTTTCTATAATTTAATTACTAAGTAATATAACTTCCTATAAATTTAACTTTACAATATTTTAAAGTAGTTGAGAAGTTAAATATAAATAGAACCTTCTTGTGAGATACAATGAGGTACCTACTATTTCGTGTAATACTTCATATATATATCAGAAAATTCTATTAATATTGTGCTTAGGTACCTGTAAAGGTATTTTTTTTAATCATTACACTAGGCACAGTACGAAAGAAATCTACCTACAAATAAAAGGTATATATAAGGTTTAAGTACTGATACGATTACAACAAAGTATTTAGTCTTACTATGAAATTTCAATGGTTAAACTCATTATTAAGTAAGATGAATACTTCAAATTAGTGATCTGCCTAATCTAGGTAAGACCTGTGTTTCACGCAGGAGAATCAGGAGATGCTTCATCATTAGGCCTCGTCGTTTGATACTGCACTCGGGTCAAAACTGAGTCGGGATATTCTTTGTACCTGTTTCTTTTATTTTAGGTTTCTCTCGTTATTTTAAAGGGAATTCCCCTAATCAGGTATGCAAGTATTCTTTGTGCCTGTTACATGCATGTCTGTAAAAAATCTGTTACTACAAAAGGTCCTACTAGCCGTGTTGTCATTTTTTTGCTGAGTCTAAGAAGTTTTCATTATAGTTTTAATACTGATTTCGTATAGCAGTATCTAGTACGTAGCCTAAAAGTCTTGCTAATATTAAAATACTAATTTTTTCCTTGGGTTCTGACAGTGTGCAAGTCGGTAACTAATTATTCTAAAGTTTAATCTCAATCAATTCAGTAGATTTTTATAAAGGATTAATTAACATCTAAACATTCATACATCCCTTCACATAAGCTTTCACATTCCAATAAATTTAAAATATCAAAGACAAAACATCTAATGCTGAAACTTGAAACCACTAAACGATTATATACTACTAACGCCATCTATGACTTGCATTACACACTACATGTCATCAATGAAAATCTTCAAACGGGCTGCGTGTGCGTAGTTCTATTTATACTTAAAACATTTCTATTCGAATCTAAGATAAAGTAAAACGTAGTGGTTACATTAAAAAGTACCTTTTATGTGTTTTAGTCGATTATAAATTCTAATCTCGTGTTTTCTTTAAACCAACTAAACACTTACTAAAGTGAATTTCGTTCAGATGCGGAAACTTTGAAGTGTTATGTGAAATGTTAAATGCATTTAGTAGGCTATTATTCAAATGCTAAGCAGTTATAATGTTTGTTTTTTATTTTAGGTACCTACCTAAGTACGGTTAAATTTTATCTCGATAAACTGAAGAAAAGACGGAGGTTTGTGCTTCGTTTTTTTATATATTTGCTATAACACAATTCCATTTATTTAAACTAAATGGGAAAAAAGATTTTTTGGAGTTCGTTTGATCTCATTCAAAACATACTCATAATAAACATACTAATATTATAAATTCGGAAGTAGCTCAGTCTGTCTGTTTATTTCGCTTTAACAGCTAAACCGGTAAACCGATTTAGATGATATTCACAATGGAGATCCTTAGATTTTTAAGGAAAAACAAAGGGTACTTATTTACTGCGATAACCCACATGTACCCAGGCGTAGCCACGAGCAAAAGCTGTTTAGATATGAATTTTGGTTATTTTAATCAATCAAACTAATAATATGTACAAACCAATGTAATATCTCAATGAACAAATCTCATATTTGATTGTTCTGTTCTACGAACTTGTATTTTGACAACTACTTCGTAAACAAAAATCCTGCGAACACCTGATGTGATGAAAGATCACAAAAACCAAATTCTGACAGACTTCAATCCCCAGTTACTCTATTTTTAAAACACCCAGGTATAGTTTTTTCTAAAAAGTAAGCTCTGCAAATAGCTAGAATATTTTAAAAAGCTATATTCCGTACCTAGTTTTCAGTTAGACTATATATTTTAAACAACAAATACATAAAAACAAGATTGTACAAATACCCAGACGGTTAAACGGCGAATTCCAGCTCAAAACCCAAACAAATGTAGCACATAACTGAAGAGCTCATTTCAAAGTGATAACAGTCAGTATGTGTTCTATAATCTGGTCTACGTCTATTAACACTAGACGATTAATCTTGTTCTATCAAACGTAATTCGTCTAATTATATTACTCTCCACGTAAACTTGCGTACTTCTGCTAAAACTATTCCCCTAAAAACATGTTGTGCTATGAACAAGTTCACATTCAGCATTAACTTGGCATCTCACTGCTGATATGAGTCTCTCCTTAATAAGCAGGTTGTGATCTACTATACCATGCTAACCAGTCGGGTTGGTTTAAGATTGATTTTAAGATTTCCTTCTCACTCCAGTGTTATTGTCTTACAGAGTTGGTCTCTTAGACGGGTCTCACAACATGCACGGGATGAATATAGGGTAGTGACTTTCTATTTTTCGTAAAGACAACTTCCACACTAAGTATATCCTGTGTCGCGGTGACTTTACAAGCACACGGACACAAAGAACACCCAGACTGTTGAATTGTGGAATACCTTTTTTTATGGAATAGGGGACAAAGGAGCAGTCGTATCGCCTGATGGTAAGCGAATACCGCCGCCCATGGACACCCGTAACACCAAAGGCTGCATTTATTCGCGATAAAATTATATATAAGTTTACCATAAATTCTACATCCCGACGTTTTGAACGGGATATAGCGGTATATGGTGGTGAGTATACCCCGTTCAACACAGACACAACTACAACCGTCCCGTTAATAGGTAGATACTATATCCTCTTTACACTCTCCGTGGGTGAGCCACGCTTCGGCACGAATAGGCCGGCTGGACCGGAGGGATACCACGGCCTCACAGATAATCGTGAAACAGCGCTTGAGCTGTATTTCACTCCTTCTATCCCCCTCCACATCCCCCAAAGGCCGGCAACGCACTTGTGACGCCTCTGGTGTCCATGGGCGGTGGTAATCGCTTACCATCAGACGATACTGGTGCTTGTTTGCCCTGATTTCATTAAAAATCCACTAAATTAAATGTGACTTCTTTACGTGTGAGTTACGTTAAAATGATTGAACATACTTGTCCGAAATCCACTCAAAGGAAATATACCCATTTAAGTATAAGCTCTTCAAAAGCCAAACTGGTATCGATACGAGAATAGTTTGTAATATTTAGATAATAATTAGATTCCATCATCGATTATGATCAAATACAATCAATCAAATACAATTTGACTACACGGTTGGCTTAATAGTTTCAGTGGTCGCTACACCGCTTCCTACTGCACCAAGTGCTGTGGGTTCAATTCCTACATGGGACAACACTTTGTGTGATCCATAAATTGTTGTTCTAAGTCTGGGTGTATTTTGTGTCGGTTTCACGTATGTTTTTAAAGATCGTGACACAGGAATGTATATTCCCAATGCGGGAGTTGTAAAAAAAAAAATCGATATCAAATTAGACGGCAAAACCCGAAATACACACATCTGTGAACGTGTATAGCTTTATAAATTCGATTAAATTGCTCGAAATTATTCTGGTAATTAAGTAAAAGGCCAACTCTAGTAGGTATGTCCTAATTATGTGTGAGCGATTCTTTATATTCTCTTTCCTTTTAATGTACTCACATTTGTCTAACTAATCTAATCCCTTACTTATTCTTGACGGGTTATAGTATCCAGATGTGGACGTTTAATAGGCCTCGCTTACCTCCAAATAATATGAATACCATTACTCACTAAAATTTTCTTTCTCATAAAAACATTTAGGCAAAGGTGATGAAAACACTGCCTATTATTACGTTCCGTTTTAAAACAAACCAACATTCGAAAATGGAATTTCCGAGGCTCATTCTCGAGAGATAACAGAGAGCTTATGTTTTATCATCCGGTCGGTATCGCATCGCACGAAGAGATTATTCTTGATCTCGGAAACAGTTACAATACCGACTATCGTTCTGCGCGGGCTACGTAAACATTACTGTTTCGGTGATTGGTCTAAGTTTTAAGAAGAGCGGAGATGAAAATTTATTTTTAATGTTAATATTTCTTATACCACATCTAGCCGCCAAAATGACACAACTTTTTTTGAAGGAAATCGTGGGTAGAGTCCATGTGTGGTGGCATGACCATACAACCATAATAATATGTCCGTATGGTCACGTCTATGTATTGACGAATTAAGAATATAGAGTGTCATCGCCCTTATTTATCCCGTGTGTGTCATAAGATCTAACTAAGAGAGAAAACTACGCAGAACCAGCGCTATAGCTACTATAGTAGGCTACCTTTTTACTAAGGTGAGGCCTGCGTCCAGGTCTGTGAGAAGCAAGATTGATTTATAAAGAAATGTTTAGGATATTGGGTTTTTTTCTCAAAATAACCGACCATTTTTACTATTATTTTATTGATTATAAATATAAGAAATGAATTACAAAGCATTCTTGGTATAATTACTGTAAACAAAAAATTTGAATCGCGATTCGCTTATCCCTTAAAGCACAGTACAGTCACCCATATTATACTCCCCGTTCCGCGGTACGTAACATAAACGCGCTCTCTTTTTGTCGTAAGTGATCGCCTCTGGTCAACGTTGATTTTTATATCAGTTTAAGGATACTATACACTAGCCCACTTACAAAATGATATAACGTGACAAAATCATATAAAAATTATAAAAACAAATGAAAATGTGTTATCACGTTGCAGAATAAAAATGTAATTTTAAAATACGCCTCGGTGGCGCAGCGGTAGCGTATGCGACTGCTGTTCTTGAGGTCTCGGTTTCGATTCCCGGGTCGGATCAAATGTTTGTTTCGAAGTTTGGGTATTTTCGATGTATGATACGTATGTATTTACAAAAAGAAAGTATATATATATATATTTATATCAGTTGTCTAGTACCCCATAATACAAGCTCTGCTTAGTTTGGGCATAGAGGGCGTTGTGTGTTAGATGTTCGAAATATATATTATTATTATTATTTATACCTATCATATCCAAGAATCAATTCGAATATGTGTTTCTTCATTAGTTTTACTATAAATAAATAGAAATCGATTTTGAAATACAACGTGGCGTAACTGACGTGTTGTGACGATCAATACTATATAATTATACATGAAGGGATTGAATACATATTTACCGTAAACATAAAGAATTATACTTGTTTCTATCTTTCTACCCAGCAATCTACCAGAATTGTATTCTACAAACGTAAGCNACGTAAGCATTAACAGAATACTAACAAATGTGCGGGAATGTAGGCTCTCGCTTCCAAGTCAGTAGTCAAAATCGAGAATCGATGAAGTTGGATACAAAAAAAAATACTGTATCTTACTTATCTCGTCTTTGTCTTAACTTATATATCTACGGACCTATCAAAGAAGTAACAACCTCATAAATCTCATTTAAAATGCTAATATGAATCTTACGGAACAAAGTTGAATAAAATACTAATTTGTACTAAGTATGTGTATAAGAGAGCTATTATTTCAATTAAAGAGTATTTTAATCTTTTAAAACTTGTACTAATGATGCTGATAACAATCTGTATTACATAGCTTTGATTTGCCCGACGTTTTGACCAGGTGGCACTGGCCGTGGTCACAGGTTGACTTGCTCAGAAGCGCACGCTCTCGGTCGTCGAATTTGTGAAGTAGAAGGTTCTTCATTCCCGTGAAAATAATTATTATATCATGAAACGCGAAAGTTTAAAAGTTAGTATGTTTTTTTTGTTTACTGCTTTACAGCGATTAGAAACACATACTATCTCCGAGTACATATTAAAAGTAAATGAGCAATCAAGTTCTGCTGCTTCTGCATCGAAAAACTGAATACATGTGAACGACTAGCAATTACATATTTAGACTAAATACTAAATAAAAAAATATATAAAAAAAAAAAAATATTCTGAAATTCTGCATTTTTTCTTAAAATACACATAAAAGTATATTAACCGTGATTAATTTAAATTGAATTTTAAAATTCTCACCGGTTTATTATTGACACTCTACAATGCGTGCTATTCGATTAAAAGTGGCCAGTGAGATTGATTGAACTAATTTTGTATTTGTCGTGAATGTATAATGATTCTACAATGATTTATTCGAACTTCCAACTACGTCTTTAAATTGCAAGTTATTTTCGAGAATTGAAGAAAATACGTATAATACAAAACACTTCATAAATACACACGTAAATTCTTAAACACGATTTCGAAATGTCAGGTTCAATTCACAGCAATGACAAATGATGATGTGAAAAGCATTACCTTAATGTTTAAAAAGTATTGAAGTAGGTACGTTTATCCGCAGTATAACATAATAGACTCTGCCTTCTTTTACAAAGAACCGTATGTAAAACGTATCAAGGTATGCCATTATAAGGTAGGCTATCCTGGGCATGGAAATCTGCTGAGACCTTAACCCGCGCGAATACGTTGAGAGTGTCACTAAAGCGGCCTCGCGGAATCTAGGTGTTTTAAACTAAGTGAAACGGTTCTTCTCGCCCGAGCATCTGTGTCTTCTTTACAAGACCCAGGTACGCTCGTGCGTGGAGTACTGTCTGTCGATGTTCGATGCTCTCGACCGGTTGCAGCGGCGAGCAATCCGTCGATAGTCCCGAAGCCACCGAGACCCTTGAGCCTCTGCAGTTGCGTAGAGAAATCGCCTCCTTGGCAGTCCTCTATCGCCTTTACCATGGAGAGTGTTCTGAATAGCTCTTCCAACTGGTCCCCCTCTCCCTTCCTCTACAGAACTACACGTACTGGCCTTGGAAGTTACCGATTTAAAGTGGAAGACATACGCTCTCGTACTCGTCGCTTTGGTGCTTCCTTCCTGTGCCGAGCAGTCCAAACCTGGAACTCACTACCAGCGCACGTGTTTCTTTCCCACCATGATCCCGGGTCCTTTAAGCGGGGCGTGAAAAAGCATCTAACCAGGCCACCATAGTGAGGGTCACCATGCTGCATTGTCCTTCTTCGTTTTGAGGATGGTGATTACCACTCTTGGATTCTGCTCATGCTTTTCATCAGGCAGAGCAGAATCATTTTGACAGCTACTACATAACAAAAGAGTAATTATTTGTGTTATTACTTTATACATATTGAATAACAACAAATATGCTGATTTTAAGAGAATTACTTCATTATAATATCATAAATGAATCTATAGATTAACTCAAATGAACACACTCCTTTATCCCAACCGACATATTTATTTTGAAGAGCCGCGTATTTTGTTTGGATTAAAAATATTTTTGGCTACACTTGCACACGACACTGTATACTCCCAAAGTATTGCCCTGTACACTCGCTAACAAAATTATAGACATAGGCCGACATTCTTTATTCTTTTCGTGGTGCATGACGTAAGTGGCGTGTACTATGCTTGTTTAAGAAGACGAATGTTTTATGTTACATATTTTGTGGCTAATCAAATGGCACTATGGTTATTGTAGTATTTATAATTAAAATAAAAACGTGATTTGTTTGATGCGGTAATGTTATGGTATGTTGATCAGATAAATATGGGTACGGAGAAACTTACAATAAACTTTTGAGTGAATTAACACTAGAGATTAAAAAAAAATTAACTACCAACTCAGCAGTTTCATCTGCGTAGTTCTCGTTCCTATGGGAATGCGGGAATAAATTATAGCCTATGTCACAAAGGGATAATGTAGGATTCAAATGGTGCGAGAATTTTTGATATCGGTCCAATAGTTTTACAGTTTATTCGTTACATACACAAATACAAGTCTTTCTTCTTTATAATATTAGTATGTATTTCCGGATATTTAGTCCGGAAATCCATACTAATATTATAAAGCTCGCAGTGACGGATCAATAAATTGTGGTAAACTGAACTGTATTCTGTGGGTATCGTAAGAGCCTAAGAGCCCACTAAAGGAACATCACTGCAAGACAACAGCCCTGCAAAGACAAGAAAAACTTGACTCATAACCTATACCAAAGCTCAAGAAAAAAAGGCTCTTCTTTACCTACAAGGAGGGCAAAAGGTTCAAAGGAGGGCAGCATTGTTAGGAGCGTCGGCCGCGACACTTTTAAATAATCTGCGCGCTTGTCAAAGGGCGCTACGCTTACTAAAGGGCGTTACGCTTACTAAAGGGCGCTATGCTTACTACAGGGCGCTACGCTTACTACAGGGCGCTATACTTACTACAGGGCGTTACGCTTACTAAAGGACGCTAGAGTAATGATTGCACGCGGGCAATTGTACACGGGTGGTTCACGGGTTAAAAACACCTCTGTAGAAGGCCTATGTATAAAAGTGACTATGAAAGGCTATTGATAATGATGGTTGTCCGAGTGTGAAGTAAGATGGAGCATTTTATTTTGACTGGATTTGCTTATAAAAGTAAAAATAAATAAAAATCCGCATTATAAACATGCAATAGTCGATATATAATAACACTTTCGTTAACCACGGACAGTTAAACATGTCTGCGTGTTTCAGACCTCACGTCCGGTCCGTTCCGGAAGTTATTAAAAACTGCTTTAAGTATCGTGAAGTTTGTCATTAATTAATATTTTCTTTGCATGTGTTTATCATTCATGAAAAGTGTAGAGATGAAATTTAAGAAGGATTGACCTCTTAATCCTATTGATGTAAAAAAATGCGGATGTAAGCAATGTAAAATGCAGAAATGAGAGAGTGGTGTTCTGCTGGCAATCATCTATCGATCAATCGTTCTATCCCAACGGTGTTATTAGCTTGATTAGCAAAGAATAAACTACAACTTTTACCGGAGTAGGTTCTAATTAGGCATCGATCCAGAGATCCAACAGAATTTTCGTCTCCATGACAAAAAAAATGCCAAAGCCGTGATATTAAAATCATCTTTAGACCATAATGCTTGCTATGCACATAGCACACATTATATAAAAAAAGTCAGCTTTGTTTTCGATTGTAATCTAACTTATAACTTTCTAAGCTACATGAATAACATGTAGTTCGTTTTAAAATTTGTGTCGACTTCCACACACAGCGCAATAGCAGCATACTACAGCGCCATCTACCGAAGTTACACCGAACTACAGAAAGTTGTTACAACATGGAGTACACAACACTACTAATCCTGAATCGCGCAATATTAGTTCTCGCGCTGATTATCATATATACAACATCCCAACATCAATCGACGGGTAGTGGCCAGCCAGACACGATCACCTCACCTGCTCGAAGGAGATGTCCCTTTGTGTTACAAGAACATGATATCCGTTCCTCCACAAATTTAATGATCCCCTGCTGGACGCATCTAGACCTTTTCTTGGAAAGGAGGTATTAGCTTTACTACTTTACCATGCTAACCAGGCTGCTGTGCTATAGTTCTGTGCAGTGTGTTAAAAACATAAACAGATTTTTGGGTGACTCTCTATATTCCTAATACGTCACCACAAGTATACGACGGAAGATAATAACATGCGACCTATATAAATAACCATTTAACAATATTAATTCAGTAATTAAATTCTTAATTATTCACTTTCCTTGTTAACGGAAACGAATACCAGAACAACCTTGTTCATTTTAAAAATATTCTTCTTGATTTACATTTATAACCAGATCCACAATGTAACAATAAAATGTCAATAAAAAATCATGGCCATACCTTTTCAATTGGCGTTAATTAGTGTTCGCAATAATAATATGCATAAGTATAATAAGTTGTGCAAGTTATACGACAAAAACAATATCAAATCTAACTCAATACATTAGTCTTCAAGGATAAAGTTAACTTAATTGATGCATGAACTCACTTTTATTTTAAAATAAATATTCTGTGTTAAATGAATTAACTACAGCGTTGTAAACCAGATAGATATATATATGCACACTTATAGTATAACAATATCTATTGATTAATCTGTATGTATACCACTGACGTATATCTCGCATACGTCTGCAACGGACTTATAATAAAACCTTAGCCTTAACCTTTAAACCTAGTTTTCTTTAGAAAAATATAGATAATGTTGTAAAATTTCAAACCCATGCTTAGCTTAGACAAGTATTTAAGGCAATTTGCGTTGAAAAATGAAACAGAAACTTTAAATTTCAAATAGACAATATCAACATGAAAAGTCCTCCCCTATTTATACGATTCGGTACACAAGTAAGCACCGACTTAGGGAGCAAACTGCATAAGATAACACCACTGCAAAGAAAATAACAACAAATACCACGATTTAACATCAAACCATTGTTTATAGTCATGTCCTTAATGCGCTGTTTTTGTCTAGTGAGGTTTCTAGAATTTAAATAAATGACTTTTGGCATTTGATTCGCTAATGTCCATAAGTGCCAGTAATCACTAGCCCTTAGTTCAAATGTACTCGTTTGTCTGCACATTAAACTCCTCTTAAAAAAGGTGATGCCAGTAATACATTTTCTTAGATGTAGGCAGAGTTGACGATAAATAAATATAAATTACATAATTTCTCATTTTAAAAACTGCATTTAAAATGCTAGTTATATAAACTCGTGGTCACATTAGAAGTTGAAAGCCGACGAAGACGTTTGCAAAATATTGTGACTAGAACACAAACGAATTTTTCACAGAGTAGCAACACAGTATCAGAGTCTTGGGGTACATACATCAAATTAAGATTTAAAAAAGGAATTACCAAGCACCATCTTACATAAAATTCATAAAGTTCCATAAAATATTACAGCTATTCCACATCTTGGAGTTAATTAAAAGCAAATTAAGTTAATTTAATCATAATTCGCATGTACAACACTGACTTTACAAATGGCGGGTTTAATTTTAAAAAGATGTAATACATGACTATTAGAGCGTTATTATTGTGTGCTACACGTCAGGATGCGGGATCCTTGACTTAAATAAATATGAACAAAGAATGTTTAAGTTTGTTGCTAAGTTTATATCATTTCTGCACGATATTGGGCACGATTATGTACATCATTATATTAAAGTCAGTCAATAGTGTATCATAGTTTATTCTAAAGGTTTCAACTTATGATATGAGAGGAGCCGGTTGCACCAGAATGATTAAATCAGCTTACAGTCCGTAATCTTTTCATTCATTTTCAGCGAATGCCTGAAGTTATCGGAGACCAAATTCCCCCTCCTTTGATTTTGGGTGAGAGGAAAAATATTTTTATGCATATCCTAGGTCTAACGTCAGACTTCTGATACTTAGTCCATATCATTGTTTGTAAAGTCTCCGCTATACAGAAATATTCTTAATATGGGAGTTGTATTAAAAAAATTGTAATAGTAGGTACAAAGTTACATTTAAAATAAAAGTTAAATTTAAAACAAAGGTATTATTTCGATGCGGCAATTAAAAGTAGGTTACAATTGACTTTCAAGATTTGTTTACATAGCTACGTCGTTAATTTTAAATTAAGCTAATAAATCTTATTTAAAAAAATAAAATTACAATTCCGTGTGCAAATTTAATTTTATTGTAATTTGTAAATGATTTCCGCAGTGTAGTTTCCGTCGCATCAGTGTTTCGTCTTCACTTCATATTGAGACGTCTGGGGGTCTAGTGTAGTGTAGTTACCACGAAACTCATCACCAATCACAACGCTGAACCTGTTTGCCATCGACGACAGACTTAATATAAAATAGACTCACATAGGCGTTCTATAAATTCTTTGTAGTAGTGTAAATGACACCCGAGAGCTAGATGTCTTTTATTTCATTACACTTACACATCTTACTTTTACTTGGATTACATCTGCTGTATTTGTTATTTTTCTGTACCATTATTTTTTTAATTATTTAAAAATAATACGCGTCTCTCCAAACGTAGTATAGGACGTCCACGGGACAGGTGGAGCGATGATTTGCGCAAGACGGCTGGCAGGAGCTGGATGCGAGAAGCCATAGATCGAACTAAGTGGCGTGAAATTGGAGGCCTATGTCCAGCAGTGGACTGCGATGGGCTAATGATGATGATGATGACGAAAGATAATACAGGTTAGTTGTAAAGGAGGTTGAAAATCGTAATGCTCGGAATAACACAAAAGAACATAGATTATTACTAAGAAAGTTGTCATGTAAGGCTAGGGAAACCGTCACACTGTCTGTTTCTTTACCAGCCTTACACATGCATACCAAAAAGTCTGAATTTAATTAGTGTACTTAGAAACAAACGTTTAAGGTATGAAATTATATAATTATGTTTGAAACATTATGTAATGCTAAGTAGATCGATCAATCAATCAATTCAAACGTTTGGAAAAGAATCAAACTGAAAAATATAATAAAACACATGTTTGCAACGCGTGACGGTAACTTACTGTAAAGCTACGCATAATAACATGGTCACCAAGTACGATGAAAATAAAAAATTAATCGTATGTATACATATTTGGCTGATCATTTAAATCGTTATTATTTATATAATTTCGAATTTATGAACACATGCATCTCTGATCACCTTCTGAATCGAATTAGTTTGTACTTTGGTATGCAAACTACACGTGAAAGTGCTTAAACAATAATTAAACCATTGTTTTACTAATAATTATTTAATTTATACATAGGCATATAAGAAATGACTGTGTTCGTCACACAATTATTTAACCACGTTTGTTTAGCAGCGTGCGTTTGTTTGGGTGCGATTAGCCAAAGAGCGTTTTTGATTTTTCTGATTATAGAAATGCTTTTAGTAACAGCCCGAAGTTAGGAAGATAGTGTCAGTCCTGTGCTTGATCTCTACCCGCTCCTGTCATGACCATCTCGCCTGTAAGGGAACAGGAGAGTGCACGTGTGTTGCCGCATACACTTGTGCAATATAATATTTAATACATATATGCTGAAATTGGTTTGGGCACATCAGAATCATCGTTTATCCTGTCTGGGAATTAAATCCATTTACCTTAGCAATCAGGACTACCTAGCTACTAGACTAATAGAGTAGTTTGTTTTCAAGTCATGGGATTAGCCCTAATAACAAATAGTATAAATTACCGTGATATCTATGACAAAAAGTTTCGTTTGATATAAATCATGTTGATTAAAAATGCTGAAATGTGAAGCAATAAAATTGGGCTTCCGTCATTATAAATGTATTTAAAATATTCCGCTAACAAGCTAACTTCTTTAGTATTATGAATTGTTCTTGATGTGTCTTAATATGATTAATCACGGAAATAAAACACTTTTGGTCTAGGATTGAGCGAACATACATTGTTCCGGTGTTCGTTAAGAGTCAGGCTTTGAACGACGCGTAGTTGATTTTGAAGATAAACGTGAAGCTTAGGCGGAGTCCTTCGGGCGGCTTAAAAACATCCAACGGCAAGATACGTAGCCACAACGTATTCTTGCCAAATCCAAACCCGCTCTTGGCCAGCGTGAGGACGTATGGCCTTAACCCTCTCCTGAGTGGAGACCCGTTGATGATGATGATGATGATGATAGGCTATAAGACACAGATGGTTTAGGTATTGACAGATTGGTATAGGGTTTGTTATCATGTTTTCTATGACCATCTTTTCTCTCTCTTTTAGAGTTTACATTAATCATAAGCCTGCTGACATTAAAATTTATGAGAAATACAGGTAAATTGACATTAACCAATAGATTAGATTGTTATAAGAATCAAGTATAGTTTTTTAACGAAACTAGTTAATAATCGAATAAAAAAACTCTTACATAAGATTTGCAACGGACTTTTTGGACGAACTTCTTTCATATCTTATTAATTCCAATTAAAAAATCTATTTATACTAAAAACTAAAATATATTATTAATTAACTTGCTCTTTAAAAGAAACCTAATACCTTCTGACTGAATCCTACTTTAAAAAAGTGAAAAGTCTATATTTTTAGGTATAATAATAAGTACCTCGATGACCGAGTTTTGCTCGGTATGTTATGGTAAATTTTCTGATAATTAATACTAACTAAATCGATTTTTCCCACCCGAAACCCCCCTGCATACTAATTTTCATGAAAATCGTTTGAGCCGCTTTCGAGATTTATATTATATATACAAGAATTGCTTGTTTAAGCGTATTACATTTTGTCATTTTTGTTGCTATAGAACAACACGCATTGTTTTGGGAGATTCTTAAATAATACGCTAACCAAAAACTTACATCCTACTGTTTCTGGTATAAAAGTGAATACCTGATAATTAACGAAAACAATCGCGTCCCGTATGCATAGGTACAAGTGGTTCACTATGGGTTTTAAATATATTTTGATAATGAATTAACTCAAACTCTTCTGTACCTGTATTGAAAATATATTATTCGAATCTTCGCAGAGATAGACTTGTTAGTTAGGCTAGAATAACTATACACACTCTATGATCCTACTTCTTGCGTCCCCATGGAACTGGAGATCTTAAGGGATTTTGCAATGCTTCACCAAACAATGACCTAGACTACAAGGATATAACTTGAATTTAATACGAAAATTGGCCTTATTAATAATTCCTTCATAAAACTCAATGTAACACGGGCCTTGAACACTAATTTACTTCTCAATTCTAATTGTCAGAAACGATGTAAACAATATCTAAATACCTACTTTAGTTCTTACAACAATGCCGGCTGAAGCCCTGACAAAATCCGCCGCACAACGGAAGAAATAAATCATACAAGTATAACAAGTATTATGAAATTATCGGTAACAAAAACATTGCCAAATGAAATCGTATCCTTTGCCATCAGACCTCCAAAATTAATGACAGGACAATCGACCCAACCTTACCTTAAACAACAAAATACTCAATTTTAAACCATAACAAGGAAATAATACAGTTCTGAACCAATTAACGGTATTTTAGAAGTACGATAATTTATTAAGTAATTTGATGTGCGGCGCGGGAGTCGAACCGTGTAACGCCCCTGCGGATGCTACAAGTAAAAGCAATGATACATCGCGGATTTCGTCGCGATTCTGGTTTGTTCGTCTTTGCTCTACTGAAATATTTGCAATTTAATAATGTTTAATAGTTTAAGATGTGAATACTGCTTTGTAATATTTTAACACAATTTTCATTACTTACTATGTACGTTAGAAAAGCTTTCTTTAGAAAGTATGAGTACGCACCTGAATGGAAATAATATGGGCTTGGAAAATCACTTCCACTGAGCAAATCCAGGTGCTATCTCTTAATGTTTATAAAGATTTATATTATCTTTAAATACACTTCATTCAAACGCTGCGTTGTCTCAAGTAATGGTACGTTAAACTTCGTATTATTTATGAAAAATATTTTCAAGACAATTATCTTCCTTAAATAAAAAATTTACAAACTATAGCCCAATAATATAATATTTTTATTTCGTTTTTCTAACTTTTCAAGTGACAAACTTCTCTGAAACCGTTCATCCCTCATTTTAAATTTGTGTAATACATTTTTTAATGGGAGCTTCTTTCAAGGTTGTAGCCCCCGCGGCTTGGACTCAATCAGCCAGGGCAAATCAAATTTAGATTTTATTATTAGTTTGTATAGCTACTTTTTGCTTTTACTGCGGCGAAGCCTAACGAAAGGACACCTGCTCCACTGTAGTTCCTAAGCTACTGAACAGATTGGAATAAATGAAGTGTCAATAGTGTCATAATAATGGCCAGGCTGACAAAGGCTAGATAACTTTTATCAAAAAAAAATTACGTTGTTGGATAGTATTTACCGTTGGATGTTTTTAAGCCGCCCGAAGGCCTCCAACTAAGCTTCACGACTGTTATCCTATGATAACAACCGGGACCAACTGCTTAACGTGACCTCCGAATCACGGAGACGCTCATGGTAACATGCCACCAGCGGTCACCCATCCAGGTACTGACCGCGCCGTCGTTGCTTGCCCTCGCTGATTGTTTCTAATCACCGGTAAGATTACGTAACCACAACGTTGTCTTGCCAGTCCCCAACCCGCACTTGGCCAGCGTGGGGACGTATGGCCTTAACCCTCTCCTGAGAGGAGACCCGAGCCCAGCAGTGGGACATTATGGGTTGTTGATGATGATGATGATTATAGTATTTAAACTTTTTCTTGTTGTTGAGTATGAATGCTACAGCTCAAAGCGGAACCCACCATCGCTCGGCGAGGACGTATGTACACACAGAGGAAGTGATTCAGGCGCGACCTGCTTGTTCAGCGAAGCAGTGCGCCGCTTGCGCAATCTGAGCGCACACTCCAGCACGCGATCTGCCGAGGTTATGTGTCCACTGTATGTGGAACAGATCCGAGGCTACACGATTACTGTTTCAGTTTCAGTACATCTTACAATTTTTAATTAACTTCTTATCTTGAGCCTTAGATTAGATTGATATGGCTGACTCTCTGTGTGGGTTTGTACACATAAAAAGCAATTGATATAAGTAATATTAGTATAATTTTGGTTAAATTTAGATATACCACAATTATTAGCAGTTAAATAAGAAAAAATATATTAGAATTGTCATAATTTACGTAACTGAACTTTGTAGTACATTTTGGGCAGCGCAATATCTGTCAAGAAAAGATTGTAAAACTCATGATTGTAGTTACTCACTTGCTCAAGACACGGACATTTGTTTCTGAAGTAAGCATGTTATCTTTTTCTGAGCGATTTAAATCTCGTATTACATACTTTATTAGAAATGATTTTTACAATATTATCTCAATCATAAACAGTTTATATAGGGGCATTAGTCTTACGCTATTCTTAACAAAAATTTCATTGATGTGTTGTTTCTGATCCTCAAACACAAACAGAAAAATAAATCAATCTTTCTTGATCCCTGATTAGGAATGCACTCCTCTGATCCATTGATCATGTCTATAAAACTATACATTAACCCACCGATCCGATCCACCAATACGATAATTATTTTCCAATTATTATGTAGTTCACTTTATTTAAAATTACTTCTTATCTTCAAGGTATTCCTTGACAGCATAGTAGCATACATATGTGTGTATATATGTGTGAGTGTGTGTGTGTGTGTATGTGTGTGTGTGTGTATGTGTGTGTACTACATAATAAACAGCTCCTCCTCCTGATAGTGCTGTCCACAATTGTTATCTATATTTAAGCCTACCATCCATAAATATGCATTAAGCATTAGCATTACTCTCAAGTTTAAACTATAATACAAAAGTATATGAGTGTTTGTCTCTTAGATAACTATTTATCAGGCTTAAGCATTAACACGTCACGTGTCCATGTTGATAACTCATCATCATCATCATCATCAACAACCCATAATGTCCCATTGCTGGGCTCGGGACTCCTCTCAGCAGAGGGTTGAGGCCATACGCTGGTACAAGTGCGGGTTGGGGACTGGCAAGAATACATTGTGGCTACGTACGTGTTGATAACTACTAACATGAATTTACTCCCATCCAAACCTGTCGGATAATGTTCTCCTAGCTGATTACGGCCACGGCGGCTAGTCTCAACGAAGACTAGCCAACTACGCAAGAGATATTATAGTGCACTATTGTGTGTAAACACAGGTGTACCCCCTGTTCCCTCTCTCTCATAATCCGATGGGACGGTTAACGAACACGATCGGGAAGAGATCAGACGCAGGATCGACCACTTTACGTGCTCTGTCTCTCTCTCTCTCTCTATTAAAGTTTTAACTTCAATAGAATATTTTTTCTTCAATCTAATCTTTACCGTTCATTTTAGATTGAACACGTTTAACTTTTAAAAATAACTAATGTATTATCAGATCCACGATAACATAACCACGGCAGTAAAGAAATTAAACGTAAAGCTTACAGTAAAAAAAATACATCAAACTATAAATTCTTATGCCGTTTGACCTATAGTGTCATCTGTGTTCATAAACATGAACTATGCAACAAATGATCACCATAAACAATAGTGGGGTGTTCAATGGTGTGACAGCGTGAAAATTTATAGTTTAAACGATGCTTTTTAAGAGGTTTCGTTCTCGAGTCGTTAATGCTAGAAACGCAAAATTTTTGTTAGGATACAATCCAGTAAAAGATATACAAACCTACTAATATTATAAATTTGGAAATAACTCTGTATGTTACGCTTTCACAGTTAAACCGTTGCACCGTTTTCAATTTAATTTGGCGTAGAGATAATCTGATTCTTGAGGAAGGACATGTGCTATAACCGACATAGAGCCATGAACATTTACGACAAAATATTTGTACTTTTTGACGCGGTTTTCAGTCGCTGTAATGCATATGTACTGAGTACACTTTTGTCGCCTAGATTTTTTAATTAAAATTATTATCTACTTAATATCTAAAGAAAGAACTTAACTTAGAGGTACTTTAGTTTAATATATTTTGCCTATGACTTTCCTAAAAGATTTCCTTAAAATTTATATTATCAATCAAACTACGTCTATAGTAATACATGGTACAACTCATTTTATGCATGCGGAGTTTACCTATAAGTAATTGTAACACTATTGCTATTTTCCTCTTGATGTGCTTTTTTTACTTTGTTATTATGCTGTGTATACAATTGTTGATAAACCAATAATAAACAGAAAAAAAACCACCAACAAAGTAATCATGTCTCCTGTACACAAACCCAACTTTTTAAAATCCAAAACATAAAGGATATCCTTTAATGTGACCCACACTTTATACTTAAAGCTTGTCAATTAGGGAAAGCTCAAGTCACTGCGTTCATTTATTTCGCTGCACTTGTTCGCGACATTCCGAGTGTACACTCTGTTACACCCACTCTGTTACAGCGACACACAGACTCATTAACTATACTGTTAACCAATTTTATTTCTACGACAAAGTGTTAAGTCATTCGCGAGGCAGACGCTTTCGCTAAAAGGTTTGAGAAGAAAATGGTTTTACAATCACTGTGAAGTTTTTTATTCAGTTGCGAAATTCGAAACTCTATTCGTTGGCGGGTAAAATAAAGTTTATTCATGTACATATTTAATTACACAGTGTTAACTTCTTTGTTATTAAATTATGCTAAAAAAGTATTTGTCAATTTTTTTTCTTTACTTTTTACTATACTACGGGGAAGCCAAAAAAAGAGTACTTGTTTTTGTAGTCTTTGTACGTTCCACTGTAACACCTGAACTACATAAACCTGAAATACATTCGGATTTTAAAAAATGAGTTGTCAATATATTCGTAATACTGACCCAGGTGATAAAGGCTCCACAAATTTTATCAAAAGTTTTTCGTAATCGGGTTAGTTTTTAACCTTTTTTGCTTTACACATTACTTATGAGCCAAACTACGCAGTAGTCTGTGTTGAAGAGGCATTGATGGACACGTGATACTCATCATATTATTATTTTATATTATTTTTTCAATAATTTACAAAAGGTTTTAATTAAACTAAAATATGCAATAAGAATAACATTTAAAAAACTAGTAGATAATTCTGTGTGTTAGTGGTTCGTTTTTTTAAATTATCTAAAAGTGCCTGTGTTGATAATCTATGACTACTTTTACGATTAAAAATGATGTTTATTTTTAATAATTACAAGAAATGAATTTTTAAATCTAACGCCATCTAGCGGATACAACTTGAACTATGTGATCATAAGTGATACTAAATATTTGCTTTTAAGAAGATTTCCATCTCATAATTCGAACGACTTTAACTGTCATTAATTATGCGTGTACAATACCATTATATGACAGATAGTCTCAAAAAGAGGTTTAAACAAGCATTCAGTCGCTCTCATGTTGATTTTTACTGAAATTGAATAAAACTGCTTGTAAAGCAGAGGCCAAAGAAGGTAGACTTAAAAATCTCATGAGTAGAATTATTATATTCTGGTTTGCTCTTATATTTAATGGAGGTTTTAACTATTCTTTCATTTCGATTTCACATAAAAAATATACGACTGACCTTTTCAACGGCAGCATCACTTCACATCAACAGCTCCCATACCATCATCATCATGTAGTTTTTTTCATGTCTTTATTTCTATTTGCAATGATGTTGTCTTGCTTAGTTTACCGCGGCTAAAGCTACGGGGATTTTTTTTATGATATAGGTGGCAAACGAGCTGACGTATCGCCTGATGGTACGTGGTATGGTGATTACCGCCGCCCATGGACTGCAACATCAGAGGCGTCACAAGTGCGTTGCCGGTCTTTTAAGAAGGAGTACGCTCTTTTCTTGTAGGTTTGAAGGTACTTTTGTTCCGGGAATACCGCAGGCGTCAGTTCATTCCACAGTTTTGTTGTGCGAGGCAGAAAGTTTCATGAAAAGCGCACAGTTGTGGACTGCCAACCATCTAGATGATGGGGATGAAATTTCCTCAGTTTCTCACGGATAGTGTATATTGGTGGATTTTGAAAATATAAAACTTTCGGTTTTCTTAGTTCTTTCTTTCTTGTCCTTGTATTGACTATGACAAACACATGAAAGAAAGAATTATCCAATTCGGTGCAGTCGATCGGCAGTTATGCGCGTACATACATTTTATATATATATATAGACAGATAATGAAATACAACTTTTTTTTATGTTAGTTATAAGCAAATAGTAAACAAAACAAACATCGAGAAAATTGTGTTTTAAAAATTGTATTCACTGACTCGTTATAAACGTTTTAATGGTCCCCATTACGCAAACACATTAAGGTTTATAACCCTCGGTTGTTTTAACCCGCTTCTAACTAGCGTTCTACGACACAGCTTTTGTAAGGAAATTATTAATTATTTAGAATATTTATAAAACAGAAATACTTCCTTGTTGGTCTAGCGATTGAAGTATGTGAATGCCAATCAAGAGGTCTCGGGTTCATATCCCGAGTCGGGCCAAAAGTGTTATTGAGTTTTTCTGATTACATAAAAACTAAATAAGAGCTCGGAGCTTGGAAGTTTGGGGTCTAAACCCCCGTGCCTCGGAGAGGACGTAAAACTGACGGTCCTTCGCCTGATCTCTCTCTGGTCGTGTCGGTTAACCGTTCCATCGGATTATGAGAGAAAGGGAACAAAGAGTGCACCTGTGCGCATACACTAGTGCACTATAATATCTCCTGCGTAGTTGGCTGGTCTCCGTTGAGACTGGTCACCGTGGCCGTAATAAGCTAGGAGAACATCAAAAGAGAAACAGTTTTGTGGTAACTTCATCAGTCTATCACAGTCGCATACAAGATAAGATGCAGAAGCCTTTCTATAAGCCGACATGGTGGGGTTTGCCATGTTGCATCATTGCATAGTCTGCATTCCTAATGAGTATGTAGATAACTCTCGAATTCTGCTCATGTTTTCCAACAGGCACAGTCACTTTGGAGGCTCAAAAAATATAGGTATGATTGGAGTTTTAACCTTTGTACCTCGGAGAATACGATAAGCGATCGGTTCTGCGCCTAATCTCTGCCTAGACGTGTCGAATAGCCGTCCTTTAGAGAACAGAATGTACACCTGTGTTTGCGTGCACGCTCATACACTCTAATATCTACTATGTAGTGGGCTGGTCTCTATTGAGACTGGTCGCCGTGGCGAAGTCATCTAGGAGTCTATCATCATATATGACTGTGAATTAATGATTTATAATTAATTTTTTTCTTTATATTGTTTTCATCATCATCATCATCATCATCAGCCTATCGCAGTCCACTGCTGGACATAGGCCTCTCCAATTTCACGCCACTTAGTTCGATCTATGGCTTCTCGCATCCAGCTCCTGCCAGCCGTCTTGCGCAAATCATCGCTCCCCCTGGCTTGTGGACATCCTAAACTACGTTGTTATTGTACGTTATATTGTTTTGCTAACGAGTAATTACGGATTCGATCACAATGCCCTAATACTTTTAAAATGCCCTAATGTGTTTAATGTGGAATCCATGTAATAAGAGTTTAACCAAGTTTATCGACTCGACAGGAGTGATACCACGGCATCACAGAAAACCGGTGTGAAACAGCGCTTGCGCTTGTTGCATCGAGTGAGTGAGGATACCGAAGACCCATACTCCACCCCCTTCTCCATCTCCCCAAAGGCCGGTAACGCACTTGTGACGCCTCTGGTGTTACAGGTGTCCATGGGCGGCGGTAATCGTTTACCATCAGGTCATACGTCTGCTCGTTTACCTCCTATTCCGTAAAAAAAGAAAAAGAAAACAAAATGTTTATCCGTTGAGCTGCCTCGGTGCGACTGCTGTACTTGTAGTCTCGAGTTCAATTTGTGGGTAAAACTGCAAGTTTGTATAATCTATAAAAAATAAAACTATATGTAAACTAATCGATCATCGGTTTAATAACGATTAATTGTCAATAGTATACCTATACCGAAATAGTAACCCTATACCGAAAGTAACGTTAATATTAGATTCACAACAATCATTGATCTTTTTTTTTTAGGATTCTTCCTAAAGGGCTTGCACCCCTTATTTTTCCCTATATTTCCCTACAAAGCATTGTGACTGAAACCTCCAATTCACAACAATACTATTGTTGGCTGACATCCACACAAAAAACCGGACATGACCAAACAAAACCGATCAACAAGTTGTTAAAACCCTTGTTACGGTTGTCACCAGAAAATATCGAGAAAATTCTACGTTTAAAGAAACTGAACCTTATCACTTTTATTTTTGAGATTCCTTTTAGATTGACAAATAATAAACTTTGAATCATAGATAAAAAATTGGCAAAAATTTATGTTTGTTAACATGCAGTATGACAATTTTTTTCTCATATTTTTTTACACTGTGTCTCTCTCAACCCTCCAAACGCCAAAGAGGTCAATATCGAAGGGGAGTAAAAAAAAGCCACAACGAAAAAAATAATAACACAGACTTATCGCCTTATTCGCCGGATCCTTACATAAATAATGATAAAAGGAAATTAAATCAAAGTCTTATTAGAATATTAAAAGTTCGTGGGCGTTTTTTAATGTCTCTCGCTGTGTTTAGGGACGCATAATTCACTCAATTTCGTAAATGGAAGACGGTGTGTTAGACCGTTAGCCATTAGGGGTTGTTTTTTTCTTAGTATTTTTTTCGGTTATTGAATGCATTTATTAATTAGGCTTTATGACGTTTATGGGTATCGTTAAACCTCAATATTGCATAGTGAATATCATTATTCCTTAAAAGGTGTCATCATTTTTTTCTTCAATAGACAAGTAGCAAAGAAGCTGATAAATAATTGTCCAGATAATGAAAATCTCCAAGATAATTTGCAAGTTAGCCGATGAACTAGTTTTATTATTATTGTTTAACTGGCCACAAACAATTAAATTTTTCAAAATTATCATCAAATTGTCATCACAATGAGCCTATTGCCATTCACTGCTGGACGGATTCATCAAATATTTTTTTAAGTCGTAAGTCCATAATCAGCCGCGCCCGTATCCTTATAAATTATAATAAACTGTATTTTTCAAAATCTAAATATTTTCAATGTCCTAACATTGGAAAACAGATACATAATTTAATTGTTTACATACTTGAAAAGACAGCCTTTAAGAGTCCACATCTGCACATATGCCTATTCAGAGAAGCGTTATATATCTCGGAAATATCAGTCCTCATTACAGTCACCAGTCACTTTCTTTAAGTCGTAAGTCCACAAAACTTTGTCAGTAAAATAACCAGCATTTCATGAAGTATATTTTTTCCGAATAGAAAAATTAAACATTAAAACTAAACCTGCATATTTACACTGTAATAGTGGGAATGTACATATATATAGTAGTACTCGTAGCCATGTCCCTAGTGAAAAGCTTGAGGTCGTCTAGTACCGGCCATGCGTCTTGTCTTTGCCCGGCTCGACCGCGCCCCGGATGTTCCGCGTCATGTATACTTTACCTCTCACTGTTTTGATACTTTAAACTAAATACCTACTTTTATAGTATATAAAAAACAATTGAATCAATGTTCCTTTAAATCCTCGAAAGAAGAAAAAGACAAAGCCAATGCAATATTTGATGATATCATTTCATTAGGTCATAATTTCATATTTTATTTTAATCGTGAGGGAGCCTTGTTTTCAGCGAGTGAAGATATCCGTTTTACAAACTCTCGAGCCTCTAATTTTCTAAAGAGGTGATTCGAACGGCGGTAATTCGCTTTTTTTTTTGTAAATATATACATATTTAACATAGAAAACACCCAAAATCCGAAACAAATATTTGCAGATTATACAAACATTTGATCCAGCCCCGAGAATTGAACCCGAGACCTGAAGCAAAGCAGTCGCATACGCTACCAATCCTACGATACCGAGGCAGTCTGAATGTACCCTGCATCATGATAAATCTTAAATATACAAAAGTTACAAAACGCTAATACAGCTAGCATGGAGTCCACTATGTTAAATTAAGTAAAACTGGGCTTATATTATTATGGTACTGACATCTGCAAATAATCGAAAATTTTAAACAATATAATGTAATTAATATCCTTAGTGAGGACTGGTAGTATTGCCAGCATTACGGTCAATAAATAATTATTAGAAATCTAAAAAAGAGAAATCTTTATTACTGTTATGGATGTCCGAAGTCAATTATTCAGCAAGGATATTGACACAACATTACAATCGTTAAATATTGATTGATATGTTGCCATACTAAAGTCAATTAGTAGTGTTTTGTTTGTTATTATTACACATTTTTACTAAGCTTATATCGATCCAATCCGAACACAAATAGTAAAATCTTGGTAATTAATGTGCATTGAGCCAAAAAGTTCTGGAATGGCGACCACGTACTGAAAGACAGAGTATGTGTAGGCCCCCTACAAGGTGGTCTGACGACCTGTCGAGGGTCGCGGGAAATCATTAGATCCAGACGGCACAAGATCGGTTGTTATAAGAAGCGTTGAGGGAGGCCTATGTCCAGAAGTCAGGATGTCTTTCGACTGACATTATGATGATGATGATCCTTACAGAATATTTATCCAATATACCTATTGGGTAAAATCTGAGAAAATTTGATGCTTCACATTAAATTTGAAGACGAAACTTACTTATTATTATATAATGGAATTATATATGAACTAACCTACTTAGTGCTAAAATTCTTAAAAGTTTGCGAACATTATACTGTAAATTATTTGGAACAATAATACTGATTTTTTCCTGCTAAGAGTACCGTATAAACGTTAAAACATTTATATAATTTTATTCATGGTAAAATAGTCATATACTTGAGAGCAGTAAGTATCAAAACCTATAAGTCCTAGTCGATTACAGTCAACCATTAGGGAAATCTGCGCGGCAGCGAGTGCTGTTTAATTTATATGCGTGAATATTCTTAAACTATCGGTTTTGTGGTCACTGTGGCGATTCGGCCTTTATTTATGTTCCGCCTCAGCTTCATCTGACGCGGGGCCGAATTAGTGGACAATCTCAGGGGAATCGCCGTTCCATTTTGTATTTGGAAAGCTTTAGTAACATTAAATGTTTAATGTTTATGTAAATAAGTTCTAAAACTATGCAAGTAATTTCATTTCACCGTTACGTTGGCTTGATTGTAATTCTACTGAGATTGCATCCTTGTACTGGTTCTCCTAACTTACCTTCTCTCTTAGACTCGTCCGAAAACGACGACATTACCATGAAGGAGCAGCGTGTTGCTCCTTTCAAGGCCGTGAGACATCTAGACAGATATGAAAGGAACCAGTAGAATATAGCAATGTGCAAACAAAAGTTGCATAAAATCAGAAAGATGACTAGTAACTGAGTGCAATTTTGAATTATATTTATTAAGTCGGTGAAGTAACTGTGCTTACTCGTACATATATTCTACGATTGGAATAGAATAGATTAAACTTTTTTGTTCACCAGTTTTAGCAGATTTCATCTAAAAGTATATTAATCAAATGAGCAAGCACAAATGGCAGCCTTATTGCTTATAAGCAATTTCTTTTAGGCATCTTTAGGATAGAAAAAATAGACTGTGAAAAGATGAATTCATTGGACTGGCAAAATAAAAAGCTAATCTCTTATCATCTTTAAAAAAAAACTCAAACTTAAAACATATCGTTAGTAGACCAATAATCAGACCTAATAGACCAAAATACAGTTATTTTTTATTTTCAAATAGTAACACTGCATTTTCTACTTTTTAATAATAATTTCTGTCATTTTACTAGTATGAACTAGCCTGATGTTACCTTAGTAATAACTCCTCCTCTCAGGGTCTCCTCTCAGGAGAGGGTTAAGGCCATACGTCCCCACGCTGGCCAAGTGCGGGTTGGGGACTGGCAAGACAACGTTGTGGCTACGTAATCTTACCGTTGGATGTTTTTAAACCGCCCGAAGGCCTCCAACTAAGCTTCACGACTGTTATCCTATGATAACAACCGGGACCGACTGCTTAACGTGACCTCCGAATCACGGAGACGCTCATGGTAACATGCCACCAGCGGTCACCCATCCAGGTACTGACCGCGCCATCGTTGCTTACCCTCGATGATTGTTTCTAATCACCGAGTGCAACTGGGCTATGAGCGCCTTAGTAATAACAATTCTATTTATTGAAGTAATAGAACCTTAACATAAAATCTATATTTTTCATCCGTCACACATTAAAACCCCTCAAAAACATAATTTTACTAAAACTGTCTAAAAGGAGTCCATCGTTTAAACAAGATCCGTATCCCGTATTCATTATCGATGTAATTTACACATTTCGGTCACAATTTATGCCAAGGATGGCATAAAAAGCCAATTTTGGCCGCAAAAAAAGACGGCATAAGCCAAAGTGTAACATACGACCTTCGGTAATATCAATTTACTTCTCATACATTTATTCATGACACGTCGTAAGGAGTCATATAATTTATATGTTAGGAGCAAGTGGTAACAATCGTATTCACGAACGATTTGCTGGTACGAAGGAATATATTCACCGTGCGAGAGTGGGCATGCAAAGGTGGCTTATTATGCATGCGATATATATGCCACTCTTGGGGGTACTTACTTATACTACGTATATCTGAATTTGAAAACATTTTAGATTGGATAGAAAAGGGTTGTGACTTAGGATGCTTTTTAAGATTACGTTTTTTTTGCAGATATTGTAGAGAGGGAAGGTACGGCAGATTTTTGATTAGTAAGGCATGTAAACTTGTATTCTGGCCAAAGTAAGGATGTTTAAACTGCACAAGGATAGATGCCGCGTGGTAAATTGTACTGACTGTTTCTAAGAAGTATTTTCTATACCTCCCATGCTTGGGTCACTTGTTAAAATTTTGGTATCCTCTACAGTTAGTTTACCGTGGGAAAGCCACGCTTCGGCATACATGGGCCGGCTCGATCGGAGTGATACCACGGCCTCACAGAAAACCGGTATGAAACAGCGCCTGCGCTGTGTTTCACCGAGTGAGTGAGGATACCGGAGGCCGATAACCCAACCCTTCCCCTCATTCCCCTCCCCATCCCCCAAGGCCGGCAACGCACTTGTGACGCCTCTGGTGTTACGGATGTCCATGGGCGGCGGTAATCGCTTACCATCAGACGATACGTCTGCTCGTTTATCCCATATACCACAAAAAAAAGTTAAATTTAGTTAGAACTTTCAAATGTTTTAATATTTCGTAATTGATTTTGACCGTATTTTAACAATTTTACTCTCAAATGTCAGTTTTCTTGGTCTAAATGAGTAAAATGATACTTGACAGTAGGCACAACCCTGAAGTCTTGATTTTTTTCTTTTGTTTTATTATTTCGTGAGTCATAAACCAAGCGTGTCGTCATGTCACCCATATATCACGACTGTCGCATGACAGAGTAGGGTGGTAGGAAATTTTCTCATCCTTTGAATGCGTTGGTAATATGTATGTTTATATATAAGTGCTAATAATATACATAACGCTAATCTAAGTATAAACATTTGACTGCCTCGCCACGCATTGGTGGCGTATGCGACTGTTGTGCTGAAGTCTCGAGTTCGATTCCCAGTTTCTGGTTCCCAGGACCAAATGTTTGTATGATCTCCAAATATTTCTTTTGAAATTTATGTATTTTCTATGTATAATAGGTAGGTAATTACAAAAAAAATTGTAAAAAGTTGTTATCCTATCAGTCATTCTAGTATTCATAGTACATATAAGCTCTGGTTAGTCTGAAGCTAAATGGCGTTGGGTAAATAAAAGTAAGTACAATTTACTTACTTTTGTTATTTTATTCATTTTTTATTTCTAAATGGCAACCTTAAAGCTATTTTAGTTTCCTTTAAATTTAAACTAGACCAATCGAGAAGTACAAGGTGCACTTTACCCAAATTTACCCAAATTAAAAAAAATCTGTGTATTAATGACCGAAGCATGTAATAAATGAAAATGCATTTAAAGTCAGAACCTCAAATTAAATAAACTTATAAACCTTTAGTGCTATTTTAAATATAAATCCTAGTGAATTATAAAAATCTCAGTACTAGTTCAATCTTAATTTAAAAGCTAAAATCCATACACACAGTTTTCTCTATATTTGCTGTAATAAACAAACTAATTAAAATATATCGAACTGATCGCAACTGACATTTTTCGTACGCCCTGAGGCACAGTCATCATGAAAACAAACAGATACTGACCATTCCTTTGATAAGCCTTGGATAAACATCAATCTATTTTCCAATCACAAACCCTCATTTTAAAATTAGAACTTCTGTCAAAGCTTTCCGTCAATTTGGCAATTCGTTATTTAAATATTGTTAAGCTAGCTGACCCGGTGAACTTCGTTCTAATTCTGTCGTTAATGTTTTCTAAATTTCTTTAGTAAGTATGCACGCCTCAGCTTTCCACAGATAGTATACAGTCACAGGCAAACAAAAACTTTTCCGTTTATCTTTTAGTTTTAGTTCTACACAAACCTTGTCCCAACAATAACGATCACATAAAAAATAGTTATCCAATTCGATGCAGTCGATCGTAAGTTATGCGTGTGTATACATTTCAGTGATTCATTTTTATTTATTTAGATAAGGTAAGTGTAAAAAATGTAATGGTAGAAATTCAAATTTAATAGTGCGATATTATAACTTCTCCCATTTTCAATTTATTGCCTCATCTAAATTATTACTATTAAATATATTTAATTATTAGCTGATCGATCAGAATTAAGTATTTTAATGATATTCTGTCGTTTACCATTTCTCTAATAAAAAACGTACCAAGTATTTTCTTACATACCTGTAGATTACGAGGGTATCAAGCAAAAAAATATAATTACAGTTGTATCATCATGATGCCAAATGTATTTTGAGGCATCTAGATTAGTCTACAATATTTATATTTTAGATGTAATCTTTATCCATCAGTATCAACAACTTCTTCAGAGCATAGGCCTCTCCCATTGCACCTTTCCCTATATTAATTTACATTTCCTAATATTCCAAGCCGAAAAGATTACCACTTTATGTAAGTATCCAATCGCAACTTACTATAGTTATTTTACCTCCACATCGTACACAACATCACGGCCAACAGATAAGAGTGTAAATGATAATGAGTTTGTGTCACTAGCCCATTAAGCGCCGTTCCTCACCCCATGGGAACGCATCACATGGTTTATTCAAGGTCTACCGGACCCTAGCTTGTTCGTCTTTACTGTTAATTTACCGTGGACCACTTACGATAGTTTTATTTATTATGAAACGTATTCTTGTAGTTCAAAGTTTTTGTTGTTATTAGCAGTAGTATGAATGACTGCCTCAGTGGCGCAGTGGTAGCGTACGCGACTGCTGTCCATGAGGTCTCGGGTTCGAATCCTGGGTCGGAACAAATGTTTGTATGATACTACAAATATTTGTTTCGAAGTTTGGGTGTTTTCTATGTATAGTATGTATGTATTTACAAAAAAAAAGTATTTATGTATTCCTATCAGTTATCTAGTACCCATAATACAAGCTCTGCTTAGTTTGGGACTAGATGGCGTTGTGTGTTTAGATGTCGGACATATTTATTTATTATTTATTATTCTTTGTTTTTTGTTCTCGAGCTGTTACTAAATAAGTAGGTATTTAAACAAAACCATATTTTTAAGATGCCGCATCGTTATTATCGAATCATACTAGTCGGATTTTTCAAAAAGCAATATAGATGACAAAACTGCATAATTATTTTTAATTAATATTATACACAGTCTCAGTAATTTATATTGGTGTCTTCTGTTGTGTATTAACCGAAAGCTACTGTTAGTACAGTAGAGAAGCTTCTCTAGGTAGCCCTATTCATACCTAGGAATAGCCAAAATTCGGCTATCAAATAAAGTCGCCATAATTCATCATTTATACCGTGGGAGAGCCACGCTTCGGCATGAATGGGCCGGCTCGACTGGAGTGATACCACGGCCTCACAGAAAACAGGTGTGAAACAGCGCTTGCGCTGTGTTTCACCGAGTGAGTGAGGATACCGGAGGCCCACACCTTGACCCCTCATCTCATCCCCATTCTTTTCCCCATCCCCCAAAGGCCGGCAACGCACTTGTGACGCCTCTGATGTTGCAGATGACCATGGGCGGCGATAATCGCTTACCATCAGGCGATACGTCAGCTCGTTTGCCCGCAATTCCATAATTTATTTACTGAAGCTAACAAAAGAATAGCGCGATGTAATTCGATCTTGACGCCATCTATCGAGGGCCAATATGACGTTTTAAATTTAATAAGGTTATCTCATGATGATCGCGCTACGATTTCGTGGGCTTACAAATACGTGAACAATCACTTTCCATACTTATGTTTTATTTTGTAACGGGTATCCTTTTTTTTGTCTATCAAGCCAGTATCTACCACATCAAAATCTTAAATGTTAATATTTAAGTAAGTTAACATTTAAGTTGTACATGAAATTTGTTAGTGTTACCGGTTTTGAATGTTCCAATAACATATATGAAACAATAAATGAGTTATACAACTAAATTATATTCTTTCATATTGAAATCACTGACCCTGAAACAGTTCTCACTAAACAGCTTATTAATTTCGTTGTTAACATGTCCGAACATGTTCTCGTAAGCTACCCTCTCAAGACTATCGATTGAGCTTTAATAGTTTTACCTACAAATGTTTCGTGATTGATTTAATCGCTCCTAGTCATTAAGTATAACTTCGGGTAGAAGGGTTAACTATTACATTTTCTTTTTACGTTATATCTTTTAAAATATCTTAGTTAATTAAAATAGTTAATTCTTTGAACTTTGAATAATAAAAGTACTCCCATTTAGTCATTCGTCCCTTACTTAACCTCCTTAGATTAAGAGTTACATTTCTAAATACTCTTTTGTAGACCCGCTACGCACGAAAGCTTCTGATATAAAAATCACCAGCTTCCAAACTTTAAAATTTTAATTTCAACGGTTTAGACTCTGCGTTGATGAACCAGTCAATCAGTTTTATATAATAGGTATAGACTAAAATTTCTTGCTTCACTGCACTTAAATTCTAGGTTTTTCTAAAATAATAATATTATCCATTATTAATAAAAGAAAGTTCAAAGAAAAAGGGTTTACGTAATGAAATCAAGATTCTTACAAGAAGTGGGTTCCTTTTTTTTTAACTTTTTTTTGTGCGAAAATACCCTCAGATTCCACCAACTGGTGGCATGTCTGACTCGAGCTGACTAACGCCGCACGCCGCCTAGGGTACCAGGAGCCGAGGAACCAGATGCACTCTCGAAAGGGAATCCCTGGAATCCCGACGTGCCATGGGCGACCTACGGTACCCCCTCCTGAGGAGAAACACCGAAGTTCCTTCAAAAAAAAAGAGCGCTTGCACCTCCACCCCAGCCTGCTTCTGCTAGGGCGACAAATGATTTCACCTACCACCCCCAGTCTTACGTTTAAGGCGGATAGAGATCGTTTTGCGACCTCCGGCGCCTGAGTTTTCTGCGGTACCGAGGCCGATCCCGGGGACCGGGAGAGACTTAGAATTCTCTGCAATTCTGAATTCTAGAAAGCCGCAATCATGTTACTGAGATAGAGAATGACCCTCCGATGGCCGCCACGAGATTCGGTCGGCTCCCCCCATACCTGTCATTCTGCCAGCGTGTGGAGCGCCGTGTCCACGGTTGGCAATCCCAGTGGCACTCAGGCGTTGGCACCTTGCGGGTCAGGCGCAGGTGATCTTCAAAGCATCCTTTTCTAGTGATCACCTGCGTCAGCCGAAATGATAGGCTACCATGATACCTCTCGAGGTAATCCTCCACAACTGGTCTTGCCGCCGCAATAACGGCGTGCCCAAAACTAGGTTTACACCTGTGACAATACATGCATATGTAACCATCATGCGTCCAGAAGAAAAGAATGCGGACAAGAATAATTTGAACCACCATATTATAAATGTTGATACACTATTCATAAAGTTTTTAAATATATTTAAATATGACTTTCTAAGACCTAATATGTAACCTGTCTGGTCAAAATAATATATGGCTCAAAATCTTTTTTCTTAAGATGATGATTACTTTCTAAATTCATAGTCAGTCATTTCCCTTGTATCTACAATATCTAAACTTTGCTTAAACTGCGAAAAAGTTTAGAAAACTAAAGTAACATACAAAAATATATAGTTAAGTAGATACTTGAGTCACTAATGCATTTTTGATGTACCATTACAATGTTTTGGAGCCTCTAATAGGAAAAGTCCGCGAAGCTATTAGATGCGGTCCTCGAGGTGAGGAATTAAGCCTCGTTCGTTATTCATAAGAGTTAAGATACCTTAATAGGACGTTTTAATACTAATAGGTCTAATATACAATTTTTAAACATACACATTACAATTTTAAATTTAAATGCCTTACTATCTTTTATTTTTTATGACATGATAACAATGGCTTGAAAAGAAGATTAAGAAAATCATTAAATTAAATTATACCTAGGTTGTTCCGAAAATTGATAGCCAGAGAATGAATACAATCTCTTCTTTAATGAAACTATTTTGGGTTGACGACTAATTTCAACACAAACCTCCTTTGTAAAAATCACTGGCACCTATCTGTAATTTTTTTTATATGTTTAAAGATTATCTGTCACTCTTCTTTTATTTACAACAATGGACGTCTCGCAGGAAGCTATTTGTGCTATATTTTCTATGATTATATATAGATATAGTGACTATTGCGAGAGAATAGACATATTACACATCGAGAGACATAGGCTAAATTAATCATTTGATCACTGGCAGTTCCACCGTCCTGCATGAACACCTTAAAGTTAGTAGGCTTGCTTCGCGATACCTCATTCTCTTACCGATGAGCAAAAAACGCCGTCGCATTGATTGATGCAAATTTATGTTAAGGAAATTCGAAGGAGGAACTTCGCAAAACGTATCCTACGTTCTTACAACTGACAAATCATGGATATATAGCTAAGATCCTCTGACGAAGCAGCTATCCACGCAATGGGTGTTTGAAGAGGACGATTTGCCCACAAAGAAGTTCGTGGTCGGAGCGTTAATAAAAAAATGATGAATTCAGCACTGCAGACGAGGCCGTCGAAGAATTTCAGTGGTTATTTTTCGATCGCCCGCAAGACACGTTTTTTAAATGTTTTGAAAAAGGTTCACCCTAATGCTGATGGTATTGGTTTTGGGGGGATATTTTGAAAGACTGTAAACAAATTTTTTTTATATTCTAACTATTTTTCATTTCACTAACTATTTTTGGAAGAGCCCTTACCTTACCTTAACAAACAGCGCTTCGCTAAGCGGGGTGAAACAAGTATTTAATAATAGTAGCCTAAGTTACCCCTCATATCATTATCATTCTGCCGTATAGTGTGTGTAATCTTCATCTTGTCTTGTTAGTTTTTAATACCGTCTAGTTATTACTGATCATATTTTCTTTTCTTTTTTTAAAGTATGCCTCTACGAAACAAACATTGTGCATACCAATCGTTATCCATATAGTCTATAGATGACATCACCAGTAACAGTTCCGTAAACAGACAAGCCAAATTCTATACCTATCTATCTTGAAATATTAAAAATATAAGCCTATTTAATTAAATTAATAAGCAATTTCCATTGACTATCTTTAACAAACAATAACCACATTCAGCAAATTATCGGCGAGTGCCAGCATCTCGTCCATTCATTCAATCATTCTCTCACCGCTTTAATGCATGCTGTATTAATTGAACGATACTACATGAGATTTCTGCACTTGATTTTCTGTCTCTGATTTTACAATTATTGGCTATTAACATGTTAATAGTTCGTCTACAATAGACGTACTTAATTCCTTGGATAAATTTATTGGTCCTATTCGTCAATGTATATCTTCACAAATTTACTAATCTTCAATTTTTCATATTTTCTTTGGTTTTATTTAATTACAAATAACTTCAGATATAAAATAAATAATACAGCACTTGTTATTATAGGCTACTCATAATTTTTCTTCTGAAAGTTTTCCTTTCCTGGCTAAAAGATTTTATCCTGAATACAGTTTGCTGTATAACTGTATTCAGGATAAGAACTTTGAGCTGATTCAGACTATATCGAATCATTAGTGCTCAAAATTTCCTTTTACAAAAACAGAATACTGAATAGAAAATAATATTGACGTATATTCTGTAATCTGTAAAAACACCAAGTCGGATATTTATATCAATAAATCCTACTAATACTGTAACCGCGAAGGTTTGTAAGTATGGATGAATGTTTGTAACTCTTTCATGTAAAAATTTCTCAATGGATTTTAACAAAACTTTACAATAACATAGCTTATATGTCAGAATAACACAGGCTATAATTTATATAGATACAATTCACACAATATCTTTATACCGTGGGCATCACCGCGGGGCTCAGCTAGTTATATATATAACTTAACATTTAACTCCTGCAAGTTGATCCAAGCATTTTTTAGTAGTTTTAATCATAACAAAATACCATCTTGTTGTTTATTGTTTTATAAAACTTTCCATATCCATAAAATAAAATTCCTTACAAAAATAAATAGATAAAATCGGCAAAAGTTATAGGACCATTGTAGAACAAACAATTTCACGAAGTAACACCCACTCCACAGATTGAGTTGTAACTCAGACGAGAATAAGTATTGTAATTTGTATTGAAAGTTACCTGTAATTATATTACGCTCTGACTCACCCTGAGAACCTTTCTGATGACTTAATTAAATTCTATAGCAGTTCACAAGAATAATTCTCCTCGATACTGTCCTCCGAATATTCTAAACTCCAATTCTAAAACACATAACCGTGCGTATTATTTTGAATCACCTTCAAGCTAACAAAACTTTATACACTAAACTCAATATTAGAACTCCAACACTTAACCCTTCTTTACCGCGGGGCTTTTTTCACCCTTCGCGCTCGAAATTACCTTTAACATAGAGTTGTAAAATCTCGAAAAACTCCCAAAAGACGTCTCGAAGACAACATCAAGGACATAATTCATAATGAAAAAGTTAATTTTCAGAGCGAAAACTCATTTGCATATTTTTGTAGGCAATGTTCAATTATTTGAGTATGCGTACTCTTTCACAGGGCCCTAATAGCAGTCCTTTGGGTCTCGTTTCGGATAGGGAACCCTTTCGGAGAATTAATTTTTCTTAGCCAATTAGCAAGCGATGTTAGGAGGATGTTTAGTTATCGATCGGCATCTTCTTATAATTCATCTAAAAGAAAGAACAATTTTCGTTGAAAAAAACATTTACCATTTTATATTTATATATTTTGTTATACATACTGATACAATTGGCCAAGATAATTTTATGAACTGCTTTCATTTGAATTAGCAAAGATAGGCAAAGAGGTAGACAAACATAAACTGATATTTAAATAAAAATGTAAAAATTTCATGTATTTTATTTCAGGTTAACTAAAAATACTAAGTGCTCCTCTATAAGCGTTCTATATAATTAGAAGACAGCAGTAGTCGAGTTGAGTTAAAAGTAATGATTATTGTGCCATACAATACTTTAAGTTATAGTACTTGCTGTACTAAGTTATTAGTATTCAAACAACAGGAGAATCCAGAACCAAACCGAAGCTCATAGGTTATTATTTCTTTATTTTTTTTTAGAAAAGACAACTTCTGCATTAGGAATATAAATTCCTGTGTCACGGGGATCTTTACAAACATACATGAAACGGACACAAAGTACACCCAGACCTAGAACAACAATTTGTGGATCACACAAAGTGTTGTCCCATGTAGGATTTCAACCCACAACACTTGGCGCAGTAGGAAGCGGTGTGACGACCACTGAAACCACTAGGCCAACCGTGTAGTCAATTATTTGTAACAGAATTTATTTTCTTTTCGTAAAAAATAAGTAGGCAGCTAATTCAAAGGATAAATTTTTAGCATCTAAATCCGAGACATCACAAAAAGCTCTACTCGGTAACATTTGAAAGAGCCCTTTTGACCCGGCACTCTAATTGAGACCTGTCTGCAACGACCCACTCAGACGTTATTCAAGATCCAACACGTATACATTTTAATAAATGTATCGTCCGTGAATGGGTGCTTTTATCAAAAAGGAGCCTTACATAATGTAAAAAATATACAAATTAAGTGTAGGTGGTTGAATGGGCCCGGGGCGAATGTAAATGAATGGTTGTGAGCACACGGAGGGTTAAGCACACAATATTGGTGTATTGAGATGTTGCTAAATAATACGATGAAAGTGCTTTTGGTAACGAGTGTTTTAAATTGTAATAATTTCAAGTTAATGGAGTGAGCTTTCTGCACGCTCGGTCATAAATTTCCTTTAAAGAATGTTTCGTACACAATGAAATGAGTGTAATTTGATGACTTTCTTCGTAATATTTTCGTAACTTTTTAATTTTTGACGGCGCCATCTTATAAGATATTTTTGATAGGTATTCTCGCTACACGGATTAACTCGCAGGTTTAAGTAGTGTTTAGATATTCCACTTTGTATCGTGTAATCAATAGCAACAAGGAATGTGTTGAGTATAATTAAGTAAAATAATTGATGGGCCTTTTATGATGGAATTGAATTAATGACTACAGCGATCTTCTCAGCATTAAATGACTTACACTTTCTTAAATGGCTGCTGATATGTGCATCACCACTTATAAGTATTTCCTAATATAATGACATAGAAGAATAAAGTAAAGAGTTGATTCTTTTATTATTAAAGGCTTCTTTACTTGTTCTTTCTTTCTTTTTACAAAGGAACGATTTGAGATATGTAATGGAGAAGAGAATTTGAAAGAATACCTTCGTCATTACTTGTTCTAAGGGACTAAAACAGAAATACTATACCTATAGAAAATAGTAGAGGTGATGATAAGGAGTTGACACTGCTTAAACTGTATAATGTATGTTCCTTATAAATTCGAATTAAATTTATAGCCATCCCGATTTGCTTGAAAACAGAAATCCTGTAACAACATTCTAGAAAAGAACAGCTTGACCGGAGCAACACAAGCAGAAGTTTCGTTTTTGTAAGAATAATATTATCATCATTTTTTCTTAATTTTTAATTTTACTACCATTACACCAAGTACAGAGTTACCAGTACCACTCTATATCCTTAGAATATAAACAAATATACATTTATTCTATACATTACATTATTATTCATGCATTCAGGATAGTCCCTAATATTCAGTAAGATTCAGCACACGCGTCCTGACCTGAAAACGCTGAATAACTTCAATACTTTTTAGAGACCAAACAAAGAGTGGGATGAGGTGGCACTCCCCAGCTTCCCCCAGCTCTCCCTAAGGGGAGACAAGAACCGTGCCTTGTCGTTTATAAGTCGTTATGTTTTTATCTTAGGATATACATATAACAGTTAAATACTGGAGTGGTTGTAAAGGTTTTATTTCTGTTTGGAAATTACGTAATGAATTTACTAGAACTGTAAGAAAAGCTCGGTTGAAGTAAAGCAAGGAAAACGTCATTTGTTCTAAAATTGTGCGAAAAAAATAAACGTGTAAAACAAACGTGTAAATTGACTGCACAGTTGGCCTAGTGGTTTCAGTGGTCGCCACACCGCTTCCTACTGCGCCAAGAGTTGTGAGTTCAAATCCTACATGGGACAACACTTTGTGTGATCCATAAATTGTTGTTCTAAGTCTGGGTGTACTTTGTGTCCGTTTCATATATGTTTGTAAAGATCCCCGTGACACAGAAATGTATATACCTAATGCGGGTGTTGTCGTTTTAAAAAATAAAGAAAAAAAAAGATTAAAACATAGAGAATTGTTGTTATCTTGATTAAAATATGGATAAAATAGTATACCTCTAATTTGCCCTTTTTAAAATTTATTTGAGTAATAAAACAGTTATTCTGAATGAAACTTTAATCTTAAGATCAACGATAGAAAAAAAATCATCACCACAAGTCTATTGCAACTATTCGAGTCCATTGCGAAATCCACTCTTTGTGCAGCATCAATGGTTTATTTTTCATCTTTTGTGTCTTTGTATAACAAATAATGGTTCAAGAAATAAATAATTATCTGACTACCAAATTTTACGTAAATTATAATAGATTACTCAAAATTTAAAACTGATAGGTAAGAAGAAAAGCATGTACTTTTCCTCTAAGCTTAAAAACATACATACATACATATACGTATATGCTTTATTCAATTCTTATGATCTCCCACCCGACCCAAACTCGTAACTATTTATTCTTTCAAACGTTGTATAACATCTATACAGCCACCCACTTACGTAAAGCCTTCATAAAAAAAGGTTCCCTCTATCCTCATTGGTGGAAAGTGTCATGTTAGGCGTGGTCGGAGGTTTTGTCGCCAAGAGGCGTGGCAGAAAGAGACAGCGTGGCTTTGTCATTGTAGTCCCTTTAAAAAGCCTTCGAGGGAGGGAATATATGGAACTATATATATGGGTTTAGAGGAGGCTTCGTATACGTCATCTTCAATCTTATTTTATACTTATGTATATGTGCTTCTACTTATGTGCAGTTAGAAGAATGTAAATAACCTCAACAACCTTTTTTCTCGGATAAAAGGCTATATCTTTTAATGGTAAATAGTTATTTTCAAGGTATGTTTACTAAACAAACTTCGGAAGTGTTTTAATCGATACTATAATAATAAATAGATCTTCTAGATTCGTGTTATTGTAATCTGAATAGTAACTTTTACTAACTATATAAGTCTAAAGTTTAGTTCAACTAAGTACAAATCATAATATTAAAACTACTTCGAACTAAGGTCTTAAATCTCCGAGATAATTGCTCGTCCAAATCCTTAAAAAAGCAAGGCTCAGGCTCAAGGCTTTCAAAATAACACACCTGTTTTCAAGAAGCATCTGATATTATGGAACTACCAAGTCAGTAGTATTTTCCTAAAACTAAATTGTTATTTAATTGTTAAGTTTGAAGAAACTAACTTTTAAATATAACATTACAATTATTTTTAAAACCAAGATCCTTTTGGGGACAGCATCGGAAACATCGGAGATTCCACACAGGGGGGAGCCATCTGCCGTAGGTGGCACGAGGTACGTCGGGGTTCCAGGGTTTTCCTTTCTAGGGTTCCCCGGCTCCTAGCACCAGAGATGGCGTGCGGTCTTAGTCAGTTCGAATCCGACATGCCACCAGGAGGTGGTGTGCGAGGGGATATCCACAAAGAAAAAAAGGGGAAGTAATGAGACGAAAGAGAAGTACACCCTTCCACACAAAAACATGTTTTTCAAGTAGTATATCTCTGAGTAAAAAAATACACCCTCTGAGAGCCTGTTTAATTTTTTGAAATCGTTAACAAACATTTTAGATTTAGACATTTCAGAGTTGTTATATCTGTATAGTATTTTTGAACAGTAAACAATTGTATTTACGTTAATAAACACAAATACTGCAAATTATGCTCACCCAGATATACCTTCCTCAATATAATCAGGCTTAAAGCTTAAATAAGAGTAAAATAAACATAAAAATAGCAACATAACATCCACCCAAGACCGTGCGGGGTTAGGCGGGTGTCGAGCGGGTTGGGGGTTATGGGGGTGGCAAAAAGCTCAAGTGCAGAGGCTGTATCGATCCACGGCCGGCGACCGGCGACATGGCCGGGTCACAAAAATGACGGCTGACATTGTGACGAGCAGAGCGAGTAGCGGGAACTGAGCGGCTTATTGTTAAATGTACCGATAAATTTAGATTAATATTCTAATAGTGGATACCACTTAGCAAGACTGCACGGCTGTTGTAGTGGTTTACGTGATCACCACACCACCGTTTTCTACTGCGTCAAATTTTGTGGAATCGGTCGTCACAGTCTTTGAGACCAGAGGCCCAATGATGCAAAAACATCTGAATAGGCAGCCGTATTGTGAGTCACTATGCTGTATTTTTGCATTGTCAGCATAAAATGAGTATAGTAACCACTAGTGGATTCTGCACATGCTTTCCATCAGGCAGAGGAGAGTCACTTTGACAGACACATAAAAGGTATCCTCATCTGGCTGGACTACAAGGATGTTGTAATGGTTTAAGAGATTACCACGCCATTTCCTACTACTTTGAACATTGTCGGATCGATCGTAACACGGGTCAACACTTTTTGTGATAAACAAATTTTATTGTAAATCTGTGTGTTTTTTTATCAAATTGATATGTGTCTGTAAAGTATCCCGCGACCCAGCACATTTTAGTAGGGCGGTAAATATCTCTTTCAAAAAGTTTAGGATATTTATTGGGTATTAAATGCTGTACTAGTAAACTGACAAATAAACAAATAAACTTTTTTTCCATCAATCAATCTAACCTATACACAGTACACTGTTTTCCTAAAAAATTATTTAAAAACCCCCTTCAGGTATAACTTAGAAGCCCCGGCTTGGCGATCCTATTCAGGTATGGCTTGTTATGTAAGTGGAGCTAAATGGTAGTTCTCCGAATGTATGCTTTAATACACGCCTACTTTCTATGAGTAAGAATTACTATCACGTATTAATTTGGGTATGGTATGTTAATAAAAATTGGTAGTATCCCGAATTAGGAGATTAAGTTAGCAAACAAGCACATTACTTGCCTTATTAATGAATTGACTACACTTAATGTACCCAGTCTAAGTCAAGACATGGGTCTTGTAAGTCCTATACCAAAGTCATGTGAGAAAAAGGTCAAAAGAGTGAGTTGAATATAAATACATACATAATTAGGACCTTCACTAAATAAAGTAAAACATATTTTAATTTGTTTAAATGTTTGTTTGTTTGACTAATCTCTGGAACGGTTGGATCGATAGTTATTGTACCGCGGGTAAGACCGCAGGGCTCAGTTCATTATCAAATACACTTAGCCAATGAACGGGTAAATAATATTAATAGCATTATTTGAAATATATATATACCTACATATATTTTAGTCTTACTTACACATTAATTAACTGTTTACACTACTATACCGCTTTGCACACTAATGTCAATCTTTAAAATTTGCTAATAATTATTCAAGAATAAGCAATGTAGAGTTAAATATATAATAGATCTATTTCCTAGGTGTAGTTCTTCCTAGGACCAGGCTGACAACGATCCTGACACACCTCCTTTACATCCTCCACACATTAATATCTGAATGTATGCTCGTCAGTTCCTGGTACTTTTCATTTGGCGCTTTTTGAGAACATCACCAATTTGGTCGTTAAATGTAAACCGTGGATGACCTCTTCCGACACTTCCCCATATTCCAACACATTCGCTCAATTAAATATACCATGAGTCCTTTCCAGGATGGAAATTGGCCAAACCGCATGAAAATAATATAATATTGTATAACGTATCACATAATCTGTTTTACAGGAGGCTCATAATCTTCGACTAAAAATTAAAATGAGAGATTCATGCTGTTTTAAGAATAGGCGGGTTTGGATGGAATGATATCACAATATTGAGTGTAGTTCAATCAATCAACAACCCATAATGTGCTACTGCTGGGCTCGGGTCTCCTCTCAAGAGAGGGCTAAGGCTATAAATCCCCACGCTGACCCACTGCAGGTTGGGGACTGGCAAGGTAGTGAATGTAGCTGATAGTTACTGAAGGCCTAAACCCCAACTCTATTCAGAGAGTACTCAAATGTTGACAACGAATTTTTAACTCTTGAATTCTAAATTACAATCAATAGCAATCTGTGCTATTAGGGGTCCTGTGTGCTCATTCTAATAACTCACACAAAATTATAAATTAATACTTAAATAAAATACCAATGTTACTATTGAAAACAAAGATCCATGAAAGCTGATAAAGTTTTCTGTCACTTAACATCCAACGGTACCCTACAAAATAAAGGAAAATATTATTTTTGAATGTCTAATACAACACGGTTTTATAAATTTTAAGTCAGCACAGCTAATATCGGGTGTTCACTTAAATCATTCAGCTGTTTTATGAACAATATTAATATCACTTTTCTTCGTCTCCGCGCCAATTACATTGTTGGCCGTATCACTGCTGCGCGATTAAAACAAAGAGTAAGATACAGACGAAACAGATGTATAAGTGTATTGAAATAATATAAATTATTTTTCTTCTCGAAAGCCATAAATATTTAAATATTTATTAGGTTTAATGCTTGGATATGCTTGCTTACGTCCACTATTTATAGATAGCTTTTTGGAGTAGAGAAATCATTACATAATGATGGTTGAGGGTAATTTCGGCTCTTGGTTACTGAATGTCAGAATTTCTGGCTGATAATTACAAAGATTAAAAGCTCTAAGCATCATGAAACTCGAGGGTGTGTTGGAATTGTGATTCGCACTACTCAGATATCTTCAAAGTAAGCTTTCAAAATAGACCTTTTAAATTAAATAAAATTCGTTTAACGAATTTTGGAAAATTATTTCAACATAAAAGCAAACTAAATGCACCTTTTATTTTACTTAAAAAGCTTTTGCTCTGACGTACAAACTCACTTTCATTCTTTGCCTAATATATATCTTTTCCTCGAGAGATTTCGAGCTAACATAAGCTATTCTAGTATTATTCCACCTAAAAGATAACGTCACTTCTGTATACTGCCCAATCTATGCGCTGTCTCAAGAGAGGCTAATTTGACTCGCGACAACCGGGCGATTAAATTTTAATATTTGAGAAGCGCAAGAGGCGACGGGACGATTGCAATGGGGAATTCTGTCGTTGTTTTTACATTTGTACTTTGGACTCAACACCATTACTTTTTATGGTGTATTCCGGTACAAATACAGGTGTTTTTCGTTGTATTTTTTGTTTGTTACAAGACTTAAGTAACAACGTGAAAATAAAACGCGACAAATTCAAAGAACAAGAAAGATTTTACACTGCATGTCAAATTTATATTAATATGAACACGCATAAATAAAATAATATCTTAGAAAAATAATTATGTTCAATGATAAGAAACTAATACTTATTTGTTCCACTTGAAAGTGAAGTCGCCTATTTCTGCCAAGATTAAAATTTAAAAGTATTAAAATGGTAACACGTTATAATGTTTTAATTGAATTATTTAATAACCAAAATCATTCAAAAACCATCAGTTATTATAATATATGTATCTAAATTAGAAATTTATTTTACTAGAAAGCTAATTGTACACCTAAAACACTTTACATCTGCCTTCCATTTTTAGCCAAACAAGACTGTCATTTACAATGTTACATTTATCTGTATCGCAAACAGCTGACGGACATTTTCCTCTTAAAACACTGTATACACACTATACAAACAAAATCTAAAGCCATCGATAAAAACACAAGAAGCTCCCTAATTTACTCCCAAACGCGAATTCGGTAACAAATATTTGGTAATATTTCACCAATTACTCCGGGCGCGCCAAACGCAGGGGCATGGGGTTCGACTCTTGTAATAAAGAATACCAATCCGGGAGGTCCCTTGGGAGGGGCTGACCTCCTCAGAATAAAAGGGGTTAACTAAAGTACACTCTGAATGTTACTGCTTTAGTATTTTTTCAATTAACCAAATAGACCTTGTGGTTTTAGATGCTCCCTTTATATCAACTGATTTACCTGTAAAAGAGAAGAAATTCTTCCGATACAGTGAAGTGTTTTTGACTTAATGGTAGTACAATTAACTATACTTATGTACTTTGCAGATAAAGCAGATATATAAAATCGTATAAGAACTTTCTGATTGGTATTAAGGCATAGGACACCCTCTGATTGAGATACAGTGTAGAGACTTACAATTGATTACAATTACATAAATATGTAGTAACTCAATCCATAATGTAATGAAATGCATTTTTAGTAGGTCACTACAAGAATAATATACTACTAGACAAAGATCAAATCAATATGCAATCTTTAAGAAATATGTAATTGTCAATTCGTAAGTTGTTATAATAATAAAAAAGTTTCGGACATCTCAGATGTTCCATACAAAACAAAGACCACCTAACAGAAACCTTTTTTTTTGTAAATGAATGCATACGGAAAAATAGACAATAAAAAAAATATTTGCAGATCGCACAAACATTTGATCCCAACCGGGAATCAAAAACAAGACAGTATCTATTGTAGTGACATACGCTACCACTACACCACCGAGGCAGTAAAATTGTATATTATTTTTACCCTACTAATTTTTCACCTTCTACGGACTGGCCTGTAAATCTAGTGGCTTGTGATCCCGAATGCTAAAACGAAGGTCGTGGATGGAATTGTTACCTAGAAAAGGATATTCGATATGTATATAATAAGATGAACAGGGTAAAGAAAAAACCGAAGACTAAAAAATATTTTACTTCTTTATACTTTTACTTTAAAGGAAATCACTGATAGCTTAACACATAAAATGATACCCTTAAGGATTGATTACCGCATTTCCAATATTCGCTGCCATTCACGAAAGCAGCTCCACAAAAATGATAGGTAATAACAGTTAAATATAATGGTTCCATACATTTTAGAAGCCTTATGCCTTGAAGCTTGCGTTAGTGTGGGTTAACATGCGATGGTCCCAGGGCAGACAAAACAAAACATATATATCCTTGGGCGTAAAACAGGTAGCCTACCATTTAATTTGGATGTCATGAGGATGTTAAAGTTTTGATACTTGGTGGAAGATTGTGAGAACTTGATTTGTTACATGTTTGAGTAATGACAGTTAGACTTAGAGACACCAATCTACAGTGCTGTAGATTGCACTGGCCACGGAAATAGGGAAAGATGAACCTATGAACTTTTGATTGCAAGTCCTGATTGACCTATATTTTTTAATATTAGGTTTTGTGTTACTACTACTCTTGCAAGTAAGGCTCAGAGATGTTTTAGTTTTACAACGCAAGATTATAACATATGTAGTCGTTACATTCATAGACTATATTCAAGTTTCTAACCATCAAACACCGTGGCAGAGTCACGTTCGCAGCAGGGCCGGCTGGACCGGAATATTACCACAGCCCCACAGAAAACCGGTATGAAATAGCGCTTGCGCTGTGGTTCACTGAGTGAGTGAGGATACTAAAGGCCCATACCAGACCCTTCCCTTAAAGGCCGGCAACGCACTCATGACGCCTGCAGTATTGCGGGGTGTCCATGGGCGTCGGTAATCGCTTACTTAGGCGATATGTATGTTCTTTTACCCCCTAGTACGTACTAAAAAAATATTGAATGTTTTTAATAATCTACTAATGGATATCTGCTGGACATACGCCTCTCCTTCGAGTAATAAATATAGTTTCATCTCTATCTTTTTCTCAAACATTTTTAGGGTTTCGGGGGATCCTTATAGAATCACTGCATTGTCCGCCTACCCATCTGTCTTTTCTAAGAAAACAGGTCACAATTTTGGGCACAGTATCAAAACTTTTTCTTCCTGAAAATGCACCCGTATAATGACTGTTTATTGAAATTCGAGTAATTATTTTAATAGGACATCCGGTTCGGATCGCGGTGAGTACAGATCTTACATTGGCACAGAACCTTAAACCTGATTTATTAGAATAATAACATGATTTGACTTCAAAAACCAAAGGGTACGTAGCAAGATCCTTCATATTTTTAAAATTTTTAAAGTCTTACTTATTATATTTTATATATATCGACTGCCTGTGTGGCGCAGTGGTAGCTTACGCGACTGCTATCCATGAGGTCTCGGGTTCGAATCCTGGGTCGGACCAAATGTTTGTATGATCTGCAAATATTTGTTTCGGAGTTTGGATGTTTTCTATGTATAATATGTATGTATTTACAAAAAAAAGTATATATGTATTGATATCAGTTGTCTAGTACCCATAGTACAAGCTTTGCTTAGTTTGGGACTAGATGGCGTTGTGTGTTAGATGTCCGAAATATTTATTTATTATTATTTATTTATTTATATTATAGGAAAAAAATATCAAGTATTTATTAAACTAGGTTAAAGTCCGTATAATAGCAAGATTAATAGGACACAGCTTGACCACGAGGATACAAAAATAAAAAATTTGGGATTAATCAGCTAGTTCGTTGGTTGTATTGGATATTACGTGCAAATAAATAGTTTAAAAATGTGTTAATTATAGTCTTATTTATTAAATTTAACTGTACAACTAAAATTTCTGTTTTACGTTCTAACTTACATACCATTTTATATATTACTATATTTAGAAAGTAGTTGCGCAAAGTAAAGTTCCCATTTGTATATTTTCAAAATCTTATTAATTAATCTCTTTTTTTTATCTGAATTATGATAATAAATATTTCGGACATCTAACACACAACGCCATCTAGTCCCAAACTAAGCAGAGCTTGTATTATGGGTACTAGACAACTTATACGAGTGCATAAATACTTTTTTTGTAAATAAATACATATTATACATAGAAAACCCCCAAACTCCGAAATAAATATTTGCAGATCATACAAGCCTTTGGTCCGACCCAGGATTCGAACCCGAGACCTCATTGTCAGAAGTCACGTACGCTACCATTGCGCCACCGAGGCAGTCAAATGTAGGGCGTTTCAAATGTTAGGATATTGACACGTACCCCTGAAAGCCGTGCCTTCTGTCCCAAGCTATAATTAAGAAATTCGTTCTGGAGCCTAATCTCACATGCAAATTTACAGGTGGATGTGCAATACGCACTTTGGCTAAATATGACCTGATACTGAAGCCATTGTTTAGAAGTGATTAGTCAAAAGACGGTATACTTTGATTAAAAAGTATATTGAATACAATTTTTCTTTAATTCATGATGAATAACGTACCTATTCATTTATTTATTTTTTGTTTATTATTGGTTTACCAATAATTGTATACACAGCACAATAACAAAGTAAAAAAGCACATCAAGAGGAAAATAGCAATAGTGTTACAATTACTTATAGGTAAACTCCGCATGCATAAAATGAGTTGTACCATGTATTACTATAGACTATACAAAAACTATAAAGGGGGTGAGCACTGGTTCACACTTTTCAATTCAAACGTTCCTTGCTAACGTTCTGGGAGGTTCTTAAGTAAACAAGACTTTACTTTACTCAAGGAGTCAACGTTCAGCTCAATTAAGTCACTACATTTACAAATGAAATACGTTAAAATTTGTCTTCATTTTCATTACAGGACCTTCTAAAAACTACAAAATGACCACGTAAAAAACTAATATAGATTATGTCACTCGGATATGGATAATATTACGAATCTATTGACATCTCATCCATGGGAGAGCCACGCTTCGGCATGAATGGGCCGGCTGGACCGGAGTAATACCACGGCCTCACAGAAAACCGATGCGAAACAGCGCTTGCGCTGTGTTTCACTGAGTGAGTAAGAATACCGGAGGCCCGTATCCCAATCCCATCCCCTATCCCCGTCCTCATCCCCCATACGCAAGCAACATACTTCTGACACCTCTAGTGTTATGGGTGTCCATGGGGGACGGTAATCGTTTACCATCAAGCGATACGTCTGCTCGTTTGCCCCTTAATACCATAAAAAAATCGGTTTAGTAGTTTTACGAACATACATACATAGCCGTAGTCTTTTAAAAACTACTAATGAATGAAAACCTTCTTCGGTGCTCCTTTAGGTCCATATTAATATTACGAATTCGAAAGTAGCCTGCATGTCTACTTTTCCAAGGCTAAACGACTGCACCGGTTTCATTGAAATTTGACGTGGAACTACTTTGCTTCTTAAGGAAAGACATAGACTGCTTATCACAACGGAAGACATACAAGCGAGAAGAGCCGCGGTCAAAAGTTAGTATTTAATAAAAGTTGAAAGAAAGAGAAGTTATAAGCAATCGATATCCACCATTTAACTGTATGGACAGTATTGGATTAGTTTTCTAACAGCTGTTCTAAGTATTAACCATCTCTATACTAATGAAAAGCCAATATAGTAAAATTATAATGCTGATTACATTTAGTATCTACTATCATGGTGTTAGAACTTACATTTTTAAACCTTTTACCGTTGGAGAACCATGCTTCGGCATCAATGGGCCAGCTCGACCGGAGTGATACGACGGCCTCACAGAAATCCGGTGTTAAACAGTGCTCGCATTGTGGTTCACTGAGTGAGTGAGGATACCGGTGGCCCATACCTCAACCCCTCCCCCTATCCCCCAAAGGCCGCAACGCACTTGTGACGCCCTCCATCAGGTGATATGTATGCTCGTTTGCCCCCTTATACATAAAAAAAAAAAAATATTTTGTTGGTTTCACCTGCGTGTTTGTCGGTAATCACGTTAAAGAGTTGTCTATGTCCTTCACAAGAATAAAAAGATCTCCATTCTAAATTTCATCCAAATCGGTCCAGCGGTCCAGCAGTCAAAACGTAACAGGTGTACAGGTATATATAAAGCTATTTACTATATAATGGATAATAAACACTTTTCAGTTCTAATCAAATAACCATTTATGAGTGACCTATCATAGTGCTCTGATATAATATATCTGAGAAGTTATTTACAAAACATCATTCAAAACAAAACAGTACTACTTAAAATAAGAGTAAATAAAATACCTGAACTAAAAACCCGTAACATAATCACGCATCAAGTCACAACACAAACGTATTTGCAAAGCGTTAGACCACAGCTTTATTCCCACCGCCCCTTCCAAGTCCCTTCTAAGTTCGTAGCGCCGAACTAGCTCTTTGTAGGAATTCCCAAAACGCGTGGACGTGGCTGAGATCCCTTCTGAGGGTCTTGATACCCTTCGATTTAATTTGACACACGGCTAAAAATATTAGAAAACTAAGATTGAACAATACTCATTTGTAAGAATTTTGTGATCGAGTCGCTAAATTGTATTTTAAATATGTACGACTAAGATTAAGGTTTGTCAGTAATTCGTGGATTTTCTACCTGTACGGACCTTCGGAAAATAATGAGATGTTTTTCAAATGGTAAAAAATGCTTAAGTAAACAATTAATAACCAGATTAATTGTTGTCTCTGAACAACTATTCATTTCATTACATTTGTTCTTAGTATTCTGACAAGGATTTTACACCACTTTATATTCAATTTCGTTTACATGTTTACTAATTGCTCAAAGAGATTTTGAAGTGATTATTCATTCTTAGCATTCATATCCTTAAAATACAAAAATGTTTAAAACAATAACTAATCTTTAAAAAAAAAAAATTCATGTATTAACACACATGCTTACCTAATTTAGATAACGTACGATTAAGTCTATTAAAAAAGAATGATAAGAAATAGAATAAGACATTCGAATGCACTAATATAATGTACAAATAAATAAATCTTATTATATTATTAAACTTTCAATGTACTCAAGAAAAAAATTTTTGTATTATTAAGTACTAAGGCATAAGGAATCGAGTTAAACGAACGAACTGCAGTATAAAACATATATATAAATGCAATAATTTAAATAAAACAGTAAACAATAGTTGTCCTACGAACTTCTCTGTATGTCCCCATACTCAAGAACCACGTATGTGTCACCCGTCATTTAGACTGTCGCTTTTCATCACGCACCACAGAAGGGGACACAGAATCCATATTGACCCTTAGAAGTGGCATTTTGCCACGAATGCCCATTATTTTTTCCTTCCCATAAAGGTTATGGTAATGCCATTTGGATGGGGTTACTGGGGGTTGAAAAGTCGTGTAGAACAGATGTTTCGAACACTTTGAGTGTAAGGCTTAAGATTGTTTTGAAGGTACTTTTGTGAATAGAAATGGTGAAACTATTTTATACGGTTAAATGGGTTCGATAAGCTATTTATTTGGTGAAGGGTTTTATGTATGTGGTAAGTACAAAAGTTACTTTTTGATTAGTTTTAAAGTATCCCGGAGATGAAAATCTAAGTGTTTGCAACTAAATAAACTACGAAAATAATTCAATCAAACTAAAAACAAAAATTAATATACTAACCTAACGATACATGCTCTGCCTCGTTGGTCTAGTGGTTATTGTTAGTGTTGGCGTAAGCGAATGCAGGTCAAGGGGTCTCGGGTTCGGTTTCCGGGTCGAACTGCTGTTGGGTTTATCTTACAAGAAATTATTAATAGCAGTCCGCAATATGGTAGATGGCGGTGTATCCAACCCGTGCCTCGGAGAGCACGTTAAGCCGTTGTTTCCATGGTTGGTTGTCATGAACAATTATGGCAATCGTTATTGGGAAGTCAGTGCCCTCAGTTTAACCTTCGAATTCAGTTCACCCTTAGGATTGCGGAGATCCGATAACAGTCGCTCTGTGTAGAAACTGATAATCAGGTAAAACCGGTTGCACAAGTAGCCAATCGCGAATAATAATGGCAAGGCAGATGATAAACCATACATATAACGGATTAATGTTTTTTTTTGGTTGGAATAATCGTGGTCTGGAATTATGAAGTTATGGGATTTTCACAACGTCAGTATTCCTTTAGAACATTCCTATGACAGGTAGTTGGTTTCTCTTATTATTCGTTACTCACAAGCTGTTAAATACAACCCGAGTCACGGGTTGTATTTAACAGCTTAAATGTATAGAAAATAGTTTTACTGTTTTTCCACAAAATATACTAAAGTTTGTCTACAGTCGTATTTTGAAATTTTCTGAACATTTGTCATAGAAATTTTACAAAAATTTATTCACATTTCTAGTAGTTGAGTTTATAAAAGATTACGAAAAATTAAAAACACCTTTCCTAACACAGAACATTTCGAATCATTGAAAGGCAGAGGCAAGAACATCTTTTGCGGAAGTACCTATAAACCATCTTCAAAACGTAATGTCATGAAACAGTAAGAATATTTCTGCCCTAAGGGTCCACGGGTAAGTTTTCTACAAGTTATTGTACAAACTTATCTATTGCATAATGGATATGCCCTGATAGGTTTCCGTAAGTGATTGATAGAGTCCGTTTCTCGGTACCCTCTTATTCGTGTGATTGAGTTAGATATCAAACTAATGAAATTAAAAAAATAAAATTAATGGAAAACTAGAAAAAAGGACTTGACCCATAAACGTTTAAGGCTGAATCTTATTCATCAGAATACTATATGTCAACTACACTTAGTTATCACTAACTACAATTAAGTAGGTTAGTATATGTTACGTTAGTATATGTCAACTACACTTAGTTATCACTAACTACAATTAAGTAGGTTAGTATATGTTAGGTTAGTATATGTCAACTACACTTAGTTATCACAAACTACAATTTGCCTGATAATTCTCAACAGCCGTCAATCAATCAATCAACAACCCATAATGTCCCACTGCTGGGCTCGGGTCTCCTCTCAGGAGAGGGTTAAGGCCATACGTCCCCACGCTGGCCAAGTAACAGCCGTATTTTTGCAAAATTACTTTATTGATTCCGAGTCTAAAAAACATATAAACCCTCAAAAAAGAATTATGAATATTATTCATTTATTTTTTCTTACTGTGTGATTGTAAAGAGACACTTGATACTTATCATTGAGTAAAATATCTACAAGCATTAACTCATCCGTCCTTAATACGAAAACATCCGATCAAAAGTACATCTCCATTAAAATATATCAGCAGTCACGGTATGACTGATCGAGGACCTTTGTTGTGCAAATACCGGGCCGCCATCTTGCTCGCACATGAAAATGAAACTTTTTAATGTACCTACGTAATGCTCCCGCTCATCAAGAAATCTCTTGAGAGCTTAGTATGGAGATAATTGGTTGGTCTGTTGATTCTTCTTTTATTAATGACATTTTGTTATTCCTTTTTCGTATGTTTAAAACTCTTGAAAAAAAATATGTCATAGTCTGAACATTATTAGGTCTGTTTTGGGACCGGTGGAATATAGAGGAAATAGAAATCAGTTGGGGCGAAACTAGTGACTGATAATGCATAAGAGCATTTCGAGTGCCATTTGCACTCGAAATGCTCTTATACAATACAAGTGAGTAAAAATATATTTTTTATTTGATAAGAATGTTGTTAGGCTTGTGCTGTGTTTCACCGAGTGAATGAGGATACCGGAGGTACCGGAGGTGAAATAAAAATTACAATTATGCATAAAATAGTAAGCAGTATAATAATAAGCTAGAACGCACTAATTAATCTCATATTGGATTCACTTGAAACGATTTCAAAATACGTACTTAATTAAATAACATAAATGAAAATACGTTAATTCATGTACCTACTTTATACAGACTACACAACCACACTATCAATCCCGTTTCCCTCCAAAACTTTGACAGTATCAAATCAACAACATTCCATTTTTAAATCAACCCCAACTACAAAACATTGTATCACTGCGTCACAATTACAGCGGCCATGTTGCTACGTCACGATTGTCGATGATAAATGACCTGTCAACGGGAGGGTTTAGAAGATTGTGCCAAATTAATGTTCTGCCTCACGCCTCGTTACCGAAAGATTGTGGAGTGACAAGTATTGTTTTTAGTTACAAGAGCTCGATTAAAAGAAAATTTAATATATTTCATAAATTGCTAAATTGATTAACGATATTTAAAAGTTATTTTGTTATTAAAAAAAGGAACTCGTGTGTAAATTTATCTGCAATAGAATATTTTTTGAAAAAGATTTGGAATTGTACCAAACGGAATTTAAAAGAAAACATACCGTCTCACGAAAGTTAATCTACAAAATTGCGGTGCAAATTCGATATAGTTAAAAAAATTGACACCAAATGCTATAAACAAAAAGTATTGAACCTGAACATAAACAGATTCCCAAAGTCAATTTCCAAATTGCACCGCGACTATAAAGTTAACCCTCCTTAATTCAATCACACCCGTCCTTGTCAACGTTTTGTTTCCTCTTTTTGATAAACCACCAACATAATAAGAGCTACTTATAAACAAACCCAGCCCTTTCCTTAAAACATTTTGTCTATTACGCGGGAGGGATACCAGGTCTCAACAATATGGCCATTGAAATAAAGTGCACAAAAAGGTTGAAAATTGTTTTTGAAAAAAGAACATGCGAAGAAAATAATCCATTTAGTCGCGTGGCGCAAATGCCTGTACCGCTAAGGGGATGCAACACTAAAAAGATCAAAAAGGCATTCGATTTCGAACCGGGATTGTATTATTTGGACCAGTCAAAGCCAGGGGCCGTTTTAAATGTACTTAAATTCAATTCCTATTTCCGTTTCGGCGATGTTTTACTTTTTAATTTTTGCATTCGGACTCGTGGGTTGTTTTCGTTCATTCATAGTTAACGTGAGTGATCTTTTATAGAAGCTCTCTGTAAAATTGGAGAGGGCTATTCGTCCTTTTTGTGAGATCGGAATTGCCATTTCTATGTCCTAGTGTCTCTGGCCATTGCGGCGTGAAATCAACTGCTTTTAGTTGTCAAATATTTTTTTGTATTTGTTTTTCGGTTTATATTTGTTTGCTTTGGGTTATAATGTCTAAAAAACGATAAAAATATTGAAAAAGCACATATTGCATACACTGTCGGCCAACCTATCTCCTTTAAAACTATGATTCTTCTTTGAGCAACATATATAGTTCCCAACTTACTAGAATTCGGAATCGCAGTTAATGTTCATTAAGCAGAGTGTTGCCGCATCAAAAAATGATTAAGCCGAAAAAATATGCTTTATGAGCGGTGGTTGCAATTACTTTTTGCTTTTCAGACGTTCGGAAGCTGGCGTTCGATCTAAGAGGTAGTTTACTAGTTCCGTGGGGTATAGTTTAAAATCCACTCAAAGCGCCCCTCCGGGTATCACTGAAATGTGGTCCCAAGAAGCACCGTGACACACATTCTAATAGTAATATTAGGGGAACTCTACAATTCTACTTTGGATAACTCACAAGGACTAGTTTTTCATTTTATAATTCACTATTTCATTGCATCAGTGACTATAATATTAGGTCCTTACATATCAAATTGCGTTTTGTCACACTGGCCACTTTTTATCTGAAAAAAAATTTGGTTAAAAATTCCAAATTTAAAGTTATATAAACCCATTTAGCAGGTTTCAATTAGCTGATGGTATCCATTTGAGTTTCGAAAACTGTCATTTATGATTTTTTTTCTCATTAGTTTTTCTTTGGCGTCGCTCATCTCACTCAATGGGAAACTTGAAATATTGCTTTATTTACGAGTATGAGTTCTACTATTACACCAGTACTACAGAAACAGCTCAAAGTTTTAACGATGTGTATGGCACTTTCGATCTTCATAACAAGCCCCATGGACGGCCGGAGACCAAAATGGATAATGAAGAATTAAAGGCTATCGTGGAAGCGGATCTATTGCAAACAACTTCACGGTTGGCTGCAGGCTACGCAGGCTTGAAGCAAATAGGGAAAAAACTTTAACTTCATAAATTCAGGAAAGCGAATCAGCAAATCAGTCGATTGAGCAATGTAACGCATTTACATTGCTCAATCGACATAATAATGAATAGATTTTAAATCGGGTCATTATATGTGATGAAAAGTGGATCAGGAACGATAACCGGAAGAGCTCGCCGCAATGGCTAAACCCTGGAGAACCAGCCAAATCCTGCACCAAGGGACAATTAACACAAAAAAAGTTATTTGTCAGTGTTTGGTGGACTAGTGCCGGTGTCGTTCTGTATAGCTTTATAAAATCTGATCAAACGATTACGGCAGATATCTATAGTCAGCAACTGTAAACTTTGATGGAAGAAGTAGCTGCTAAACAACCGAGGCTGGTCAAACACTCTAGGCCACTGTATACATACGCTAACGCTAGACCACACACTGCATAATAGATGGCTGCGAAACTAGAAGAGCTGCAACTGGAATACATGCGATATCCACCGTACACCCCGGACCATGCTCCAGCAGATTACCATTTTTCCTGAAATTTGGATATGTTCTTACAAGGAAAAAAAAATCTCCAATATGGCAGTCCAAGCCGCCTTAAGAGAGTTTATTGATCCTCGCCCTCATAGTTTTTTAGTAAAGCCATCAATGAACTACCCAGGAAATGGCAAAAGTGTGTAGATAACAATGGTACATACTTTGATTAATTAAACATATTACTTACAAAACACCAATTTCATATATAAACACCTAATATTACCTATATTTAGTTTCAAATTTTCATTTTTTTCTGTGAAAGTTTCTGAGAAAAAAAATTGATGATTGTGGGTAATGATAGAATTAAAAAGATAGTCAATATTTTGTTCTATAAAAATATATAACAGTTTGATTGATTTTTTTTGTTATTATTTTTCACACGACACTAAACCGGTTAGCTAAAGGGATGGTTAGTGTTAAGTGTGATTAGATACCTGATAAAAAAATCGAGGGTAATGTTATACAAGAAAAAACAATATAAAATTTGTTTGGATTTCGTGTGCCATTCCTCCAATGACTTAGTAAGACATGTTGTCATGAAAACGTGAAATAAAAGCTGAAAATGTTTCCAAGAAATAAAAATAAACTCTCCCACTTAGTCAAAAGCCAGTAAGGAATAAAAAATACGAAGTGGACATGTGAGTTCGTGGCGAATCTAATCGACCGGAAACTGCTCGAAAAAACATCACTTAAAGGAATTCCCTGGCCGGGAAATATCCGGAAATTTTCAATTGGATTTCATTGAAGGACGGTTGCACACGGTAGATTAGTCACTTGTGTGGTGCTCGTAAATCGTGTGGAACTTGATATGGACCGACGAGAGGTCAGATGTCGACATTCGAAAGGAGAAACGAAAATAAATTAAACGATTTTTTACAAACGGTTCTTTATGTACTGTTTTATTGTAACCAAGATTTTTTCATTCAATTTAAAAATGTATCAAACAGCAGAAGGGACGCCATTATTACATTTTTAAATTTTTCTTCTGCTTTATATGTCAGATAAACCTTTTTACATAAGTCATTTATGTATAGTTTTTTACGTTGTGATATTCAAATTAGCTGTAGTAGATTTATTGTAATATATTAATAGTAATACCTTTTTGAAATTTAAATTCTGCAATTCGATTTGTGTTATTGTTTCTCGGTTATTTGGCAATAACACAAACTTATTAAATTACAAGCTGTCTCACGCAACATTGGCTGCATCTGTTTTCAATCATGCTCGGCTACTGTTGGTCTAAGCGTGATGTTAAGTATCATATCTCAGGCACGCCAGTAAAACACACATATAGAAAAGAATCGAGTACGAGTCGGACTCGTACAGAAAGGGTTCCGTACCATCATGTTATATATACATTTGAAGTGTCTACCTGTTGCCGTTACTAATATCGAGCAAAAATAAGTAAAAAAGTCACGTTTGTTGTATGGGAGCCCCCATAAATATATATTTTGTTCTGTTTCTTACATCATCTCTGAAAATTTCAATATGCATACAGCCTGATAACAGAGAAACGGACAGCGAAGTCTTGAAACAAGGTTCCGTTTTATCCTTTGGATACGGAACCCCAAAAACGTGGAATTTGATGAAATAGTTTCGGAGTTCTTTGTAAAGAAAAATGTAACACGAGTGTTGTATATAATATATATAGTTGTAAAAATAATGTGGCAATAATCCTCAGTACATCATAGAAATAGAAACCTACACTTACTGACAGTTACTGATGTTTACGCTAAAAGTAGCATTGATTACGCTTTGTGAATTTGAGTAACAAAATTTAAATAGATGTTAAAACATAGGATTAGACGCTAATGTAATAATTGGAAGAGTTTTTGGCCGTAGGAGAGCCAAGATTTGGTATGCATGGGCCGACTCAACCGGAGTGGTACCACGGCCTCACAGAAAACCGCTGTGAGATAGCGCCCGCGCTGTGTTTCACCGAGTGAGTAAGGACACCAGAAACCTATACACCAAACCCAATCCACATCCCCCTCCCCACCCCCAAAGGTAAAACGAACTTGGGTCACCTGTAGTGTTGCGGGTGTCCATGTGCGGCGTAAATCGCTTNAATCGTTTATCATCATACGATACGTCTGCTTGTTTGCCCACTATCCCATACAAGAACAAAAGTTTCTCCTTTACTAACTTTTCAAGACAAAATAATTAATTAGGGATTTTAATAGAAATATATTTCTTCACAATTTTTATATCAAAAGACGAAAAATGTAATGTATACAGACTAAACAATTTACAAAGAATGGAAGAAAATTGTGTTAACCACTATGGGTATGTCAGATAGTAGCTCTTTATTACAGATACAGAACAAACTAATTCATTTTCTAAACACGTCTAAATTTGAATGAATTTTGTAAAATTATTGTCAAAGAAACAATACACAAACACATTTTTCAAATATTATTTAAAAATCTGTTTCAAAATACTAATAAAGTCTAACGTAACATCCAAAATGGTTCATACTTTCATTAAAATCTCGCTAACCCGAGAAATAGTCTCATAAATTTATTAATACGGCGACGACGCTTCGCAAACAAATTGCTTTAAACACGACTTTGTGTCTACTGCCTATATTAAAAAACACAAAACATGCAATTTAAACAATTTTACTGAGAAACAATCTCATAAGAATTATTACTCTTATCTCTAGAGCGCAAAGTGCAATTTCCAATGCACTTAATTTTATGAAGTGTTAGGGTTGGTTGGGAAAAAATTTAGGGTGAATCTCCCAGTTATAGGCACGTCATGGTAAGAATTCATCCTCGCGATAGGCGGTCGCGTTTCATCCACCCACTAAGCATAGACGTAATACCAAATATACTGCTTTTTACTTACAGTTTACTCGCATTTAAGATAATATATTCAGAACTAGCTGCACCCAGCAGCGTTTCCAGCGAATTTTATATTACCTTGTACCTTTAAAACAATTTTTAAAATTGACTTTCTGTATTAGAAATGACCTTGGTTCCTCCTTATGATATCAGCTATTTACCAGTAAAAGTTTCATCAAAATCGGCACAATCCTTCCAGCCGGAACAAACAGATAAATTTTTTTTAATGATATTTATTTAAACATCTAATGAAAAGCTGTTCGTTACAGACATACATTTGAATTTTATTTATTTGTATAGTTTCCCTTTTTTTATCTAATTTGATGATACTGGATTGTAATCAAACCAACAACAACAACAACAACAACGCATAATGTCCCACTGCTGGGCTCGGGTCTTCTCTCAGGAGAGGGCCATACGTCCCCACGCTGGCCGAGTGCGTGTTGGAAACTGGCAAGACTACGTTGTGGCTACGTAATCTTACCGTTGGATGTTTTCAAGCCGCCCAAAGGCCTCTAACTAAGCTTCACGACTGTTATCCTATGATAACAACCGGAACCGACTGCTTAATGTGACCTCCGAATCACGGAGACGCTCATAGTAACATGCCACCAGAGGCCCTCATAGCTCAGTTGCACTCGGCGATTGGAAATAATCGCCAGGATATGCAAAGACGGCACGGTTAGTACCTGGATGGGTTACTGCTGGTGACATGTTACTGGATTGTAATCAAACTTCAAAACAATTGCATCAATAAATTCACCTGAATTGGTGTTGGTTTTTAATACTTTAACATAACCTTTCTCTTATTCGCAGTCGTGTAATCTGAAGCTAATCAGTAGGTATATTCTACGGTAAGCAGTCTACAGATAATCTTGCCTTAACTTATACCACTAAATATATACTCATACAAATAAATTAAATGTAAACAAATTATCAGCCACAGAAAATTCTCTATCCTCTTTACTTCTACCGTGAATTAGTTCTTAATTCATAAATACTTAATGGATAAAATCTGACTTCATACGAAATTTTCTCCAAAAGCAACGTAAAAAAACACACACAATAATTTTCTGAACAAAAATAATAATAAATAATATTACAAGCGTTACAAATCAACCTTACCTTAATAAGCATATCTTATCAAGTCAAACATAAAAGGAACTTCTTTTCCCTTGTCAAATGTTTGTTTGGCATCCCGCAAATGTCGTGGCTTTGCAACGAATCGTCCAAATTTTCACCGCCTAAACTTTTAAACAGATAATATTTCACTGTTGTGTTAAGTTAGCGTACACCGGTAGAGCTATGCTACGCTTCGCTACAACAACCCAATAAATTATATTTATTACTAACAACGATTTTATACATAGCAATAACTCTAATGGAGTTGATATTGAATCAGTTGTTAAATGGCGTCTGTTTAAGAGGCTTACAAGTTCCTATAGAAGCAGTAGAAGATTTCAATTATATTTAAAACAAGGATTTATTTTGCCACGGCCTAGTAAAGTTTGACGCGGCAATTACGACTCGCGGGTATAAATTCTACTTGATATAATTTTTGTTTTATTTACATATTATAATATTCGAAAGTAACTCTGTCTGTTTTACGTTTTCACGCTTAAACACCGATTTAAATAAAATAGGCTACTTTTTACCGCTTGAATCTACATGCAATCAATAAAAGCTAATTATTTTATAAAATTTTCATTTCTGTTTCCATTAATTATCTAACCTACATCTAGATACTTGTAAAAGTATGAACTCATAGGAGAATAGTAGGTATATCTATAATATTATTAGAACACTTTTATATAACACTAGCTGTTGCCCGCGGCTCCGCCCGCCTGATGTTGTTTATCGCGGCTAATAGAAACCTATGTGTTATTCTGATGTATAAGCTATATTATTGTAAAGTTTCATTAAAATCCATATAGTAATTTTTACTTGAAAGAGTTACAAACATCCATCCATACTAACAAACTTTCGCGTTTATAATACTAGTTTATATCTGCGTCTCTGCCCGTGTATATTGGTTGTCACGGTAAATAGTAGCCTATGTGTTATTCTGATGTATCAGCTATATTAATATAAAGTTTCATCCAAATCCGTTGAGTGGTTTTTACGTGAAAGAGTAACAAACATCCATCCATACTAACAAACTTTCGCGTTTATAATATTAGTAGGATATTTTCATCGAAGATTTGATTACAAACAAAATATAGTGGTTAATGCTACTTTCTTTAGAAATAATTTTAAGGGCCTGTGATTTTAACAAAACAATAAAAATTCAAGAACCTGAATTCGATTACTCATTTCCAGGCACGTAATTTTTTCTCTTCATAGTATTACAGTCTTAGGATTCTAAGAAATTGTTANAGTGGTTGAGATACTTTATATTTTAGTAAGATAAATACAGTAATAATATATATAGCTAAGCTACCGACTGCAGTGACGACCTTATGTCAAAATTACACCGAACTTCCCCAGTCTTTGTTGTTTGTTTGTCGAATTCTTGGACCGCGTTGTATGCATAAATTAATTTTAATTTAACATCTCTGTCCTTGTAGCTATTTTGTCTTTTATTTTTTAAGTCTTCCAAGAATGTTTTGTCAACTTCAAAGTATTGAATCGGTCTGTTCTGTTTTTATAGCAAACAGTTATGCTTATAAAAAATTGCTCATCACAAAATCATTTGCATCACAAGAATTAACAAAATAGTTTCATTTTAATTTCTACATTTACTACCTTAATTTACTACCTTAATTTAATGAAGCTAGTGACTAAAGCATTAGACAATACTTTAGTCACTAGCTTCATTAAATTACAGCTTCATAATTTAATTGTTCATTTCAAGTGTACAATTTTCTTGGCAGAAGATTATAAGTAGAGTTATGTTATGTGATTAATTATTGCAATTCCTTCGAAAGAATCAATAATATATGTACTCATCTACTCATTAAATCGTCTACATCCTTTTGAACCAACCTCTCTTCCCATACAATTTTTTTATTGTATGTTTTATGTGTTGCATGTATGAAAGATAACCTAAATTTTAAAATTTTTGAAACACTCATATCCGTGTTATGGTTGTCTGGAGGAAATCGCCGAGAGCGATAAGACCGCCAGTTGTTATATATACTGTGTGACTGTTCCTGTTTTACCATTTCTTACGATGCATATACAATAAAAACAAAATAAATAAATGAAAAATAAAAAATTGTAATTTACTAATTTATATTTTACTTGCTTTTGACCGAAGCCACGACCGCATGTGTATCCATTATAACGGGAAAAAGTACATAAATTTCACGGAAATGAGTGTAGTCCGCGACACAGGATGTATACTCCTAATGTGGGAGTCTCCTTTATAAAAAGAAAACAGAAAAAGTATTTTAGCCTTGAAAGCATATCAGACAAAAGTTAAAGTTGAGAGCTATTTTCGAATTATAATATTAGTATGAATAACTACCTAAACCATACTCAATACGTAACGACTAACATATCAGAAGTCTTCTCAATTTTCCACTAAAACCTTTTTCCTGTTTTTTCCAACTGGTTTACCGACACGTAAACTAATTCGTATGTGGCGCTAGCGTCGTGACATCCGGTGGGGATCGCGACCGCTCGCGTCATTTCCGCTTCCGCTACGCAGCCAGGATATAAATAAACGGAGCGTGTATCACACGTTGCGTGAAATCAATCGCTCGACTAATATACACTACGATTTATTTGTCTACATAAAGATTCCAACTTGTTTTGTTAAGGAATATTTGATAACAGACAAAGTGTTGTTTTAAGAGGCATATGGGAGATTCTAGAACTCAAAAATCATACTTTAAATAACATCAATCCTACACTATATATGACAAAGGTTTAATTATGCTAATTAATCTCTATCTCATTCATTCATTTAGTATCTTTTTACACAAATGTGAACATTTTAGTGAAAAGAAAATTACATGTACAAAGGCGAGCCTTAACCAAATCTGAGTTGTCTTCCAGATAACCTTTAGAGTGATAGATAGAGGATAGTGGAGAATGTAAGGGCGAAGGGCTCGGGTCTCCTCTCAGGAGAGGATTAAGACCATACGTCCCCACGCTGGCCACGTTGTGGCTACGTAATCTTGCCGTTGGATGTTTTTAAGCCGCCCGAAGGCCTCTGACTAAGCTTCACGACTGTTATCATATGATAACAACCGGGACCGACTGCTTAACGTGATTTCCGAATCACGGAGACGCTCATGGTAACATGCCACCAGCGGTCACCCATCCAAGTACTGACCGCGCCGTTGTTGCTTACCCTCAGTGATTGTTTCTAATCACCGAGTGCAACTGGGCTATGAGCGTCTCTAAGGGCGAAGTCGTATGTATTTAAAAATAGGTAGAAGAAAAAGTATATAATTCAAACTATAACAACGTTGAGAAAATTCAGTTTGGATAAGTCTGGCTAGTTGCTGGAATTTCATTCAGCTGTCTGTTTGAAACACCAATGTTATATTTATTCGACTGTACTGGTTTAAGCTTAATATCACACACACACTGATAAAAATCTATCATAACTCAGGCTTTACTATAAGTACTATGGAGGATGACACCATGCCTTTCGTGGAATAAATAAGACGGTATTCTAACTTACCAATTCCTCATCTAAATATATCACATACCTCCCGAGTTCATCTACTCATGTTACAGAAATAAGTCTTACGCTAGTACATTTCCAAAATGAAGCTCCAATACAACACTAATCAAGCAAAACGAATTCCCCAAACTTTGGGACGTTTTATTTCCTCGTTTGGTTGTACAAAATGACAGACCATTCCATCACGGCTGTGCAAAAATACAATAAGTAGAGTTTCCTTGTCCCCTGACCCGAGGAGGTCGTTTGGCAGCCCAGCTAATGAAGCTGCCATATTGGCAGGGCGCGACCAACTACCAACAGAGATATAAAGCTACTAGATATATTAGGAGACCTTTTTAGCAGATTTACGACCAGTGTCTAAGCCATCATCACAAATATTTAGATTCATTGTAAATGTTACCACCAATTTTCAATTTACTTGAGGTTATAGTTGTATATGAAATCTCTATTCGGACAAAATGATTTATTAGAGATTCACTTATAGCTTTTATTTTACTTATAGAAGAGAAATAACAACAAATTATAACCTTATAAATTACACTTTCTTCTCGTTCTCATTACATATTAATATTGCATTAACAAAAGCATATTTTTTATTCAATTCAAAACAGGAACTCAGAGAAGCAGATGATTTCTGGCAATGACTAAATCTCGCTCAGCGTTAACAAATTCGTTAGTGCCTCTGTAATAAGAATAATAGTGGTGGTCGAAAAATGCGTGTTGTCTTAATAAAAACAGAGTCAACATTTGTATCTAGAATTTAAATGTAAAAAATCTTGAAATATAAGTCTTTGGTAAAAAGATGTTTGNGATGTTTTGAAACACTTTATGAACATTTATTAAATGGTTTCTCTTCGACTTGTGTTAGATTTCTCTTGGATTATGTAACATTTCTTACCACATCTAGTTTTGTTAGTACTATATCGGGGATGTTCGGACATTGGTTAATTACGTGCTATAGTCGGTGGCGCTCACGAGAGAATGATTGCCGCGCAGTAACGACACGCTCAGGCATAGACTTAACCAAGTAGGGCTCCAAAAACTGCGATAATCGAAAATCTGTTACCACTTTTATCAGGTGTTCTAGTATATTAATATATTTTACTTGTGAATCTCATTATTAGATAAAAAAAATCTCTCCTCCTTAAAACGGCATTGTAAATTTAGTAGTTACAGACTTGTTGTCGCTATTGTGACTGTTTCCTTCAAGACCACCAGTAAGCTATGTAACAATGCTACGATGCTTATGTTCTCTTTGTTTGTTCGTGTGACAAAAAGTGAAAAACAATACTAGCAGTCAGATTACCTGACGGTAAATGTTTACAGACTGCAACCAAAAAAAAAAACTTAATAATGGCTTTCGGTGAGGCCGTGATATCACTCCATTCGAATCGTCCCAGTAGTTTCAAACTATCTCTTCCCTGAAAAAAATTCTAGAAGCTCTCCCATGGTCTAAAATTCTTAATGCGCAAAGATAAGTCGTTAAGGTTTTCAAATCTAAATAAATTGCCTTATAGTTATGCTCTTATTCTCCGAACCAAACTTTGTGGCGGTCCTGCAGTTAGCTGCTGAAGCAGGTGTGTGCAAGTACAGTTAAGTCCAATATAATTAGATGAGTAGGATATAAATAAAATATGAAAACTTTACATGTACTGATTTTATAGCTACAATAATTATTAAAAATATAAATGGATGCCTACCATTTTTAACTGACAATATATAAAAGGGTTTTTTTTGGGATTTTTTTTTTTTATATTTAAGCTGCCAAAATGACTCTGCCCTGCCTGATGGAAAGCATGAGCAGAATCCAAGAGTGGTGGTCACCATCCTCAATGCGAAAAAGAACAATGCAGTATGGTGACCCACACTATGGCGGCCTGGGGGAAAGGGGATGGTGAGGGGGATAGGAGGCGTTGGATTGGGGTATGGGCCTCCGGTATCCTCACTCACTCGATGAAACACAGCGTAAGCGCTGTTTCACACCGGTTTTCTGCGAGGCCGTGGTATCACTCCCACGGTAAATGTTGTTTGTTGTAACGGGATATTGTTGGAGGCAAATAAAATGTGATTACAAATATTAATTATAGATACTATATCTAATTTTAGCTAAATTAACATTTGCTTTCCATTTTGCTTAAGCTTTGTAAAAGTATTTGTAAAAACCTATTTACACAAATAAATGACTTTGACTTAGAAGTTTAAACAAACCGCAAGGCATATTAATCGACACAGCAAATACCTATATGTAATCATCGAATAGTTTACGTAAAATACACAAAACAGACACTACTAAAACAAGTAAATAAAAAAATACAAACCAAGTAGGTTACGAAATAACCGACAGCCATTAACAACTAGAAAGTACGTAGAAAAGGACCCCCCTCGTATACCTTTACGTCCCCCTGATACCTAAAACTGTAGTCTGCGTATCGACATGCACGATGGTCCAAACCGTCCTAAAGTTTGGTTCAGACTATAACCTCGTTTCTCATAGCCCCACCCTGTAGGCACGTACTCGGTAATGTCATTCGGCAACACAACAACTAGTTTATGGAGCTATTTTGTTGTTCGCACAAAACCTCACACATACTCATACTTGTGGAGATATATCTCTGTTTCTCAATTGTTCTGTCTTCATATATATGAACTGTACGATATTATTGAAAACGGACTATTGAATCGGTTAATATGAGTTTTACATACCTAAAGATTTCAGAGGTATAAAATACGACATAATGTTAATGAAAAATGACTACTAAGTACCAAGTAAAAACTATTGTCTTTAAGGAATAGTGAATTCGTTTTCAATTCTACTAACTACGTCTAACCAATCTAACAACGCGGGTGAAGCTGATATAAAAGTAAGTTAACATGTTACATTGTGATAAACGCATAAATATGCAAAACTTTGTAGGCATAAATCATTTAAAATTTTAAACTAATAAGAAAGAATTGATTACCTTAGATAATATACATTTTCTTATGACTTATTTTGTGATTTTTTTGCATATTTGAGAAATATGCTAAAAATTTATTCATATCTATCTCTTGTATACAAATAATATTCGTATATTTAAATTTCAAAATTTCACGAATTTTATGTATACGTGGTATTCAAAACTGCTTTTACTTGTCCGCAAATCTCATCGCATCGCATCCACCATTAAGTTTTTCGGCTTTAATTTGGTAAAGCAATGTTAATTATGGAATCGTACAGTAGGAAAAAAAATAAATGGGGTTTCGTGTTGTCTTTTCAATAATAATATAGTAAATTACGCATTCACGATACTACCCACGGATGTCAAAAGGAAGTCGTGCCATTAATTTTGTACAACAATTAACTGAAACGAAAATGTTCGGATGGACATCAATCTAAAAGATCATTAAACTTAATTCACCGGCTCACACATCTCCCTCGGGCAGGTACGAGACACCAGACCTCTACAGTACTCGGTTCTGTACAGCCCTCGATGTAAACGTACAAGTGACAAACTCATAAACATTTGTCACTGAACGGACCGTCCGAGTAATTGCGATCCAGTATCACATCCACCAAAATTACAAGACCTACCATGGATATTCCACCAACCCCTGATATTAGTAATTTGAAATACGAGAAGGAAGCTGGGTGGGTCATTCATAAGTGGTGTTCATATTACTTATTGGTGCCCCGAAACGTTTAACCGATCCTGTTCTAAATTTGAGCAAATAATTTACGGACACTCTTTACACCGCTTGTAACAATAGGGTTAACACACGCAAGATATTCTAACATTAAATAATTTTAAATATTGGGTTGTTACCAAAATAATATGAAATAAAACAAGTGATTAACTTAAAAAGTTTTTTAATGCCAATATTCATTAGTTGTTAATAAATTCAATAACTTTTAAGCTCTTAGATACCCATTTTGAGAGGGTTGTTCAGAAATATGCACCCCACCACGTTGTTCCGGCGGCCATTTTGGATTAATAATAAAACCAATTACATTGCATTTTCATTAGAACTAAAGGTATATTTCAAATTTCAGTTCTATCGGACATCGGGAAGTGGATCAAATTTAACTTGCAAGGCCTGATTACAGTCAAACATCAGGACAGGTGAAACTGAAAAATAAAAGCTTGTAAAGTAGTTAGAATTTAATCGAACACCTATTGCGTGGATTGCTGCTTTGTGAGAGGATCTCAGCTTTATATAGATGATTCGATGAGGCGATATTTATAATTTGTCAGTTGTAAGAACGAAGGATACGTTTTGCGAAAATCCTCTTTCGAACTTTTCTAACATAAATTTTCACCAATCAATACGACGGCATTTTTGCTCATCGGAGAGAGAATAAGGAATCCATCGAGAAGCAAGCTTCCTTACTTAAAGGTGATCATGCAGGATAGTTGAAACTACTTGTGAAACAGTCTTTAGTTCAGCCAATAGCTATCCTACCTTGATGACGTTATTGTGAGTTACTGCAGATGGTGGTCGACCGGGTCTGGGGTCATCGTTCAAGTTCACCCGACCATGTTTTAATTCGTGAAACCAATAAACAGTTGTTGCTAACGTAGTAGTAGTCTTCCATAAGCAGCTTATAATATTTTCTTGAGATTCCTTGAAGTTTAACCCTCGTTTATTATCATAGAAAATGATAGCACGAAAAGCTTCCTGCAAGACATCCATTATTGCAAACAAAAAAGAGTGAAAGATAATTTTTAAACATATTACAGACAGACTACACATAGATGGCCAATGATTTTCACAAAGAACGCTTGTGTTGAAATTAGCCCACCATCCAAAATAAATAAAATCTCTTCTTTCATGAAAGAAGAGGTTGTTTTTTTTTCTGTGGTTGTCAATTTTCTGAACAACATAGGTACAGTAACCATAATAATCTATAGAAGATATTCGTTGCGAAAGAAAAAGCAAGCATATGCAAATCTTATACCAACACCATATTTAAAAGGGAAATGGACTCCCCTCTACTGTTTAAACAAATGATTATTATGTTAATTACTAATGTGCATATTAATATCAAACGCCAGAGTTGCATGAAAAAGGATGATACTCTATCCTTGGGTGGATTTAGCCGCCTCCACTCACACACACGTTTTATTTCCTAAATGAAGCAACCCAAGTGTTTATCGTATTTTTAAAGGTACAATATAGTGGTCAAGATTGCGGTACAGCAACACATTATATTTGCATAAACTTATAATATTCTCCAATGCGCATCAAGTAGAACGGCTGGAATATGAATGCCCCCACATTACTCTAACCGGCGCCATTTATATCATCTGACATTATCGATCATATTAATATTATATATGAATATATATATATATATATATATATATTATCGATCACATTGTTTATCATAATTATTCTCATGATTATCAACATACAATTATAATTTGATAATACAGGATTGTGTAACATCAAAGATTTATATATATATATTATTACGCCGGAAGTACCATTGCATAAAAAAGAGTACAGACGTCATTAGCAATATTTCTAAGTAAAAGATTTCCAAGATATTATTATTATTTAACCATATGAACCAACTACTTACCTGATTATTAAATTAGAAGGTTATAATATATACCGATTGCCCCTGCCCACCGCTTTGTGACGATTGTTTTACTACTTTAATGTTTAAAAAATATATAGATATTTTCCCTAATCCATACTATCGATACTAATATTGAAAATTCTAAAGTAGCTCTGTCTGTCTGTTACGCTTTTACGGCTAAACTGCTGCACCATTTTAATGAAATTTGGCATGGAAATACTTTGATTCTTCAGGACGGACATATAGACTACACTTTACCGCGATAACCGACGTACGCAAAGGGGTGAAGCTAGTACCATAATATAATTCTAAAAAAAAAAAGTATCAACCCTATGAACGAATGAATAATTTGGCGTATGTCCCACGACCGCGGGCCGGCTTCGGGTCATTATTAATGAGGACCTCGTCACAGCATCCTATCCATTGCAATGCACAGATAAATATCTGTACATCAAATAACAACCTTATGATCTACAAGTAATAGCTTAATTTTGAATGTAAATGCTCAAACATTTTACCAAAGTACACTTTCGTTCTACTCTTTTGCAATAATGTTGTTATAGACAACCTATAGGCCTTAAAACTTTTTGTTAAACAGGTAAGTTACATAGATTTCAATTCGATTCTAATATATAAGGTAAGTGATATAGATTTCGATTCGATTCTAAAAAGTTTTGCATTATTCCAAACTCTACTTGAATTCCCATTTCCATCTAAGTCCAATCCTAAACCTATAACACAAAAGCTTACTTTAATTCAGTCAGAAGTAAATTTTAAACTGTGACGAGAACTATGTCCATTACATAAATAATAAATAAATAAATATTTCGAACATCTAACACACAACGCCATCTAGTCCAATAACAACTAAGCTGATCTTTATTATTATTATGGTACTAGACAACTGATATGTATTCATATCAGTTACTACATTTTTTTTAATACATTTTTTTTGTTAATACATAGATATTATACATATACAACACCCAAACTCCGAAATAAATATTTGCAGATCATACAAACATTTGATCCGGCCCAGGATTCGCACCCGAAACCTCATGGACAGCAGTCGCGTTACGCTACCACTGCGCAGGACTGCGCTACCGAGGCGATCAAAAAATAAAACCATAGAATATAATATATAAATCTTGCTCTTCAAATATTTTCATGATTGTAGCAAACAAATAACAAACTAATAACCAAGTACAAACCATACACAAGTAAACCAACTAAAGATTGTTCGGCCTGAATCAGCGCCGAGTAGCCGAGATAATTAATGTGAAGACGTCGTTACGTGTCTTGTGGACTACCCTCGACTCCCCCAGCACCTTTCCCCCCTCCGAGGACTCCCTCAACGCTGACCACGACAACTTGTTAGTTAGATAGTTGTATGTTCATAATATTAGATGAGTTGGAGCTCATTTGATTAGGAGGCTGTTGTTTGAATCGACTTAGTAACAGTAACCGTGTAATACGAAATTGCTTTGTTTATGTGCCGTAAAAGGTATGTACGAAGTGTAACTCAATTGTAATTGTAATTATGTTGATATCAAAAGTGTAAGGGTCAGAGTCAATCAGTAACACTATTATATAAAATGTAAGTTGCAAGTTAAATGTATGTCTCTATAGACAACTTGTGAAACCGAAATCTGTATTTACTCGAAAATGTGGTTGATATAGGACCTAGGACATTATAATACCTTACATATGATCCGTGATTCGGAGGTCACGTTAAGCAGTCGGTCCCGGTTGTTGTCATACGATAACAGTCGTGAAGCTTAGTTGGAGGCCTTTGGGCGGCTTAAAAACATCCAACGGCAAGATTTACGTAGCCACAACGTATTCTTGCCAGTCCCCAAACCGCACTTGGCCAGCGTATGGCCTTAACCCTCTCCTGAGAGGAGACCCGAGCCCAGCAGTGGGACATTACGGGTTGTTGATTGATTGTTTGATTGTGGTGGATATAAACGTTTGAATACTTTATGCTATAATGGTTTTAATTAAATTAAATTTTGACCCCTGTTACTTAGAGCGATACAACATAGGATTCAAATCTAAAATAAACACGTAGCCTAGGAAATGTTGTCCTCAGTCCTTTTCGATTCCTAATTAATAAATGTTGAAAATAAAGGAGACCTCTTTTCTAAGGAGAGGTCAATCTTAGTCCAGGTCCAGCTGTAGACTGTTGATGATGAGGAGAAATGTCAGAATTTGATTCTATGAACTAGTTGCCTTAATGTTATGTAATATTTTAAATATATTGCTATAAAGAAATACATACGAACAGTGCGTGTGTTACTGCGTGAGATCACGCCGCAGGGGACCATCGGTCCTTCCCGATAATTACGAGTTGCCCTTTGTCTTGCGTGACCAATAAATAAGCCGCCATCTTAACGGTGACAAATATTATTTAGGAATTGCGAGGTCAGACCCCACTGGGCGCTATGGGTATTTTACTAATTATGTCAGGACCCAACTTTGTTTATTATTTTTACATGTGATAAATGATTCTTTTGGCATCTAGCGTTCTGTAATATTTAAAAAAAAATCTAATAATACAGATGTTCCACAGTTTAAAATACTTATTTTTTAAAAATATCACTGACTTAAATGGGCTTAAATTGCGATAACATGTTTCTCAACACAGTGAGTACATCACATCTCATTATCATGAAGTATAACACAGACAAAAAAACAAAGTGTTTTAGTCTGTGTAACCATCGACACACATTTTTCATCTCTAGGAATTGAGAACAGTTGAGTGGGAAACTTATCCTTTCTCTGTAATGGTTTTGAAATATAATTCTCTTTTTCTCTTACTTTCTCTTTTAAAAAGACAACTCCCCCATTACGCATATACATTCCTGTGTCGCGGGGATCTTTACAAACATACATAAAACGGACACAAAGTACACCCAGACTTAGAACAACAATTTATGGATCACACAAAGTGTTGTCCCATGTAGGATTTGAACCCACAACACTTGGCACAGTAGGAAGCGGTGTGGCGACCACTCCAACCACTAGGCCAACCGTGTAGTCGATAATGGTCTAAGAGCCGGTAAAGATCGACTCACACCCATCTGACAACCAGATCAAACGCTTTTTTTGTTCTATTAATTAATGGGTACATCTTTGATGACTTGCCTATCGCAAAACTGTCATGACTATTTCTTTAAATATTTTTTTTTATTCTTTTTCCTTAGACAAACCTATATCATTAGATTACTTAATAAATAATCTTTATTTTGCTATCAATTTCGGTTAGTTATTAGCTCGGTGTTACCTTAATTGATTTACCTGTTCCTACTTGTTGCCAGGAAGGTATATAGAAATGAGCAAGCAAGCCTTCTTAGCCTTATTCTCTACATAGAAAATTAACATTTGGGACTTAATTTTGTTGGTCATCAATAGAGTGAAAAGGGTGAAAAAAAAGTTAAAAATAATTTTAATTTTGTTAATAGTCATGACTGTTTTTCGATAGGCAAGATGTGTTTATATTAATTAAAACTATTTCAAAAAATAAGTTTGTTCTAGTTATCAGATTGGTATGAGTCGATCTTCACCTGCTCTTGTACTATAAGTACTCAGTTGTGAACCTAGAATATATGTAATAACAGATTGAAAGTTCTATCTGCTCTTGCAACACTTGCAATAATTCGAGACCGAAAAGTTATGACCATCAACATCAGTAAAGCACCAGGTAGCTAATGTTAAATTAGGTGATCCATCTGAACTCAAGGGTGCTAAGGGTCCAATAAATTAGTTGGGGACAGTAGGGTAATAAACACGAACGAAATGGCCCTGCCAAATAACTTGTTAGGAGTTGCTCTGTCCTCCCCTATTGACTAATTACGACACTTTGTTTCAGCCACCTCTGGGAACACGAATTAGTTGTCGAAGTTTACGTAGATTGGACTCTGTTTCTTATTCTTGAGAGTGACGTAATTTCAACCGACCTCAAAAAGAAGGATATTATAAAAAGTGGTTGGCAAAAACTCTAACAGGGAAACAGAAGTCGGACATTATTTCTTCTTTCACTACTACTAATATACTGACTCGTATACTTCTTACCATAGGATTGAAAGAAGAAAAAAACGATTTGAAGTATTTTTTTAGTAGCTAAACCTTATAAATAAAGAAATAAATATATATTTCGGACATCTAACACACAACCTTAGCTAGTATATTTATTTTTAAACCTTTTATCGAAACTTTTCTTTCCGAGTAGAGGCAGTTTTTTTTTGGTTTCGTAGTTATCATGATCATGAAACTTCTTATCAAGAATCCGCTCAATCGTCTTATTCGAGTGTGACTTTTAAATATTGAAAAATATATCAAAATAAAGATCATTTTCTTATAAATATAAATCCGATATCAACACAATCAAAAATTATCAAGCACCTCAGAAAAACACCGCCACAAAACCCGCACTATCATCTATCAGGCTAATCTACGTAGCCAGTGGCGCATAAATCGATGCGCGGGCGCCGCGTACTTTACGCTCGATGTCGTACAAGGATGCCCACTCAGCGAGAGATAGCTACAACGGATTTTATCGCCGGTGACAATAGCGTACTGTCAGGGAGAATTGTGGTGCATGTTTTGTGGAGTGCCGATGGTGTGTTAAAGACTTGGAGAATAGACACGGATGTTAGATTTGTTTGAGGAATACCACTTGTTTTACTAATTTAGAATCGATGTTGCAAGCATTTATAGGCAACGGTAATAGCTAGCCGTTAGGCAACTCTAGTTTTGTTTTTTCAAATTGCTTTTATTAAACAATAAAAAACGTTTTATACACTATAGTTTCTTCTTATTTAAGTGTGACCTTTGTTTCCAAGGTTGTTTGGGTATTGACCACTGTGGGTCTAAAAAGTAGTTGATTTGTAAAACAATCGAACCATTATTGTAAGTTCCGTAGTCAGGAATATCGTCTTCATCCCAACCTCATTTTCTCATAAAATTATCTTGGCTTATTAATCGCAATACCTTAGTTTAACTGATTGTGTAATCAGTTAAACTGGGGTATTGAAATTAATAAACCAAGATAATTTTCTAAAGTAAACTACTACTTTCTTTATCGGAATTATTCACTTACTCAACTGCTAGAAAAAAAACTGTCATGTGAAATATTTTTTTTGCGGATTTAGAATCAGCTGCTGAAAGGCTGTACTCAAATTTGTTGCATGATTTTTACTCTACACTATAAAATTGCCGTTTTAAACATTTGGCGTTGTATTTTTACATTCAAATATAACGATGATAATTCATTGCGTACTTTGATCTGCAAATGGAATTATAAAGAAGGTTACGGGATTCAATGTAAATATTAACAATTGACGGTAAGTGGGGTGACAATTTTGTCGGTATTTCTTGGTACAATATGGTGTTGTTATCGAATTTCGATTTACGATGTTGACAATATCTGTTGAAGCTTATGTCGTGTTCGTGTATTTTTATCTTTTGTGGTGACATTGTTGGTGAATTCACAATATACTGGCTGACTCGCTGACACCCTGAGGTTTTGTTACAAAGTTATTTAAATCGTTTATTTGATATCTGAGTTATATGTGTGAGGGTGTTCATAATACTGTTTATTTTTTGATTTAAGAATAAGGTCACAGTTAGGAAATAAGTGACATGTACTTTTTGTGTATTGGTTTCTAAAGATAAGCAAGAATAAGCACAAGTGGTCATAACATTCCTAAGTTTTTATTGACATAATGCTTTTTAAAAGTTAGTGTATTTATAGTTATCGCGTAAATTAGAACTTTGTCATGGCAATATGGTTGGTGGTATATCTAACCTTAAAAACACGATGCATGTTTAACAAAAACACTTCTAATATAATATTCTATCTTTTCATATATTTTTAATCCTTTTTATTATCATTCAAATTGTTGAAAGTGATTCATCATTCAGATGATTAAGCCACTTTACGAAAAGATAAAATGTGTATGGGCATTTTTATTAATCAAATTACCTTGATGTAAGCAGTACCTATCAATTGAACCACTCAATATAAACCCTGCTGAAGTTAACCTAAGGTAAAAGACGGCGCAATCATAATCCTCTTTCACTCCACCCGGTGTCGTTACCGTGAATGTTTCACGAAGCACTACTGATCTATGAGAGAAGCGTACTGTGATATCCTGCAGCCAAATATTGATATGTCCTGTAATAGCATGGACCGGACTTGGCTACATATAAATACTAACATAGTTAAATTATACAGAAATAAATAGTATAGTATGTGTATGGTAAGTATAGCATAGTAATAGTAGGCTTATGACGGCTTATCGCTTTTTACACTACTACGACGAAGCCAAAAGGACGGTAATATTATTACCAGTCTATGTACGTTTGTATGTTCCATCGTAGCGTTTGAACTACTGACCTGCTTTTAATGAATAGGATGACAATAGATGTGTATAATAGCCCAGGTGACATAAGATATATAAATTGTTATCAAAAGTTTTAACGTATCCGTATTCGTTCTTTAAACGTTTTGTGTTGTGGTTGTAATGGTCTTGATTCAGTCCTAGTAAGCAGTGTTTTGTGAGATATCATGTTACATTTGTCGCTGAACATAAGACCTTTTCATAGACTTTAATAAAGATACTATTCTTTATCAAAATATGAGTAAGGTATCTATCAGTTCAGTTTCTTTTTGACAACATCCTCGACTTTATAGTACATCATTAACCTAGAAGTAAATAAAAATTAAAATATAATATATTTAATAAAATATTTTTAATCTTGACCATTTTCTTCATTCATTAATATACTTCTATTCTCCATACATTACATACAGTTAGTAACACTAGTAAACTGAATAAAAATATATATTTGAGATTAAAAAAAAACTGAAAGTTATTTTTCCAAGTCCGTCACCGACTGCCATCAATGCGGTCGCGCCCCTCGAGACTCGTAGTCGCAACGAAAAATCATTCCACTTCTAAAATATCAATAAAACACAAACGCGATCACCACACAGGGACTCGTTGGTACCGGTCCCGAATCAGTAACGCGTTTGAATGCGGCCCTGCCCTTTTGATGGGACACTTTATTTTTTTCTAATGGCCCATGTTAGTATATTATGGGACTAACATTTTCGTGTTGTTTTACTAAAGCGGGGAAAAATGTATCGGGCGTGTGAAAAATTCAGTGCCTGTATTTTGAAAATCGTTTTGTGCAACATGAAGTAGATACTATAGATGATACATTTTTTAACTATATCTCTTTCTAAACAACTGTCAGAGATATAAATAGTTTTTGTCTCTCACTGTTGTTTAAAACGACTTTTTATATTTATTTTATTTTTGTAACACTTTTTCTGTCTTTAATAAAAAATAAGTCACCTAGAGTTTAATAAAAAAAAATGTTTTCATAGCTGATTATTTTAATAATCTATATGTTTTTTTATTGTTTTACTAGCTTTTTTCCGTGACTTCGCTTCCGTAGAAGTAGATATCTTCACCCCTATTTTACTTCCTTAATGGTGACATTTCCAAAATTACTTTCTCAGTGCTCACTTACGTCATATAAAAAACCTACATGCAACATTTCAGAATTCTAGGTTCACCATTTTGGGCTGTGCGTTGATCTCTGGGTATCTTGGTCAGTCAACTTCCTCTGTTATATATATACATTTATGTAAAGATATATTTTATGTAGGTATAGATTTATCCCGTCGTAACGCCATTAAGAAACACTCCAATATTCCCCAAACGTTCAAATGCAGCCTTGCCCTTTAAATGGGACAGTTTATTTTTATAATGGCCAACGGAACCGCATTCAGAAGTTACATTTACTCATGTCTTTTTATTTTTATTGCCTTAATATAGGGGTGTGGGGTAAGAAAAGTTACTTTCGGTGTGTGAAAAATTTATCAGCCTTTGAATTATCTTTGGTACAGAGATATAATCTTATTTCTTGTCTTTTTATGATGATCAATGTAAACCAATTTTATTCATTAAGTAGTTCGGATCTGGATTGTTAAATTGATTAAACAGACATCTCTTCATTTCACAAATAATAAATAGAATTTTTTTTTTAGTTATAAATTGCTATGACTGTCAAGTAATACATACACATTTACTCACTCACACTCAGTCAAGTTTAAAACAAAACGCAGCGATAATCAGAAATATATAATTTTGTTTTTTTTATCTCAATTTGATCCACGAGGTATATGCCAACCTCGTCGTACCCTGGATACATACAATTTTTTTTTATGGATTGTGGTCAAGCGAGCAGACGTATCGCCCGATGCTAAACTATTACTGCTGCAAAGGACATCCGTAACACTAGAGGCATCACAAGCGCGTTGCCGGCCTTTGTTCTCTCGCGAGGGGATAGGTGAGGGGTTAGGTCATTACCCATATGGCCTCCCGTATCCTCACTCGGTTTTCTGTATGTATCACTCCGGTCGAGCCAACCCAGTCGCACCGAAGCGTAGCTCTCCCACATGTATAAATAATATTAAAATTACAAGAGTTTAATATATTGTATCATCGCTGAACTATTGTATAATTTTTTAGCAGCTTCTGAACATGGACAACTCATTATGTTTTGTATAGAACACCCATCGAATGAATTTACTTGTAATTCTGTAAGTAAAACCTTGCGTTCAATTTATTCCTGTCACAATCCAACACAACAAATGTTTCACAGACGAGATTGTCGATTGAGTTAAGTAAGTCAGTTATTTTATAAAAATTTTAATACAGTGAATTTACACGTGAGTTCGGAATAAATATTTTTCTATTTCGTACTCGAAAGTAAACTTACAAAGTACGGGTTTATGAATAGTCACTGTTTGGCTTTCAAAATAACAATAGCCATGTTCACACAATACACCATCTTAATTTTCTGGCGGAATCACGTTGGAACTCGACACAATGTTCAGAGACACTGGCGATGTCTCCCCTATCTTAAATAGTGGCGGCAGGTTCCTGAGTGGCTATTTATTGGCGGTAATTAAAAAGAAAACAGACAAAAGGCCCGCAGCTGACCGGAACGTGCCGAGAACACTAAGTAAAGGTAATGAAGGGAATATGCTGTATCGATTGTTTCAATTTAGTATTTATGATGTAAAGTTTCTGAGGTAGGATCTTCATCTTCTTTCAACTACATTAACTTTAGTTGTAGTAGTATGTTTGCATAGCACCTACTACAGTACTCATTACACTCTGATGGTAATTCACTCACTGAGTGATACTCGAAATATATTTTAAAATAGTGTTCTTTTCTATGTAAAACAATAAATACACTGCCGTGTTGAGCAGTCCCTGATACAAGCTGATTGGAATTTTACTTAATCGTACTAATGGTTACCTCTGACCCATATCGCATATACTTTTAAAAAAGATGTATGATAAGTATTTAACCTAATGAAAATCTGCCCCGAAAACAAACTACCACATAAGTAGTTTATTATTTACGTGGATTAAAGAAAATATTTGTTACCATCTACACTGGCTACACTAACACATTTCATGTAGTATTAATTTAACAATTAAGTAGTAAATAATTTAATTAATTTAAAGTAGTTTTATACTTCAGAGCTACAACGAAACCATGGGAAAATAACAAATAGCAAAAAGTATGAAGGAAAAAATCGATGTTTAATCGGACATCACTACTAAAGCTCACAAGTTGGTCGTGCGAAAGAGGACCTTTATCAGTCGCGACCGATACCAATACTCCTAGATTCCCACAAGTAATTTATAGCCACCCTATCATACTACCTCAACTCGTGCAAACATCCTCAATCTTAATACGATTTAATAAAGTCTATTTTTGTCTATCACAGTGGATCCATAAAGTTTGACAAATTTTATCAGCGTGTTTTGCGCAAAACTACTCACTAATACGCTAGTCAATAAGGATGATTTTTATATATAAGCGAACTGGTCTTCAGGAGTTCGATCACACTGACCCCTGGGTTTCGTAAAAGCAATTGACAAATAACTCATTTTTCATCCGCAAAGTACGATAAATGGTTGAATTTCGTCAATGATTAATTATGTTTTTACACTTCATTTAAGTTTGTAAATTGATGTACTTAGTTGTTGTAGTTAAATAACTTAATTCAAGTCAAAACTCATTAGATCTACAGAAAAGTTAATAAAAAAATACTCGTATATTCGAATAAACCAAATAAAGAAATGACGAAAAGTATTTATTTACATGAGTGTTATTTGAATTTAATTTAATTAAATTAAATTAAATTCAAATACATTTTATTCTACTGTCTATCACCACCATCAATAGCCTTTAACCTTTAACGTCCCGCTGCAAGACATAGACCTCTCCTCAGCGAGTAGGTTCAGGCCTACTATACCCCGTTGACGAGAAGGGTCGGTATAGAGTTTGTTTAAATTTTCCCTTCTCTCTACACTAATGTTGTCGTGGGTAGTTTAATAACAATAATAATCTCTTTATTGTACACCAGATGACTAAATAAAAGACTTAATACTAGGTCAGTACAATAGGCGGCCTTATCGCTCAAAATGCAATCTCTTCCAGGCAACCGTAATTAGTTACTCCTTTTGTTATTACTAGCTACAAATTATTATTCATAAAATTGTTATTCCAGAAGTAAATATGGAATTATAAGAATTAAGGACTCTTACTAGATTTCGTTCCATTTGCTATTGGTAATAAGAAAAGCGTAAGTAACTATATATGTGTCTAAATGGTTAAAATGATATGCTATAAGGTTACGTCAACAATCTCTCTAATATAGTCAGGGGATGGAATAACTAATTTATATTTGACCTCTGTAAGGTGGCCGAAGAAATTTTCGTTAAAAATTTAAAACAGAACTTGTACAGGAGCTATCAAAACAATGCTCAGAAGTTACTCTATATGATAGATGGATTACATGAACCGTTTTTTTTTTAATGTCCAGATGTATAATATCAAAAATATTTTACCAATAGCAAGTTTTTACAGCAGCATCAGTTCTGATACTGCTACAACACATCAAGTATAGTAAAGCTTTTATTTATATATTATGTACACACACATACGAAAGAAAATTAAGAACCTTCTTTTAAGGGTTACCCTAATAAAAGAATAAAGAAACCTTTGTAGTATCATTACGATGTAGGTCTGTATTATTAGAAGTTATCAAACTTCCAGAATTTTCTGAATCTACACATTATTTTTAAAACGAATTTGATGTGATGTTTCTGCCGTAGGGGGTCTTAATATTGTTATGATGAACACACAGTACAGTTGACAAGTACAGTGCCAAGCAGAAGCCCTCATTTTGTTCAATAGCCTGATGTACAGTCCTTCAACACTCAGAACTTCATTAAGCGAGTCCTACAGAGTCTATGAACTACTCTTGACTTTCCAGACTCTGAGTTTGGCGAGTCTAGAGCAGTATAAATATTAGATATGGTCACCATCAAACGTTATTATACCAGATATTTTAAAATAGTATTAGATACATGTAGGTATATAAAAAATACTGCCTGAAATATCCAAATTCGTTCCCTTTACAGAATATAGATCAGGTGTATGACGCATGGCACTTCAGGGACCTTTACATCACAACTTTTTCTCTCACGCCTGGTAGTTTCCGCCATGTTGGTAAGTAAAACTTAGCTAACATTTAGACACGTGAAACTTGAGGTACATGATTTATTCGTTTCTGAAAATTTTTCTATCTGTTATATATAATTCTCGTGTCACGTTGTTGACCACGATGAACTACAAAACTTTCTAACCGATTTTCACGATTTCTTTACATATGTGTGTGTTTTGCTGATGCATCTAGGATAGGATACTTGACATCACGCTTAGACCAATACGAGCCGTGCATGATGATATTACTAATCTATATTTGTAAAATAAATGTTTATTACACGGAGTGTAAATATCTGTTTATACAGATATTTACACTCCGTGTAATAAACATTTTTATAAAGGTATATATGTATGGTAGAATAAACATAATTAATTCTTAGGGTGTTTTTTTAGAAATAGAAATTACCTGCTGTATTTGGGACAAGTACTATACTTTTCCTAAAATATTTTTTTAAATTATATCCTTTTTTTAAACTAATCCTGTTGAATACGCAGTGCATCCTCTAAATTTATCTCCAAAGCTATTACGATATTTGTATCCTATGTGAGACTCAAAAAAGGATAAATGGTGGCTTCACTTCTGCGGTTTTCTATGCAAGATAACCTATTTTATACCTACAATTCAATTTGGTTGATACCGTAATAGAAGTAAGCACTCAGATACGTTTACTTACGGTCATAGTGAATTCAAGTCCTTCGTCACCATTACATTTAGTAATTCTACACATAACTTGCATGCAAAACAAGCCTCACCTACTTAAAACAAAACAATCGAAATACCGATAATATCGTTGGACATCTTAATGTTGTGCATAAATAATAAAAATGGCGATCGTACAGACAATTGATACGTTATGAGTGGCCAGCCGTGTTAGCACGACACATATTTATGGTTAGTGAGCCTCATCGACACGAGTTCGATACCCGGTTCACGCAAAAACGCGTTCGACACATCGCAAGCGTAATATAATGTGAAATGATCGTTCGTAATGTGTGTACGGTGCGAAATATTGTGGGGAACACCCATCGGTTGAGAAGTTGCTCTACTACTTATCAATTATTCCAAGTAGATCATAATATATATTTTTCCCAATTAATAGCCAAGCTAATATACAAATTTCGAAAGAACTTTGCAACAGAAATAATATTAGACACATTGGCGTAATTTCCAAACTACATAATTTTTATATTTTAGCTTTTAACTAAGTTCAAAAATGACATTAACTTCATTTATTGGTATCCATTTAACTGGCAATGCTCTGAAGTACTGTAAATATGTTTAATATTAAGGCGTTAACTGACAGATCTTGCTTATCTGTCTTCATAGCCCCTGACAATAGCAGCAGCTGAGGACAACGTTATAGTTCTTGAAATGCAGCTACTTCACTGTGTCAGTTGTGACTTAAGAGGTACATTTTAAGTGTGAATTTTAATATTTTAATGCATTGCACTTCATTTGATATAAAACTGGCACGTAAAGAATGAAAATATAGGTGATGCAAAATAAAATCATTACAAGTTACTTCGTCTGTTTCGTACTAAATTTTTCACAGAGATCAAGCTACGTTTTAAGGATTTTAGAGGACATGATGAAAATCATTCGCCTCCAATTTACAACGGACTACAACAATAATAAGTTTAATAAACGATAACCCGACCACTTTTTTTTTATAAAATGACAATTTTGATCCGTAGATCGTAGTTATTATAACAATAGTCTAAGCCACCCAGGCCATTGTTATTTATTAACACTACTATTATTTAAACTCGTTTCAGTAGAACATAGAACGTCAAAAACATTACCATTTATTTTAACTTCAACGTGGCTGTGTAAGAAGTAGAGCATCATTTGCGTTCTCCCGGCATCATCATCCCACGGTGAGGTTACTTTATAGTCGTGTCATATCAGTTAATGGCTCGCGCCTTTGTCGCGCCGCCGGCTGCTGGCCGCGTACATTACATCAGCGGTATCGCAGCGACATCGCCAGCACCAGCGACACGGAAAACAGGGTAGATCAACATTTGTGCCCTCGCTTTGTTTTATTTGCGATTGATTTTGGAAAGGCGATAAAATTTACATGTTCTATATTGTAAACACATACGTGAAATTTGTGGATTATGAAGTTATCATGTCCCTCCAACACAAAGGTAGGATCCTCTGACCAGACTAGGTGATCATGCCTGGCAGCCCACTGCCCAACGGTTAATGTTGCGAAGTTAATCGACGCGAAAACTTCTATTGCGCGATTTAGGATTGGTGGTTTATTTGTTTCCTTCGTTACTCCGTAGTTCGACGTATCTTCGGTAGATAGCGCTGTAGTATGTTTCTGCTGCGCTGTAAGTGGAAGTCGCCACAAAATCAACCGTGTTTATGTTCAGCCTCAGCTTTGGGTGAGGGGTACTTGATAATTAGAATCGTCTTTAATGTTTCTTTTAAATAAACAAACGAGATAAGAAGAGACGAGACGAGAGAGAGATTTCTTAGCACGAACATTTAAAAAGTAATGCCTCCTAAGTTTCATAGCCTCATAAATTGACATTTATGTTCACGTGTGTTCATAAAATTATGGTCAGAATTCGATATCCGTGTTGTAGAAATTGTCATACGATATATTTAATTATAGTTGTAGTGATTTGAATAAATAAGTAAAAGAAAGTTTTGTCTTTATTATGTATTTCCATTCCATTTTTGACTTTGGAAAATTCACATCCGTGAAACTAAACCACTGTTGAAATAAAAAAAATAGGTTCATAGATAAAACTATATTTTTAAATACAACTTACCACTACACACTTTCAGGTTGACAATCTCTGGTTATAATTAAAGCTAAAGTCTAACTTTAAACCCTTAAAGTACTTGTACAGGAAAGGATAACAACCATATCCATTATTTTTTAAACCAGTCACAAACATATTTTACATCTTTTTTAACATAATGATGACACATTAGTTTAAACTTATGTTGATTTAAAAAATGTGACATTTATAATAAACAGCCTAAAACTACCATGTTACAAGAAAAACAATATTTTAGGCGCCTACACTCCGAACTTTTTTTCGAGCTTTGCATCGATTTATCTTTGGTTTATTAACCCAGGTAGGTCATAAAACACAAAAATTAATAACAAAAGCAATAAACAGATGCGTCACACAATAAATTAAATGCGACATTGGCGACAATGTAACCCTGTTCTTAGAACTTGACTCGTACAGGCTTTATTCAGGGTCACCAGCAATATTTATTTACAAAGATTTTATTAATATTGAATTTTAAATTAAGCATGTGGTGATGCATTAAGAATAAAGCGTCAATACCAGTATTCATCCCGTGGGTGTATTAAGAGCCTACTAAGGAACCATACTATGCGGAACAGCGCTGGAAAGAGAAGGAAACTTGACTTGGGTTAGTTTATGTGATTGATGACGTGAAATTCGAATTCAATGGACCTCTGGTATCCTCACTCACTCGGTGAAACACAGCGCAGACGCTGTTTGACACCGGTTTTCTAGGAGGCCGTGGTACACTCAGGTCGAGCCGACCCTGCCGCGAGTGTGGCTCTACCACGGTAAGTGTTTGATAGTTAGAAACTTGTATCTAAATTAGAACAATTAGAATCATCGTTAATGTTTCTTTTAAATAAACATCTTAGAAGTTAATTTTTTAGCACGAACTTTACTTAAAAAGAACTGCCTCCTAAATTCCATAACCGCGTAAATTGACATTTATGTTCACGTGTGTTCATTATTGTGTGGATTCGATATCGTCGTAAAACAGCGCAGACGCTGTTTCACACCGGTTTTCTGTGAGGCCGTGGTATCACTCAGGTGGAGCTGGCCTTTCCATGCCGACTACATTCACGTCCGCGGACTAAACTCAAGTCTTCAAGACGTTATCGTAAATACAGCTCATTGTGCTACAGTTTATTGGCTGTATTGCTTTTAACACACGTGATCTATATCTTATAATCCTTGCATTTCTGCTTTTTGTCATTATGCGACTGGTCAGACCATAGTTGTATGATCCGCAAATATTTGTTTCGGAGTTTTCCATGTATAATATGTATGTATTTACAAAAAAAAGATTATATGTATTTATATCAGTTGTCTAGTACCCATAACACAAGCTCTGCTTAGTTTGGGATTAGATGGCTTTGTGTGTTAAGAAGTCCGAAAATATTTACTTATTATTTGTATAAATTAAATTCATATATTGTTATCATTCCAATAACTAAAGTATCGGACTTCCATAAACCACTCTGCTGCTCGCCACAGGATATAAGATACCTCTCAGAGTTTTAAGGTTTAAAGACAAAATATACCTTATGAGAAAAAACGGTATTAAATTCAATTGTTTTGACAATGTCATTGTCGGCTTGAGTTAGTATTGTCACAGGTTTTAATTCCGCTTAGTAAATTTTATATATGTGCAAATTAAGCGTATATTATACAAATTTGTATATCTGTCCATATATGCATGTGCGTATATTAGTCGTGTTGTAAACTACCTTTGCTTAATTTGAGTCGAGAGACACAATATTAATGTATATTTGTATATATTGTTTAACATAATAACTGGATCTTCAAGTAATCTACTGCAAAAATGTTCAATGGGGTCTGAACCCCTGTGCTTCGGAGAGCATGTAAAACTGTCGGTCCTGCGCCTGATCTTTCCCCGGTCGTGTCGGTTAACCGTCCCATCGCATTATGGGAGAGAGGGAACAGAGAGTGCACCTGTGTTAGCGCACACACTTGTGCACTACAATATCTCCTGCGTAGTTGGCTGTCTCCGTTGAGACTGGCCGCCGTGGTCGTAATTGGCTAGGAGAACATCAATATGCAAGTGGCCTAAATACATAAAAAATGTCACAAACATTTTCATCCGCGTGTCAACCCTAATGATATTTTTTCTCAGTCAGTCATACAAGTTTATGTGACACTTTATTAGAACTTAAAGAACAAGTAAAGAACCAATATTCGGTTTCTAAGAAGAATCTGTCGTCGACTTAATCCCGACCGAATCCCAGATTGTTTGAATACTTTGTATCAATGTCAGGAACGTATTTATACCATGAGACATCGCGATAGCTATATATAATTAAACCTAACGAATGGTGACGTCATCGGAAAAATCACTATCAACATCCACAGCCTTAGACGTAGGCACCTCTTAATCGTAATAATGACACTTAATTAAACTTGAACTATGTGTATTAACTTGGGAGAGCCACGCTTCAGCATGAATGGGCCAGTTTGACCGGGGTATCACCACGGCCTCACAGAAAACCGGTGTGAAACAGCGCTTGTGCTGTGCTTGACCGAGTGAGTGAGGATACCGGCAGCCCATAAGCTAGAGGAAACTAGAGCAAGAGTCTGACTACCGCAAGTCTGAGAAAAATAATAGTACACGAGCTCTTTTATAATGTAGGTACGTAATAACCGTTACTGCGTTACGACACCTCCATTGCATGCACCAGGTACATTCATTTCTAGTTAAACATCTTTTATATGTAAAACATATAGGTATATTAAACATATTGAAGTTACCAAGTCAAGTTAAAACTCACGTTACAATTTTTTCATGAAAGGCTTTATCTATCTCATTAATATGCTAATAATTTCATTGTCTGATCCAACAAATCTCTAAAACGTTATAGATAAAGGCGAGTAAACACGAGATACCTAAATACAATACCGAATAATTCTAATCATCCCGTAACTAACCCACCTAAAGTCACAAATTCCCAAAACTAATTAAGCAAATAGAACCCAAGTCTATCCTAATCCCTAACTATTTAAACTCCACAATCCCGTATTAATTTTAGTGATGGGACACGCTGGGACAATGGCTAATTAATATTAATATCGGTCAGGGATCATATCTAGTGTATGAATAAATAACAAGTACGTTGTTAAGCTGAGTGAAAATTATCAATTTCCCGGCCAGTCGTGTACCATCGCGGGACGGTACAACCCTTAACTTTAGGACTGTTTGACTTCGTAGGGTTGTCTCTGTCATATTTTATGGTAGGTTATTAATTCATTTTTATCACCGGCGTTTTTACTTTTCCTTCTTCAAAAAGTTTTTAGTATGTTCTCTACTTAAAAATGTACCATGGTAGCGTTGTGTATAATTCCTACGTTTGATCAAGAAATTCATGAAAGTCATAATTTTAAACGCAGTTTAAAAAACATATAGGTACCATTAGGGATTTATGAGAAAATGATTACGATGTTCAATATCAAAATGATTATTGCCCCTTTCCGCCACAATGACCTTCATTGCACATTATTTAATCAAATTTTCGGCACATTTCAAATAATGTCAACCAAGATACTTGTTCACGAAGTAAAGTGAATTCGTTGTAGTGTGTCCTGTCCACAATTTATCTAGTAGCAACCCTAACAGAACCCCTTCCCCTCAGGGCGCCGGGCGTCATATCAAGTACAACATAAAAGCAATTCAGCAAATTGTTATTGACATGTTAATAGTTTGAATGTCGTGATGTCGCTAACCCTCCACTAAACCCTGTAGATATGCCTCAACACTGTTGATACTTACTCGGTCTACGAGACCGGGTTAGAGATTGTTTAGAGTTAAAGGGTTAATTTTGTAATATCTTACGTGTTTAGGGTTAATTTGGCTTAATGTTAACGTTAAGTGAATATTGCTGCTTACAACATAGGATGATTACGATCCTGGATAATTGTGAAATTTAGTTGTATAATTATGATATTAGCTGCAATTTGTGTACGCAAATATGTACATATGGGTAAAGTACCACTGAAATTTTAGGCCCTTTTTTCGGACATCTAACACACAACGCCACCTAATCCCAAGCTAAGCAGAGCTTGTGATGGGTACTATACAAGTGATATGAATACATATATGTTTTTTTTGTAAACACATATTTACATTATTTCATTTGTTTCATTGGGTCTCCCGTAAAGGTCTCTAGGTACTGATTCGGCTCCAAACTTAACCCGCGTACTAAAATTAAATAATTAATTTTATAATTATTGCGAAGTTTTTGATATGGTTCTAATATTCTAATGATTCTCCGTGATTCGGAGGTCACGTTAAGCAGTCGTTCCCGGTTGTTATCATAGGATAACAGTCGTGAAGCTTAGTTGGAGGCTTTTAGGTGGCTTGAAAACATCCAATGCTAAGACTACGTAGCCACGACGTTGTCTTGCCAGTCCCCAAACCGCACTTGGCCTGCGTGGGGACGTATGGCCTTAACCCTATCCTGAGAGGAGACCCGAGCCCAGCAGTGGGACATTATGGGTTCTAATGATTCTAATTTTTAGATAAATATTATCTGTAAAAACATTTTTTTAGTCCGCGGCTGTCTGGTGGATGAAAAGACTGCTTAACAATCTAATAGTGTGATAATCATGCAAAGCTCTCATCCGTCTTAACTGCGAACAGCGTGCCCAGTATTGATTCAAAGAAAGTCGATTCAGGCACTATAGGTAGGTTAGCTAACATCCATCGGTACAATTTTGGTGAAAATATATTCTTGCATCTCAAATGCAAGTAAAAAATAAAACCAAAAAGTCTTTATTTTCTCTGAAAAGTTTTCAGTTTTTTAATCAGTTAAATTAGTATCAATGACGTTTATTTAATATTATCTGGGTAGTATCCCGTCTTAGTTCGTATTGTATTCATTACATTAGGGTTACAAAGCTGTTTTAGGAAACTCGATAATGCTTGAGTATCCTAAAAGGCTTTCTCATCTTTCGGAAAAAGTACCTTTTTCTCTATGTAAAAGATATTTCTGAAAAAAGTAACATTAGAATTTAAAATACTATCTACTTATGATTATTATGTAATATAATGATTTTTAAAGTATTTTATGCTTAAGATACAATCATTAAACAGTCATCCGTTTCACTCCTAAACATCTTACAGTATCATCTCACCCAGAGCTATGGAAAAATTAAAATATTTAATTATATTCTAAACATATCTTTCAATACAAAATCATATTATATTAACCCTTTATTCCTCTAACAAGGTCCCAATTAGCAAATACAATTACCTGTACTGCATCTCAAAGATGCCTGTAAAGTCAGTGTTCTGCCATGTTGGAGATAATGAATATAGCCGGGGGACATCACTACTGTTTGTGCAACCCGCCATCTGTCACAACCCTTCGAGGTAGGGTGACTACGATTATCGTCAAATGTGGATATTATAGTTATTAAAAAAACCTGTCAGTGTTACGATAGATATTGCAACAATTTACACTTACTCTCTACGTCTAAAATCAGTTTGAGAAATTCCCACGTATCAAGTATACAATCAAAATCCACCTGGCCGACACATATTCGGTCTCAGGTGCACAAACATATCGAGATTATATATAAAAATTTAAATTATGATTTATAATATTTATAACACAATTATTTATAATATCATATAACACCACTAACAAAACAATAAAAATATTTAGATTTTATAATTAATTATTGATAGATTAATAGAGAATTTTCGCAGCCTGATTTCACACTATTTCAGTGTAGAGTATCGAAGTATGTAGTAAGAAAAATGGACGCACTATCCAAATTACAGAGTTTGAAATGTTGTGACGGATATTTGGTGTAACCAGGATCTAGAAAAATATAATAAGTACGTACGAGGAAACACATTAGCGTGACTTCGTCGAGAAAATAGCAAGGAAGTAAACTGCTGTGGTAAAGTCAAATTAGAAGAAACCACCAGACTATTCCTTAAAATGATTCAAACAATAATCCGTTCTCAGCTAAAGATACAGGTTATATTAGAGAGCGTTAGATTGCCGAAGACGACGTAATGGATAGAGCAAAAAACTGGTAAGAAAAAAACCCTAACCCAAATGTGTATTTATTTAAGATTTTGCGAATAGTTATAGATGCTAAATATGGTTTTAAGACTGGACATTGTAGGAAACAGGTCTTATATAATCGCAATGTTTGGTCACCCCGGCGACTCTGTATAAATAATTCAAGTCATCAAGGGTCGATTGCGGCCAGGCTCCAACTTTAAGTTTGTTTACCAAACATCATATCCGAGGGATTTGTGACCTTCAACGTAAATATTATTCTATTTTCAGTTGAGTCTTATATTTGACTTATTATCCGAGGCAATTGTTTGTTGCTTTGTCTCTTATTGATAAGTTGTTAATTTTTCAATATTTAGTTACTGCAGACTTTGAGTAGGTAAATAGGGACAACTGATTATTTTAAAGGATGATATGGATATGAAACACAATTATATGCAATGACTTACACTATGTTTTACAGATTAGCAGGGACATCATAGATGAACCTTGTGGGTAAAGGCTCAAAGTTGGTGCAACAACATTATAAACTTTACACCACTTTACACAGCCTTATAGTATCCTCAATGTTTAGCAAAATGTATGTCTTTAAATAGAAACTATCAGTCCGAGAGTTTAACTTAAAAATCATAAATTTTGCCAAGTTGGCTATAAATAGTGTTAGTATAAATTATTATAGTTTAATATGATTGATTTTGTTTAACAGAAACATTATTAAACATATTACACATATAAGAATGAAAATTATTAAGAAAGATATGTAGGTAGGATTTTTTTACCTGATAATAACCTACTTCTACCTAGTCTAGCTCTGTGCATGGCCATCTGCATTCCAAAAGATAAAAATAGAATATTAAATTATTTGAGTATAGTTATTAGATATTGAACGCATTCAATATCTAATAACTATACTATACTTACTTAATATATATGTATATTAATTCTCACTTACAATGCAATACTTCTAATTCGTAAATCTGACGACGAATACAGTAGGCGCTAACAGGAAAATCTGTTTAAAAAAATGAACCACTTGCAAACCACAGCCGTCGCCATCGCCTACATCCCTAAACAAGACATTTAATTACCAGTAATTTATCGCTGCCATACTAATCCGCGAAAGATAGACGACGTACAAAAAAATTTAAAAAATCTATCCCCTTGATTACAAGCTGTCACGTCGTAGGATTTTTCCTAAGCCCTCATTTTAATTAGCCATGTCGGTTTGTACGCATCTCGAGTGGCGAACATCCATTTTCTTAACTACTGTAATTGGCCCCCACCTCGTGATGTTGCCAGCCACAAAATTTATTGCTTAATTACCTCAAGAAAACGCGTCGCGCTCAACATCCCCGACAGATGTTTTTTATTCGCCGCGGAAAAACAAAAACGGTTTAAGAATGACATTAATTAATTCTTAATGAAATTCATCTTCACCCCCGGTTTGTATTAATTTAAACGGTCGATTTATTGCTTGTACAATTTGTCGCTTACCCCGCCCGTGTAATTAAAACACGGCAATCAGTTACTTTATTTTATTTATTAGTGAGACAACATGTTTTGTAAAACTCTCATTTTATAAGACAGTTGATTTTAAAAATAATACTAACTATATAAATGCTTTTAAAATGTTAGTCTTCACACGGCTTTAACTGCGTTTGTGGCTATTTTTCAATCGTGTTGTTTGAAAAGCGAGTCACAAACGATATTGCATTCCATGAGTTAATATTTTCTTTGATAAGGTTCATCAACGTGACCTTGGAATAAGGGTTCATCATATCTGAGGTAGCTGTCGTCGTGTCTAACTACATCTTGAAATGCTTTGTGCGCAATAGGTGTATTGTAGTTATCAACACTTTCATGATACTGGTGACTGTTTATAAGATTTCTATTAACATTTACAGCTGTCTTAAACTTATCCTCTTTTTGTGGTAAAATTGGTGTAGGTGTTACTTTATCTTCAACTTTTTTATCTTTGTTCGCAGTTCCAGCTCCTGCCAGGTCTCTATAATTGCGTTCATCTTTCCTTAAGGGCGCATAAGGATATTTGTTTCTAAATCTATAGTCGGACCTTCCGTTTCTTGCATATAAGTCATCATCGAAGCGTCTATAGGGATCCATTGTATATCTATACCTTAAATCTACGCTGGGCGGTGTCCGAACTACTTCGGGCAAGTGGGCATAATATATTATTCTTTTTGGTTTTCTGGGTACGAAATTGTCGTAATTTTCATCGTATCTATCTATACGAGAACCGTAAGGGTTATAACGCCTGCGGTCAATCATGTCGTAATAAGGATCGCGTCTGTAGAGGTCATCTGGTACTGGATAGTACCTGTCATCATAAAAATACCTTCTTGATTCTTCTGGAGCAGGTTGGTTGTAGACAGCTTGCCTTGGGTATATAGGCTTATACGTTCGGTCTCTTCCTCGTCTGGTCTTACAAATTCTGTCCGTAGCTCATCTGTCCGTGTACTTCTTTGAATAGATTCTTTATCATTACGTGATTCTGAAGCTTCCAATGCTTTATTCTGAGTCACAAAATTGACTCTTGGCATTCGAGAATTGATCAGATCTCCAGAAGGTTGTGGAGGAGTTAGAATTTCGTCTCTTTGATCTCTTTGCAGTTGATCTCTTTGTAACTGGTCCCTTTGTATTTGGTCTCTTTGTATTTGGTTTCTTTGTATTTGATCCCTTTGCAATTGGTCTCTTTGCTGTTCATCATGACCAGGTAAGGGCAGTTTGATCCAATTTTCGTTAGAAGCTCTTGCACCCCGACCTGTAGGTTTATCAGTAACTCTTTCTGTAGTTTGATATAAAGGCAATACATCTTTAACTTCGTTTGTGATTGAAATTCTGGTCGTCGGATCTTCTTCCGGTGGCAAAGGCCCAGGAACCCAGGGCTGATTTAGATGTGAATCTTGTTGTTGTGTGTGGATGTTGTAATATTTTTCCTCCTCAATCACTCCACGACGACCTCGGACTGAATCTGATTCCAAATGAACCTGGAACATATATTAATGGTTTGTTAGAAAGTGGGCAGTCGTTGATTTACGTTGCACGCATAATATATTGTTGAATACCTAAAACAAACGTTTGCGAGCCGTTGAAAGTTTGAAGTATTATACGTATAATAACAAACATTCCTGTTTAAACATTGAGTTTTAGTGTTAATTTAAGTTTCTGCACTATTTTCTTGTCTATATATTTATATTTGCACCAAGTATTTCAAACGTGGGAGACGCAAAAGAAAATATTTCACAATTTTATATATGAAACTTACACGAATTAACGCATTCAGGATAGATAATATATGTATATACCTTGCACTAAATACCTATGTATGTACTTAATCCTATGGTATGTATAGGTATGTTTTTAAGGCCACGTGAGAGTAAGCGCATCTGAGATACACGGTTACTGTTGCCTCTAAGTTTAAACAGAAAAAGAACTGTCTAAAAGTCTTAAGTAGCATAGATATATAAAAAATTGTTGTGTGAATACTATTATAGATTTTTTAAGAATTCTGTTCAATTTATTTAATGATTATAAAAATAAATATCAAATTAACAATTACTTACATCGTGGCTGTCATTATCGGAATGCTTCTGCAGCTCTGAACAGAGCCCGATGTGTATGAAGACACTGCACCATAAGAAAATCGCTCTTGAATTCCTCATTATTGGTAATTTTACCTGTAAATAAAATAACAACTGTTTAATTAAGTAGCCTTGCTTTTACAGCGAGTCTGTAGCAGCAACAATAGCCTTCTGCAAAATGATAATAACCCAATTCGAATTTGTGCTTTAAACACGGTGTGAACCTGATATAGCAAAAATAATTTACACAAATTATTTGACTATTTTTGGAAAGATCATTCTTACACTAGGGATATATTCTGTATGATATTTTTGTTGGAACGTTAGCCTTTGGAGCATTTCAATAAAATGAAATGCAGGTGGCAACAACTTGCATACTTTTTACCTTTTATGTATTACTAACACTATTGTACCTGAATATCTGACTTTTAAAAAGAGTGGCCATGAGTTTCCTTGCCAGTATTCTTCTCATAAGGCTCAACGCATTTTGGAAACTGGAAGTTATAGGTTGACACAAACAGGCAGTAGATTTTGGTGTTTTCACTTAATTTACCTTGATAATCCAATACATGCTGTGGCGTCTGTTTGTGTCTATTTATGATTTTTGACCGAAGCTTCAATTTAACGTTCATGAATGTCACTTAATTTTTTAATTGAATTTGAATTATCGTGGGGAATTTACAAACATTCATGAAACGAACACAAAGAACGACCCAGAGTTGGAGCAAATTGGTTCACACAAAGTGTGGCAGCATCGCGATGAGCCCTTAAACCACTAGGGATACTAAAGACAATCGAGCTTATGAAACTGGCTATGGTGAGATGTGTTATATTATATTATATATGTGATGTATTAAAAACAGCGCAAAAAAATTTGATTTACAAGTTTATTCGCGCAATATTTTACCTCGTATAATAGATTAAATAAATAGCGATGATCGTACTTAAAACAAAATAATGAAGTAAAATTTTGTAGGTACAGTGACCGACGGACGGGAAGTTGATGAAATCGACGGAAGCCTGCGCCACGGACCGTGAACATTATCTGTTTGGTGCCTGCGATCTCGCACAACACAACACTATCAGCAAATTAACTGCTGAGCCTTGCAAGTACTGCAAAGTTTTTACGAGGGAAATTATAAATAAATAAATATTTCGGACATCTAACACACAACACCATCTAGTCTCAAGCTAAGCAGAGCTCGTGTTATGGGTATACTAGACAACTGATATAAATACATGTATACTTTTTTTGTAAATACACACATTCTAGAATTAAATATGTAAAATACATACATATGATACATAGAAAACACCCAAACTGCGAAACAAATATTTTCAGATCATACAAACATTTGGTCCAACCCGGGAATTAAACCCGAGACCTCAAGCACAGCAGTCGCATACACTGCCACTGCGCCACCGAGGCAGTTATAATTGAATCTAAAGAGCATGTTTATGTGCTTGTGAATATGTTTTGGAATAACTTCACTAATTGTTGATAGGTTGGGAAGCCTGGAAGAATAAGAAATAAGTCTTTAAGAGGTGCATTTACAGTTCCCAGAACAAACATGAGTTCCGACCGATTCATGTAAATTTCCAATTGAAATGCCGTCAGAACTACGAGACAAGATCAAATACACTCATCCAGTCCTCAACAGCTTTCACGATACCTAATAATTGCATTAATTACCGACAGTTTTCAGTTAAACTTTCCTAACACAATTATCAGAGGCAAATACATTCAGAGTAGGTGCTCCGTCAGATTGTAAAAATAGTGTCAGAAACACGCTCAAAAGTCGAAAATTATGTATCCCTATTTCATTAGGTCTCACTCAAACAGGCAGGGATGTGTCCGCTTACATTGACGGTTAATAATAATAGATATAATTTCGTACCAAGGTCTACATCATTATTTTATACCATTGTTATAAAAATAATGATCGACATTGAATAATTTGCTATATCGCAATGCCAACATTTATAGAAATGTATCACTAACATAACCTATGCTCGTTATAACGCCATGAATACATAAAGGTATAACCTTACACAAATATTTGTAACATTTTATTAATACAACGGAAATAAGCCTTTGTTTCGTAACATTATTTGAGTACTGATAGAACTATGAAAGCTGACATTCCAACCACCTGTATTAACATGTTCGAATTCTAAAACATCATTACAAACTGACTGACTGATTATGGACTGAGTAAACAACAAACTCGAAGTGTACATCGTTTTTTTTGTTTTTTTAGAAAAATGGTCTGCATTTAATCTCATCCTCATTTTTATATATTTTTTTTAATCAAGTAGGTAGTCTAGTTGCACTCGATGATTAGAAACAATCACCGAAGTTAAGCAATGACGGCGCGGTCAGTACCTAGATGGATGACCGTTGGTGGCATATTACCATGAGCGTCTCCGTGATTCGGAGGTCACGTTAAGCAGTCGGTCCCAGTTGTTATCATACGATAATAGTCGTGAAACTTAGTTTATTATTTTATTAAGATTAATGTAAAAGATTATGTAGCGGCAAGATTATGTAGCCACAATGTAGTTTTGCCAGTCCCCAACCCGCACTTGGGGGACGTACGGCCTTAACCCTCTCCTGAGAAGTGACCAGAGTCTAGCAGTGGGGCATTATGGGTTGTTGATGGATTCATTGATTATCATTAATTTCATCATGGCGAAGACTTGAAAACTCGAAGAATTAAGATTTGAAGACTTGAAATACTTGACATTGGCAGAAATTGCTGATCTGTCTGGTTGCCATCTAATCAAAAAAAGAAGAAGAATCATAAACATAATGACTTAAAAGGGTATTCAAAAGAACAGAGTAAAGAAGACAAAACCTTCTCAAAAACGACATCGAAATTATTAAATGCGCAGAAAACAAAGCAAAATACATAGGCTAAGTAAGCCTGTGATCACGGCCAGTACAACCTGGTGGAAACATCAGGCAAATCAGAGGTATGTAATAGATAAGTGAACGTGTTAATTCGATTAGTTTAAAAGTTAGTAAAATAATACTAACACATGTATGGGAATGACGTTATCTCATTGCTAAGTCACATAGACAAATCAAAATATCTGACAATAATACAAGAGAATAGATGCGTTAGCGATCGTAGAAAGAGGATAACCGAAAACACTTGCGTCTTGGCTGAGAAAGCAGAAGTGAAATACCCAACTGAAGAAAGTTTCCCACTGTTTCCCACTGAGAAAAATTTTGATTTATGGTTTCCATTTTAATAGTGTAAAGTTGTAAAGATAGACATAAATCGATGTAATGCATACAATATATTAAAATTAAAATTTAATATACTAGCTTTTTCCCGCGGTTCCACACTCGTTTATGTTGGTTATTTTGATCCTGCCTCAGGAATCAAAGCATTTTAATGTTAAATTTGTGCAGCGGTTTAATCGTAAAAGCGTAACAGATAGACACAAAATTACTTGACAGATATGAGTGAAACAGTAAATGACAGGAGAACTATTTTCAAGTTCACACTTTCACTTCACTATGTTACAAAAGTGGATAATATTGTTAGTAATGTGGGTTTTCACTCTAAAGGGCAGTACCGTACACAGAAAAGAGCATTTAGGTACACGAATATGTAAGTTCCTTTCTTAAAGCTGTGCCTTTCAAATGATGTTATTTTAAGCAAAAAAAATGTACCTTAAGCAAATGTCCGATTAAAGTAAAATATGGAAAGTCATACACTTTTTAAGTTATCTAAACACTTATAGCAGATGGGCCGTTTGCAAGTAATTCATCAAATAGGCCAATGTCTCCACTATCTACTTCATATAAGTAAAAATAACTAGACCCAAACACTCCTAGATACTCAATATAAGTAAAGAAAACCATCACAATCAGCGACAAAAATTAACAATAGTGCACGAGTATCCCACGGTATCACAATTCGGTGGTGTGTGACAGTCGTTCCGGTCCATAACACGATAGTTCATCACATTGAGAACCGTTATCCTATCCATTGAACAAATGACCTAGTTAAAGGTCTGTTTGCCCATTGACTCTTGGGCAATTTACTCCTTTCAGCGAGTGTGAACGGTAACAGTAGAGCAGTAGATAGCTATGGCCATTACAAATTTAAAATCAGCATCATCATCAACAACTCACAGTTGAACATAGCTTTTCCTTTAATTAGGGACTTTCTATTTTCTTTTCTTTAATTTTATAATGCACAGTACAAATTACTAAGAAGTAATTTTAAGCTTGTTTCCCTGTGGTTAGGGTTAAAGAATACAGAGTTTCACCACCCATTTTCAACCTGTGGATATCGTAAGAGGCGACAAATGGTCCCGAAAAAACCTGTCTAGTCAGTGGGTACCCTATGTCTAGCGGTGGATTATTAAAGGCTGTGATATGAACATTAAGTGTTTTTTTTTACAATATTATTTTTTCCATCCACAGCTTGTCTTTTAAGCGATAAGGCCGCCATTTGTACACGGTAATTCAATTGATGTATTATATAAACTATATACTTATGTAAACTGTTACATCTGCTGTACAATAAAGTGTATTCTATTCTCTATTCTATTCTATTAAGCTTGATAGGTTTATAACAGAACTATAGCTATTCAAAAAACTTATCACACATAGGTCTACTACTGAGATAAAATTTTCAAGTTAATCGAATCGAATGTGTTAGTTTAAACGAATTGTTTTAATTTAATAAATACTTGAGCACGAATGTTCTTGAACTGAAGAATACTAAAAATATATTAAAATTATCTGTAAGAATATAATATAATATTAAAAGTTACTTTCTAACTTCGAAAAAAGATATGGATTTTAAGTCTTATTCTCAAAGATAGTTAATAAGCTATGTCAGCCCATGTCACGTCACGTTATGAACCGAACGTGAACGCGTACGTTAGAGAACTGAAAAGTTAAGATCCCAAAACTTAATAACTTTAGATTGGTATTCTAAGAACACACTAACTTTTATTTGTGAACGTATTAGAGAGCAGGTACTATTTCTTTTACCACTTAAAAAAATCTTTCAAGAGCTCTTACAATAATGAATTGAACAGTTGAGTTTAATGTATGAAATTTCTCTTTTAAACAAGTATGGAAATTTACATGCAAGATTATATCACTAATAATCTAAACCTCTTAAAAGTAAGCATCAGATTAGATTTTTTTTATGATATAGGTGGCAAACGAGCAGACGTATCGTCATATACGACATATTATGTGCAATCTTGTTTTAATCAAACAAATTCGAAACGATGGGACAACTACTTACATATGTAGATAAAAATACAAGAATCTTTAACATTTGACCACTTAATATTGGTTTTAATCCATCATGTTCACGTATAACTACGACTAGGTACAAACTTCTTTCACACATACAATTCACTTACAGTACAAATATAATCTACTTGAATGCGGCTTCACCCCTTAAGATCAAATAAATAAAAATCAAATAAAAAATAATTTTCTTGATTAATTTATACCTAAGTGTTAGATTGAGGCAGTAAAAGATAAATAAAAATACAGCTAAATTGATAAGATAACTCTTCTTTGAAATAAGCTTAAGCATACGTGAGGAATAACAATGACCAAAATTGTGACCTGTGTAGCATTGGACTACAATATAATGACAATGGTCATCATCGCATGGAAGCTAGTGAATTTTACCATCACTCTTAAAACTAGATAACAAGCTGTAATTATGAATAAAACATCCATGCATTACTTGTTTACGTATAGATAAATGGAGTTAATTACTCACAGCATAATCCCGCAGTCAGCAAGCACCTTCCACTGAGGGACTCAGCAGTGCAATGACAAACTAAGTTAATCGAGCGGTGGCCACGCCACGCGAGCTTATTGTTTGTCCACACAATTGGACAACGTTTTCATTGTCAACTGTGAAAGTCTGTTTATAGTCAAACGATCCACGGCAAAATAAAAATCAGTAGGTAAGTACCTAAATAAAAGCTATCAGCGTTAATTTTGAAGTTTTTAAGTTCTGACTTCATCATTTTCTACGATAATCCCGCCGTCTACCACACTGATGGATGTATCGGAGTTTAACCGACCAAAAATCGCACGCCATCTCAGGAAGTAGTAACTAGGAAATCAGGTGTACCCTAGAAATAAAACCCGACAACCCACTACTCTGGAAGATCGGTGGTACACCACAAATGGGATCGAAGTGACAGCACTGCTGAAAGCTGGAGATTAGCATTTGTTTAACTACTTTTCACCGAGTTAGTGAAGGTACCGGAGGTTAAAAGTGTTACTGTGGAATATTGTAAACGCTATTGTGGAAGTTTAGAGGACTCAACAGGTGACAACGCTGATTCTGGAGTTGTAGTGTAGGCTAGTCGCTTACTGTCAGGTGACCCAGGATTCGAACCTGAATTTTTAAGGACAGCAGTCGCAGTTACCACTGCGCAGAATAGGCAGTCAAAATTCGGGTCAATTGTCAATGGAAACGCATTCAATAACTGTACATATGATTTGAATAATATTTGTTTTTGTCCACGGACGCGAACCGTGTCGCCTGTGCGAGCTCGGACACGATCCCTGACCATCGGCGATTACACGCTGATTATCTAACTTTGGGTAAAAACAAATAATCACGGAAGTATTCGATGCATAATAGGACTTTATAATTTCATTTATCGCATTGTTCTAAACGCACATGAGAATTACCTACACATTTTTTCCGGCTCCAAAATATGAGGCTTTTTTACGCACTTCGATCGGCTAAGGATATTAGTCGAATATTATGCCGTCTATCATAAGTAATAAAATATTAGAGCTCTCCTTAACTACTTGTTTGCCACCTATGTCACAGAAAATAACAACCTCCGACCTCAATCCTTCGCGATTAATGAGGATATTTTTTCTAGGGTATAGTTGATGCCCGGCTATAGCACCTGATGACTGAACAGTAGTTTTAATAGATTCGATTTCGAGATATCAACTTGTTATTAGGTATAGATACAAAAAAATATTTACTTTTCTGCTAGGTATTGTCAATACTTGCTTTTAAACCGAGTAGGTAAATTTAAAAAATGCGGGCACGATAAAGGATCCCTGCCTCACTGCCTGACAGTCTTATCAAACAACAGTGAATGGAAACATCTGACACAAACGAGCTGCTTGTGAATAATATAAAAAGCTCTTTGGCAATCGAATTCATAACACCAAAATGGCATATCTGTTGAGCGACCACTTCACCCATTTTACCTCCGCCTGACCTCCCATCACGAGAGTCAATGATGAGTGTTTCATAATGAATACCGCTCAGAAGTAATCTTTGAGTTTTAGAAGACGAACTATGTTTCTCATGACCCTCTATGCAGGGGATGCATGGAGGCAGAATAAATACCGCAACACGTTCTTACAGAATGTAGAAGTGTAGCGGATTAACGGGCGGACATCCTCCATCAACATCACTCCCGGGAGCATGTGGTGACCTGAAAAGGCTGCACAGCTTCTGGGACGATCTAGGATTGTTGGAATAGGAAGATAACAAACTCACGTACAATGGCCCAATCAAGAAGCTAAGTGCGGAAATGGCCCGGTAAAACAAACAAACAATGTTTCTCATGAATAATAAATTATATATATCCTGAAATTCTATATTGCTATTGTGTAAATAAGTAAAAGACACTTGATTACTACGAATGACTGCTGGACTAACGGCTTTAGACGATTCTTATAATTTACTATGTAAGAATATACATATTCTTATTGTTTCTGCATATGGTATTAACCAATCGCCGTCCACTGCTGAACGAAGGTTCAAGGAACAAGGAGCGTCTACCATCCCAGTTTTGGCCGCTCACATCCACCGGCCGCCAGCCACTTCAAATCATCCACCTTTTATCTAATAATATTATCAGTAATCACTAACTATTGCCGAATACTTACATACTGACATTCAAATAAAATAAAACATTCAAATAAAATTCTTCCCAAGTAGTCGGGTAAAAACATACTTCAGCGCCATCTAACGTAAACACGCTGAACTACGGAATAACTACTAATCTTTGTATCGCGATGTACCTTTACAGTAAAATTTGAGTAGCGTAAATACAAATTTCCAGGAGGTTGAAGCATCCTTCCTTAGTATTAGTTAGAGGGACATCCGATCCTCCACATAATATACCCGGTTTAAAGATTTTTTCACTTTGTATAACGTCATCATCATTAATGTGCAATAGTTTTGTTGGTCCGACTGCACATGACTTTCCAGAACCATCTATGTGTTCACAAGTACAGATACATTCAATTGACTTGATTTTAATAAAAAATGTAAAAATCCAGTTACTTAATCTTGGTTCAATTCTATTCAAGTCGATATTTGGCTATTTAAGGCACGGAAAAGATATTGTTTTACTCTTGGCATTGAAAATTCTAGTATTTTGTGACTGTTCCTGTTGTACCATTTTTTACTATGTATATACAAAAAAGACAAATAAAAAACAATTAACTAATCTAACCTCTATAACACGTTCTTATTTAATATATTAAATTTATGAACATTTAGTAAACCCCCTTAGTTTTAATGTTTTAATTACCTGTGTACAAAGTTTCTGTCCCCGATTTTTTAAAGCATCCATATTTTTTTATGACTATTTTGATGAAATAAATACATGTTAAAACAAAATTGAAATTAAAATTTTGTTCTTAGCCTAACAAAAAAAATTTGTTCTCAGGAAGCCCGTATAATAATGGGCGCCCAGTGTAAACATATTTCATTTGATTTTTTTTTTTACTTTATGTACTCCTCCATATAAACTTTACCTGTGCAACTTTCATACTTCTCCATTCGCATGATTATCGTTAAAAGGAGTACTACGTTTTTGAGCCATACATAATAAAAAAAACGAAAAGAAAAATGGGAAAAAGAAATAAGACGAAACATGGTATATAAAATTGTAATACTATATTGTTCAGTTTTAAAATAGCAATTAATAAACTTAAATGCACTCAATGTGTATTAGGCGAAATATATGATAAATAACAAGAAAAATATGTAGTTATTACATTAAAGTGATAGAACTATTAATAAGGCGTTCGTTAGCACTAGATTATACCAAAAGCTATCTAATCGTACTGTCAAGTTTTCCTCGAGTTAACGCCTACACTAGTCGTTTAATACATTCCTTCTTGGACAAAATCAAGTTTAATCCTTTCCGTGAACTTAAAAAACAAACCTATATTCATTCTGAATATCTTTGGGTTTTTAAATTAGCTCCTTCGTTTGGGTATGGATGATTTTAGCGGTACCGAATTATGGTAACATGCATAAAGAAGATTCGTCTAGGATTCCCGGACGATGTTTAAAAAGATTGGCAATGATATTATAATTAAAATATACCATTTATTACAAATTACACTTGTGTAATTATATTATTGATTTTGCCCAAGAACACGGTTTTAAAATTAATAGTTATTAGTTAGTTAACTAGCGTTATTCTTGCATGTTGGCCATTTGGGCTGGCGTCGCGGGTTCGTTACCACCCTTCTTTTTGGATCCTGAGACAATGTCGTCGATTCTGAGAAGAAGGATTGCTGTTTCTACTGCTGTTTTGTAAACCTGGAAGAAGAAACGCAACGTTATAAAGTAATCATATTACAGTTCAGGTCGGTAGTAAAAAATTATGTGAGAATATACATTATTATTATTCTCCAAACGATTTCGGCCATGACGACCTCTTCCGAGTCCTCAGATCTCCACTAAAGCGAATGAAGATGACTCACATAGCCAATCTTCGGGGCAAGCTCCGCGTACAATGTTGACACGTTATGAGTTATTGACTATGAATTAACTAACTAAAAAGGCTGTACGGGCTTTGACCTGGTCGCATTTGCATCGAGACCAGCTCTTCAGAATCAATGACATCAGAGAGAATACAACTTAGGTGGGAATATGTATTTATAACCTTAAACTTGAGATAGTTTATTGAAAACAAGGATCATTTTATAGACATATAGTGAAGAGCGTACCTGCAGCTTGACGGCGAGCGGTTCCCAGATGCCCTTGGCGGCCATGTCCACGATCTCCCCAGTCTCGCCATCAATGCCGGCCGTGCTCAGCCCGCCCGCAGCGTGTTTCGCGCGCAGTGCCGTCAGAGTGCGGATAGTATTGGCGCCGCAGTTCTGAGCCAAAGTGCGGGGGATTATCTCTGTGGGAGAAACGCACGTTACAGACATACTATTCACATAGAAAATGGAAAGCATTATTATAACTATCAACAACCCATAATGTCCCACTGCTGGGCTCGGGTCTCCTCTCAGGAGAGGGTTAAGGCCATACGTCCCCACGCTGGCCAAGTGCGGGTTGGGGACTGGCAAGAATACGTTGTGGCTACGTAATCTTACCGTTGGATGTTTTTAAACCGCCCGAAGGCCTCCAACTAAGCTTCACGACTGTTATCCTATGATAACAACCGGGACCGACTGCTTAAAGTGACCTCCGAATCACGGAGACGCTCATGGTAACATACCACCAGCGGTCACCCATCCAGGTACTAACCGCGTCGTTGTTGCGTGCCCTCGCTGATTATTTCTAATCACCGAGTGCAACTGGGCTATGAGCGCCTTCTTATTATAACGATTTGTATTAATGGAAATTAGTATACAGCCTGGTGTCAGTCAGTCACAGCAACTCAATCATCATCACGGCTACCTCGGTGGCGCAGTAGTAGCGGCTGGACTCCCTGGTCGGCCAGAATGTTTTATGATCTGCAAATATTTGTTTCGGAGTTTGTGTCCTATGTAAAAAACGTGCATGCTCTACTTAGCTTGGGAGTAGATGGCGTTGTGTGTTAGATGTCCGAAATATGTATTTATTATTAGTTCAGCATTGTTATTAGCGAAGAGTTCCACGCAGTCAAATCTAATCAATTCAGAGCGAAAGTTCAAGTTTTATCATTATATCGTAATCCACTATTGCATGTTGCTTGGTTCGATCCTTTACTTTTCGCATCCAGCTCTTTCATTCCAACTGGCCTGTGAATATCTTACACTACGTTTGCCGACACGCGGTCTCCCCTCAAGAACACGTTTACCACCAAGTATACATATGTACGTTTTTTAACGAACCTAACAGAGTAAATCTAACATTTACTTTATGTTAAAAAACGTTTAGGTGATCTATAAAAAAATAGGTTGTGCGTAAAGTCGGTTTACGGACGATAATTTTTACATGATAACGGTCAGAACAAAACATTGATGAAAAATACGTCACAAACCGAAAGTTTCGGCCGATCGTGCCTCTCTATCGCTTGCTTCGCGCTCTCGCTTCCACGCTAGGCTCAGGCGGAACGTGACAATGCGTCATGCTCTCTCGTACGTGCAGTCGGCGTTCATAGATTTACAAGACGTTATCACGTAAAAAACCTTATTATCGTTAGATTGAGACAGATTGTGACGGGACTGACCAAGCGCGTGTGCTACAGCGCGATAGGGTGTGTTGTGAGCGGCGTTGGCGGTGAGAGCTTGGGACACGCTCATCTCTACCGCTCCACCGCCAGCCACCAGACGCGGGTTCAGCACCTGTAACGACACATTTTACATACATTACTGATCAGTCTATTACAGTCATTACAGTGCTAAACGTAGACCTCTCCCATTAAACGCCTTTCTGATCGCTGTTGGGCTGCATCGACACATCACACCCATAGTTACCTGGATGACCGAGCTTTGCTCGGTACTTAATTTTGGTAAATTTTCTAAACATTAATCGTAGCTAGATATCGATTTATCGCTTCGAAAACCCACTGCATACTAAATTTCATGAAAATAGTTGGAGCCGTTTAAATATTCAGATTATATTTATACAAGAATTGTTCGTTTAAAGGTGTTAGAAAGATTACTTTATTATTTAAGACAACTCATTTACGACGAATATATTACATATATATTTGTCGTAAATGAGTTGTCTTAAATAATAAAGTAATAAAGTAATAAAGTACTGTGTCTCAGAACCTTATAGCCAAAGATGCATGAAATAGACGCAGGGAACTCCCAAACTCAGTCCAAGTGGGAATCAAACCCATAACACTCAATGCGGTAAAAATCGGCGAGGTAACTATATTTGTAAAAGATGATGTCACCTTAGGGTAAGTAACTAAGGTTACTCAAAGAGGCGTTTGAGAGTCTAGTAACTTTATTCACCCAGTGAATATCAATGACACACAATTCATTTGTTGCTTTTCATCAAGAACAATTCACATGCTCACATAAATATGTTGTTAAGCAGTCTTACTTAATTATGTTATAACTTAACAATAAAATAATTTAATATACCCAACGTAACAAATTAATTTTAAACATTTAAGTATAAATATTTAGATAAAATTACTACTACATGCTAGAAATTAGAATGTGGCGTCCTAGAATCGATGCTCCCAATAAATGAAGTTAAATCTTAACAACGATTTTCCGTGATGGATTTTTTCGATACCGAAGCATGGCTTTTCACTCAGAAAAACTTCTTCACCAATAGCTCATAAAAGAAATATACGATCGAATATCTAATTTCAACTGTCAATGTGATTGAACATTTAGAACCGCAATTATTACCTGAATTATAAGAAACAAAATGACTTACCAAATTCTTTGCCACATGAAGAGCGTCTTGAAGATTCCTCTCAATTTCATTAAGAATGTCCTTTGAAGCTCCACGCAATAGAATTGTACACGCCTATAAATAAGAAATAAATGTTAGGAATATATATACATTTTATTAAATTAACTAATGCAAACACAATTGCATGTATGTGTAATAAAATTTATCATTCAAACATTTTTTTAGAGATGAACCTGTGGTGTCATATATACAAATCAACTTTCGAAATACTTGTGGGATCAAAACAAAAAAAGTTTTCTAGGGGACCGTGTGGATAAAAAATCCAAATAAATCTTTCAGTGGATTTAAGCAGGCGATTTGATTTACCCAGATTTGGTGATCATATGGAATAATTTCGTCTGTATCTGGGTGTGTAATTTTTCAATGTATGGTTTTTCCAGGCTATCTCCGCACTTAGTCTCTTGATTGGGCAATTGTATGTGGTTTATTACTATATATAATAAAAACGTAAATTGTAACTGCTTGTAAATGAAAGATATATAAGCAACACTATTATAGGGGGTCTTTTTGAACGCAATGGAACCTAAAATAATGATATTTAAAACTTATGTCGGTTTATCCGTATCTTTGTGCACGCTAATCTCAGAAACGACTCAACCGATTTGAATGCAGAGTTCGTTTAATTTCAATCTTAATATTGAGGTCTACTAGCATTGTTGACTAGTTTTGAATTGAAAACAAACGAACGTGTGTAAGATGTGTGTAATATTATTATTATTTTAAAGACAACTCAACAATATACATCCTGCGTCGTGGGGGACTTTACATACATAAAACGGGCACAAAGACTCAGAACAACAACTGGCGGATCACCCAGTGTTATCCCGTATAGGATTTGAACCAACAATACGCAATAGATAACGGCATGGCGACCGATTTCGCCTTTCGCTCTTAGGGCGGAGGCCGAAAGCCGTTCTCCGCCAGGAATTCAGGCGCCCGTTGATAAACTTCGGCGAGCACTTTCGCCTTCAAATAGGCGAGTAGAGGCGGTATCCGCGTATAGCTCTGACCGCCAATACACTCTGAGGGCGCCAGGAGCGCGCCATATTCTGGGCGGTCAGAGCCGACACCCACACCGGTGCACCATAAAACGCCATTGACCGGACTACCCCCGTGTAGAGTCTTGGTGCAACGCTGGCTCCACCCAAATTGAGCAAAAGTCGCCCAACGGCGGAGGCAGCGTCGACCAATCAGTACTAGTCCTGGGCCCAATCCGGTACGAGGACAGAGTTGACCTCGATGGAGATCCCGGGGGGCGAACCACGATGGGGCCAATGGAACAATAGGACCTCCGTCTTATCCAGGGCGTCCCATAAGCCCATCGTCTCAATGCTCCTACCACCAAAGAAACATCCCTGGAGGCCAGGCGCGCCGCCTCTTGCAAGTTCGTCCCCCGGGCCGTAACCAAAGTTATAAATTACGACCAGCCCGGGCGGGAAATTATTTCGAAGGGTCCCGCCCAGATTCCACAGGAGTGGTCCAAGAAGAGACCTATGCGGAACACCGCGCGACATGGTACCGTTTTACCTACCAGGCCAACCGTGCAATCAGTCTAGCAATATCAATAATTTGCGTGTATTTTTTTTGGTCATGTGTGAGTTATGTAAAGATATTATAATTACCTTGGGGTTCTTGCACTCGGTGACGAAGGTGAAGTACTCGTCACCGATCTTCTTGACCTCGAACTTGCCTGCGCCGGTTCCGACGTCAGACTCGCGCAGCTCTTCGGTGCGGTTGACGATTGTGGCGCCGCAAGCACGAGCCAAACGGTTGTTGTCGGTTTTACGGAGCCTGGACAAATTATATGTATTTGTTAACAGCACGTGCAAGGGGATAAACAAGTTAATCAGAAATAGAAACTGTATTTTTTTATGTATAGGCCTGACAAAATTATTCTACAGTGCCTGATGGAAAACATTAGCAAAATCCAAGAGTGGTTGTCACCATACTCAATGTGAATATGTGAAATGCAACACGGTGAACTACGCCATGGTGGCTTAGTGGGATGCTTCAACATAATTGGACCTCCATATAAAGAAGGTATCGTTCAAACATATGACTACATACTTTATTATTAAAATTACAAAAAAAAAAAAAACAAATTTTAATTCTTGTTCATAACAATTCTAAGGTCTTCAATGACTTAGCCTTTTCTACTTGTAATGGAATATTTTACTATAGTGGTGTTTTCATCCAATAAGCACAAAGGAACTTCAAATGATTTTATGCAGTAACAGTATTAATACTCAAAAATATGTTATAAATACATTAAAATTAGCATTTTCTATAAATTATTAGTAAAGTGTCATAAATTTCCTAAAGAAATTATTTCCTATCCTAATTTCAATGTTGTGTATAATTTTTCCCTTCTTAATGAAGTAAATAAAATACTGACAAAAAAATAGTATTTTATACATGTACCGTGGGAGAGCCAGGCTTCGGTATGAATGAGCCGGCTCGACCGGAGTGATACCACGGCCTCACAGAAAACCGGTGTGAAAGAGCCCTTGCACTGTGTTTCATCGAGTGAGTGAGGATACCGGAAATCCATACCCCAATCCCTTTTTAGGGATGTTTTTGTTGTTCCAGGTGTTTTCTATGTATAATGTGTATGTTATTATTTACAAAAAAAAGTATTTATGTATTTATATCAGTTGTCTAGTACCCATAATACAAGCTCTGCTTAGTTTGGGACTAGATGGCGTTGCGTGTTAACTGTCCAAAATATTTATTATTATTATTATTTATCCCACCTTTAGTTGTACGTCAGTATTTACTAGGGAAATTCCAAATTTTTACCCTCCATCCACGATCTACAAATAAATGTGTTAAGGCTGTTAAAAGATAAAATACCTGCGAATAGCAGTGATGCCAGCCTTAACTAGGTAGTGTTGAGCGAGATCAGAAACTCCCTTCTCCGTAAACACGATGTCTGGCTTCAGCGCGATGATCTCATCACACTGACGCTGGACATGCTCTTCTTCCAGTTGTAATAATCTTGTGAAATCCTTAAATATAAAGTTTGGAAATTGTTAAGTTTAAAGACTGTAATACTTAAAATATTAAATTTTATCTTAATTATCTTAATCTTAAAATATTAAATTAATTGGGCGCTCATAGCCCAGTTGCACTCGGTGATTAGAAACAATCATCGAGGGTAAGCAACGATGGCGCGGTCAGTACCTGGATGGGTGACCGCTGGTGGCATGTTACCATGAGCGTCTCCGTGATTCGGAGGTCACGTTAAGCAGTCTTTCCCGGTTGTTATCATACGATAACAGTCGTGAAGCTTAGTTGGAGGCCTTCGGGCGGCTTAAAAACATCCAACGGCAAGATTTACGTAGCCACAACGTATTCTTGCCAGTCCCCAACCCGCACTTGGCCAGCGTGGGGACGAATGGCCTTAACCCTCTCCTGAGAGGAGACCCGAGTCCAGCAGTGGGACATTATGGGTTGTTGTTTGTTTTTGTTTTTAATACTTAAAAAGTAGTAGAAACACCGGAACCACCAGTAACAGTAATCTTTAAGCCTAGTATAGATTTTAGGAAGAGATTATATATTAACAGTTTTATGATTTTCTCTTAAACAGCTATAAAAATATTTTCACAAAATGCAGTAAAGCAAGNAAGCGAGGACATTCCAGCTAGTGTCAAATCATATTATTATTTTTTATGGAATAGGGGGCAAACGGGCAAACGGCCTGATGGTAAGCGATTAACGCCCGCCTATGGATGCCCGCAACACCTGAGGCGTCACGAGTGCCACGAGGAGGGGTTGAGGTATGGACCTCTGGTATCCTCACTCATTCCGTGAAACACAGCGCAAGCGCTGTTCCACACCGATCGAGTGAGCCAGCCCATTCGAGCCGAAGCGTGGCCCGTCGACGGTAAAATATACATTGAATACTTTATTTTGAAAATTACTAAATAATGATAAGAAACTTGAAAACAGCCATGAATGCACATAGTTTTTCTTTCAAATAATGCACTTTATTAATATTATAAGGACTGTTAAATATTCATTTTATTTAACAAATTAATGCTTCAGCAATGTGAACAATAATTAATAAATACTACTTATAAAAATTAAAAATAAAACTCACTTGTTCTCCCAAGATTTCAATGTTGGTCTGACTCTCTCCTTTCTTATATTCAAGAGGACAGTCAAGAAGGATAATTCTGGGGTTCTCAATATAACGCCTCATCTTAGCGTGAGTAACATCCTTGTTGAACATCACACCACTTAGCACCTTCGACTCCTCAATAGTACCACCAGGGATCTTCTCTACTTTAGCATAACTATAAGAAAAATTTATTTATTTTAATTATAAATTTTTATTTTTTAAATGAAACACAACAAAAGATGAGTTACAAAGTTGTAGACGTAACAATTGGTGGTCTTATCACTCACGACGATTTCTTACAGACAAACTTAAAATGAATCACAAGTCATCAATGCTTGTAATATTAAAATGTATAGACGGTATATATACCAAAATAATATTTTTAAAGTTTTTGTCTGTCTGTTTGTTCTGGCTAATTGTTGATTTTCACTGCTTAGGCTACTACTTTCTTTAGACTAGCTTTGCCCTGCGACATTACAACAACCGCGGGTAGCACAGCGGTGGGGGGGGGTATAGTATTTTTTTGCAGTGTAGTACCTTTTTATCTTTATTCCAATGTGTTTTTTTCTAAAAGAATGAGCTTGATTTTTAAGCAGTCAATATGCCATAGCCTATAGCATTTTAAGTGCTATGTTGGTATAGAAATTACATTGTAAATGTTTAAATCAAATATACAATCTCAATGATTCTTCTTTATAAAACATTACCTTTTGCATCATTTATCATGCTATAAAACTGAATCATATCCATGCTCCAAAAAGTAGAAGCATCAGTCAGTCATAATACTAAGAACTACACATAAAAACTGATGTGTTCATCAATCTATACAAATGAATAAAATGAAAGTATCTGTGTGTGGGTGTGTTTCAAATTATCAGATTTTCACATTTCACATTTTCAAATGCATATAAAAGTATGTATATACAGGTACATCATCAAAAATATATTTTATAAATCGTTGTCTGTCCTTATGTTTGTTCTGGTTAAACTCTCGAACGGTTGGACCTATCATTATTAGTGATAGTTCCATATAATAATGACATATTAATTATTAGTCTTTATTTGAATGATAATCAACATCTCTCAGAGATAGTTCCATATAATAATGGAACTATCTCTGAGAGATGTTGATGAGTAACTAAACCTTCTTGTTTTAGACTAGCTTCGTCCACACTTGTTATAAAGTTATAACAACAACTGTGGGTCTCAGCTAATAGTTACTTAAGTCTTTTTAATTGGCTTACTTTTTAATGTCAACTTCAATTCTGCCATTTTCATTAATAGTGACAGTATTGACTGCATCCAGAGCAATGTCTACAGCAAGGTCGGCCCAGCGACCAATATATTTTGTACCGACACATGAACGGATCTGTGAGAAAAATAAATTATAATTATAGCAAATTACACATATAACACACACACATATAAACAACTATTAACTAAATTTAACTTGTAATTTTTCATATATTGTGTTTATGTTAAGTTAGAATGTTAATTATGACTTAATATTTCTTTGTCTGTAAGCTGATACATCATCTCAACTAAAATCATGATCAATTATATTGATAAATTTACATTTCAGAAGTACAAAAAGAAATATTTGTCAGAGTTATTGTGCTACCTGCTATTTTACCTGTTCTATGACATAGATCCTGTGGAGAAGATCATGCAAGAAACTACTAGAATGTGTATTAATATAATACCACACTCACATTCCTCAACACAGAAAGTGAAAGTGATGATAACATAACATAGTAATATTTTCTTTTAAAGAGACATAACTCACTATAAATGTATCCATTGGTGCAGAGAACATAGAAAAGCTAATGAAATGGATACAAAGAACACTCCGACTCGAACAATAGTTAGTGGTTCACAAGTAGCAGTAGTACTCAGTGCAACAGAAAGCTGCAAAATTATCCTTGAAATCACTTTTACATCTAGGCAATCTAGCATGGAGTCCTGGACAATACTCAAATAACCAAAGCAATCTTGGATAATTCTGCCTTAAGATATTACTACTGATTGTTCATACTTACAACATCCTTTAACTTCTCCTTGTCATTCAAATCAATAGGGACAGAGATTTTGTCCTGCAACAGTTTGACAGCATCTTCTAATGCCTGACGGTACTCTCGGATTATTACTGTCGGGTGAATGTTCTGGGCAAGGAATTGTTCAGCCACTGCTAACATTTCACCAGCTAAGACAATTACTGATGTAGTGCCATCACCAACCTGTTAAAAATATGATTTATGATATATATGTATGTTTGTACTAATATGAATTTTTGTGTTGCAAATTCATATTGCATGATGTTCTTGAAGAGTTCTTTCATATTAATTGTTACACATGTGTAGGAGTTTACCATGATTGCCTAGCCAACACATGTTGTTAAGTATCTTGGTAATGTCAAAATTTGTATCAAGTTATGAAAGTCCGATTGACAATATAACACTAAAAAATCTTGATTTCATCTCATCATCATTCACAGCCTTTCTTAATCCATTGCTGGACATAGGATTTTTAAAAAAAGAGGTTTTGGCCAACTTTACCATACTAGCCAGGCTGGTTAGTATAACACAGATGAACATATATAGCACAGAACTAATTATTAAATTTGAGTTACATTTCTTTTACTTTAGAGTACCTATGCTTTTTTGTTGTTAAACATTATGTTCTTCTTATAAGACTAATTTGTGTTTCCAACCAAATTATGTTTTATACTTTAACGGAACAATCATACGACTAATTTCTATATACCTGTAAATCAAAAACTCAAAGTTGATATGAAACATTTGAACTGTATAACATTTAACTCAATTCTTTAATCCAACATAAAAAATATGATTTTGATATGTTTTGGTGTCTTTCCAAGTAAACAGAAGAATATTAAAATAGTAATAAACATATACAGAAAGATAGAGAGCATCAGTATCAAGTTTACACTTACTTATAATGCCAATAAGTAACAAAGAGAATCTTATTAATTCCTATATCCTTAATAATTAAATTTGAAGTTGGACTATGAATGTCTAAACTGTTTAAATATTTTAACACAGATCTGAGTCATTTGTTTTTTTCAGTTCAAGAGTGTTGACTGCGCAACTTTATGCTTAACCAAATACTTCATATATTTTTCTGAAAATATTCTAACCTCTTCGTCTTGGGTTCTGGCGATTTCTATCATAGATTTAGCAGCAGGATGCTGTACGGTGATCTCACGGAGGATAGCGTTGCCATCGTTCGTCATTACAATCCCACCCATAGGATCCATCAACATTTTTAACATAGCCTGAGGGCCGAGGCATGTTCGAATAACATCGGCTATTGTCTGAAATAAGCACAATTTTATAAGTTTTAAGTAACGATACTTTGAGTTTTAGAAAAAATCATTGATTTATTACAACAATATCGCTTATTCACCTTTCCAGCACTTATATTTTCAAGTTGAACCTTCCGGCCGGAGTCACGTTTTGTGTTTTGGCCTGTAATGGTAAATCACAGATGAATGAAATTCTGAACAAGATTAAATAATTTGCCATATTATGTGTTGGATACTTACTGAGCACTAAAATAGGTTGTTGTCCATACATTTTGATGATACTTTAATTAAATTAAATTTCGTGAATCTGATTTTAACTTCGAAGAGACCTAAGAATTTCAAGAGATTCACAAAATCGCGTGGTGACTAAAATGTTACCAGAAAAAAATATTCCATTGTCAATGCCAGTTACATTTATCAAGTTTTTATTTGTCAAACTACTACAGTATATTCTTTTTCAATTTCTTCTCTTCCAAAAATAATCATAGGGTGTTTTCAATTAATTTTAATTAGTAGCTTATTTCTTCAGTGGTAAAACAATAAAAATATACCTAGTGGAACTGATATTTTGTTTATATCACAGTTAAACATGGAGAGCTGGTCACTGTATTTATCTTCTTACTGTAAATTATAATTAATTCCTACGATTTTAAAATTAAACAAATTACAATTAGGTTATTGATGAAGCGACAACACTGTCAGTTGACAGCTGTCGCATTGCGCGAAATTTAAAAAAGAGTTGACGGTTCTCATTAAAGTGATAATATTAGATTATGAAATGCACGAAAGATTATTTTATTCAAAACAATTTTTACATGCAAATTTTAAACAACTATAAGGTTTAAAATTCTCTAGGGCAACGGAATCCCTTAATACACGAACAGTAACCAAATCTCACATCTCTCAGGGGACATGACCCCCCTAAAATCGTACACATGTAATTTTTTCCAACTGATTCTTTTTCTCCTCAGTTTCTATAATTGTTTAATTGAGATAAGAAATTAAAGGATAGGAATTGTTTAAAATCTATAAATTAAAACTGTAATATGATGTGGATAACAAAACTTTGCCGTCAAGTAGTAGAGCTGTGAGTGACGCAACAGTGACCTGTCCCAGGGGTGAATCTGGTTACCCCGGGAAGTACCTCAGTGGTGAGGTACGGCAGGGGGACTTCAGAAGCCGCTGATATGTTTCTGGAGCTCATATTGACTGCCGAGTTAAGCCGCCGCGTCTTTTAATGGTAAAACGATTTCTCGGGAGTCCCAAACATGACCTTCGTGCCCAACGCAGCTAGCTCGTCCCAAATATCCCATCCCAATACCACCAGTTACCATTAAAATCAAAAGATATCCATTTGATTTTAATGTGTGCTATAAAATTGTGTATAATATAAAAGTCTAATTTACTCGACTTAAACTGTGATTGTGGTTATAAGTAACAAATAAAAAATATATGTTGAAATTAACATCAATACGTACGTCCATGACCTCCTAAAGTTGTACTTGTCTTTGAGCTTAAGAAAGTTAAATCAAAATTACCCAGTTTAATAAATCTTTTCTCTTTCAGATCTTCGATCATTACAAACTTGTTAAATTATATTTGAATACACACCATTTACTTGCTAACCGGCGAAGAATTGATTTATTATATCTTCGGTTAATAATTCACAATTTATTATCTTTTATTCAGGCAGCTGCAGCTAAATAAATTGTTTAGAAAATGAGTCGCTGTTGATCGTTCCAAACTTTTGTCAATACTCAAAGAAGGTTATGGGTAGTAAAAAAATCAATGAATATAGGTTTTCGTCTACAAACTTTATTAATTCACTGCTGGACATGATCGTTATTGTTGATAGTACTAAATTTTTATAAATAATGAATTATTGAATCAATCCCCTTTAAATCGTTAAACTTCAAAATTTCACTCTTAGCTATCGTATACTACCTTTGAACTTCCATGCCAAAATTGAAGTCTTCAATAGGTGATAGGTATTTTAAATATTTTTTAAAAGACAACTCCTTTATTTAGAATGTACATCTTGGATCGCGGGGGACATTACGAATATACATTAAGCGGCCACAAAGAACACCCTAACACAGAACTACAATTTGTGTATCACATAAAGTGGTGTCTCATATGGGATTTGAACCCACAACACTTGGCGCAGTAGAAAGCGGTGTGGCGACCGCTTCAACCACAAGGCCAACCGTACAGAGACCGAGTAATAAGTCTGTGAGTAGTAATCTAATAGTCTATATATGTATATATACATAAAAGTTACATACATGTCTTGGTCATATATGACGAGCGTAGACTATGTTCTTAGGTTGAAAGGTGGCAAAAGCATTGAGTGGGCGAGTCACGGTGAAGAAATTTAATAATAAAAAATACACAACGCGTACATTATACGTTCATAATACGAGGTGTGTTCAAAAAGTATCGCGAATTTTGTGTATTTTCAAAAATTATTTATTTGTTCGTGAATATCTATTTTGTCCCCTTCAAAGTAATCCCCCTGAGATATTATACACTTGTGCCAACGTTTTTTCCAATCTTCGAAGCACTTCAAAAAATCCTTTTTTTTGTATCTTGTTCAGCTTCTCCTTCGATGCCGTCTTTATCTCGTCAATCGTGGCTTACGAACTTGGACTTGAATCAAATAATTATTTTCGTGANTTTTATTGAAAACAATTTTTACATGCAAATTTTAAATAACTATAAGGTTTAAAATTCTCTAGGGCAACGGAATCCCTTAATACACGAACAGTAACCAACTCTCACATCTCTCAGGGGACATGACCCCCCTAAAATCGTACACATGTAATTTTTTCCAACTGATTCTTTTTCTCCTCAGTTTCTATAATTGTTTAATCGAGATAAGAAATTAAAGGATAGGAATTGTTTAACATCTATAAATTAAAACTGTAATATGATGTGGATAACAAAACTTTGCAGAGCTGTGAGTGACGCAACAGTGACCTGTCCCAGGGGTGAATCTGGTTACCCCGGGAAGTGCCTCAGTGGTGAGGTACGGCAGGGGGGACTTCAGAAGCCGCTGATACGTTTCTGGAGCTCATATTGACTGGCGAGTTAAGCCGCCGCGACTTTTAATGGTAAAACGATTTCTCGGGAGTCCCAAACATGACCTTCGTGCCCCAACGCAGCTAGCTCGTCTCAAATACCCCATCCTAATACCACCAGTTACCATTAAAATCAAAAGATATCCATTTGATTTTAATGTGTGCTATAAAATTGTGTATTATGCAATATAAAAGTCTAATTTACTCGACTTAAACTGTGATTGTGGTTATTAGTAACAAATAAAAAATATATGTTAAAATTAACATCAATACGTACACGTCCATAACATCCTAAAGTTGTACTTGTCTTTGAGCTTAAGAAAGTTAAATCAAAAATACCCAGTTTAATAAATCTTTTTTCTTTCAGATTTTCGATCGTTACAAACTTGTTAAATTATACTTGAATACACACCATTTATTTGCTAACCGGCGAAGAATTGATTTATTATATCTATTCGGTTATTAATTCACAATTTATTATCGTTTATTCAGGCAGCTGCAGCTAAATAAATAATTTGGAAAATGAGTCGCTGTTGATCGTTCTAAACTTTTGTCAATACTCAAAGAAGATTATGGGTAGTAAAAAATCAATCAATACAGGTTTTCGTCTACAAACTTTATTAATTTACTGCTGGACGTGATTATTAATGTTAATTGTACTGAATTTTAATAAATAATGATTCATTAAATCAATCCCCTTTAAATAGTTAAACTTCAAAATTTCACTCTTAGCCATCGTATCCTACCTTTGAACTTCCATGCCAAAATTGAAGTCTTCAATAAGAATCAAACTCCTTCATTAAGAATGTACATCTTGGGTCGTGGAGGACTTTACGAATATACATTAAACGGACACAAAGAACACCCAGACTTAGAACAACAATTTGTGTATCACATAAAGTGGTGTCTCATATGGGATTTGAACCCACAACACTTGGCGCAGTAGAAAGCGGTGTGGCGACCGCTTCAACCACAAGGCCAACCGTACAGAGACCGAGTAATAAGTCTGTGAGTAGTAATCTAATAGTCTATATATGTATATATACATAAAAGTTACATACATGTCTTGGTCATATATGACGAGCAGAGACTATGTTCTTAGGTTGAAAGGCGGCAAAAACATTGAGTGGGCGAGTCACGGTGAAGAAATTTATTAATAAAAAATACACAACGCGTACATTATACGTTCATAATACGAGGTGTGTTCAAAAAGTATCGCGAATTTTGTGTATTTTCAAAAATTATTTATTTGTTCGTGAATATCTATTTTGTCCCCTTCAAAGTAATCCCCCTGAGATATTATACACTTGTGCCAACGTTTTTTCCAATCTTCGAAGCACTTGAAAAAATCCTTTTTTTTTGTATCTTGTTCAGCTCCTCCTTCGATGCCGTCTTTATCTCGTCAATCGTGGCGTACGAACTTGGACTTGAATCAAATAATTATTTTCGTGATTCAGTAAGTGAGCATTCTTTCTCTTTTCACTGTCTATGTTCTTTACTTTATGTGTCTTCAGATAAGATTGATATTGTTTTATGTTTTGGATTCGAAATTAATAAAAACTTCTTACATCACTTAACATAAATATAACATCTTACACACGACAGTGATTTGAAATTGGGCATTGTGTAACCTGCTGATAAATACATTGTTTTATGTACCTAATATAGATTAATTTTACTCAAACACAAAAACGATAATCATGCTCATTACACAATATTTGTTCTACGGCCTCTGGTTTAGCGGCCAAGAGTCACTAACCACTAGTCCAAAGGGCTCTTCGGTTTGTCAGAATAAATAATAATTAAGTCTGTAGTTATTAAAAGATGTTTCGAAAAAAAATACCACATTTTTATCGTTCAATACATTTAATTTTTGAGAATATTAATAACATTATAGCAATCATAGTCAAATATTATACATGATAGGTAAATATTAGGTCATTGATTAAGTATTTAATTGATGGGTGCCACTCACGTGTACTATGACTAATTTGAAATGTGACCCACTTTACCTTTGATTTCCTTCCTTTCACACCACTTTTCAGCAGTGCATGCGGTACTTAGGACTTTTGAAATAATCATTATGTAGCTACGTCAATACTGGTCGCAGATCTTTGAAATTTTTACCTTTATCATCACTGCAGTAGATAATAAAACATATTGGATAAACATAAAACAGTAATAATCATATTTTGAATCCATGCTCTCAAAACAAATTACAAGAAATATCTCACATATCACTGCAAGAGATAATTGTCTAAATAAATGACAGATAACAAGGTCGTTTTTTTATAGAAATGATTTACGCGATTATCAACCTTAATGTCTGTAAGAATGTAAGCAAATGGTGGGTCACGTTTCAAATTTATAGATAGTACATTTAGCACCTTTCATTAGTATTAGACTTAAGATGGATTCTAAACAACCGAACGACCACAGCCCGCCAGGAATGATCACCCCACCTGCTCGGAGATCTTCTCTTTGTGTTCGAGGGACACACAACCGTTACTCCACAACTCTATTGAAAACACTTCACAATAATATTCTGCACATTATTTCAAACGTAGATACTCTTTAGCCGAGCATGAACCAGATGAAATGGTAATCACGTGCAGCTACTCACTAAGTTAGTATTTAATATTATGTCTAAATATATACAGACTAGAACATTGAGATCAGTTTAATAATTATGACTAAGTACCATTATATAATAGGCTATTGGTTTATAGTTTTAATGTATTGCCAGCAATGAAAGTCAAATCAAAGTGAAAAATGATATAATTTTTAAAAATGGAGCGATTTTAAATCGTCATAACAAAATTAAAATCCATGTCTTAAAAATTAATTATTACAGGGTTGTTGATAAATATTTCTCGTTGGTGACCTTCGTTGCTGACCCTTTAACCAAAGATCTAATGCTAAACGGTATTAACAGTATTTATCCTATGATGTAACATTTAAAAAACCACTACAATTCTATTCTATTATGTCTTCATCTACGTCTGATGACTCGGCTTTTGTGTCATCGTCTTTGTTCTGCTCATTTTCTTTCATACCGTGCGTGTTGTGAATGTCTTCATATACCTTCTTAAGGTTCCTCATGATATATGATGTACCACACATTTTCCCTTGAGAATTAGAACTTGTATGGTCGAAATATTTTTCTGCATCTACGTTTCCCGAACGAACTGGCACGGAGAAGGCCGACAAATGCCGAGGACGTTGACCAAAGTCTCTACCTAACCTTTTATCTAGACCTGCCTCATCACGTGGTTCCTGGTTAGTCTCCATGCCTTCAGGTACCGCTCGCTTCCTATCATAAATGTGGCCGGATACACGTAGATCTATGAAAAAATTTAAAGGATCTACCCCAAATTGAGGATTGTACAGAGGCGGATACCACATCGGAGGTGGTGGTGGAAGAATTAAGTTTGACTGTGGGATAGTTGTGCCTTCAGCATTACGTCCAACGCAAGGAGAAGGTTTCGGAATTTCTTCTGTTCCTACGTCAACAAAGGAGGACTGTCGGCTTGGGGGCCCTGGACTATCTGTCGGTTTTGCCGGTTCAGTCTTGGGCGATAGCCTCCTAGGCGATGGCTCGCGTACTCTTAAATGTTTCTCTACAGTTAACTCTAATGGCACTTCTGGCCGCATCTCAGGTTCCTTTTTTTCTTCTTCTTGCTTTGGCCAATCTCGTCTCCAGTCGCTGTCGTTTTCCGCAAAGTACTTGTGTGACCGGCGCTTAAAACGTCGTTGATAATGAGGTGGTCTGCAACCGTGACGAGCATTGACGAAAGATCTGAGCATTTCGCTAAAGAAAAATGCATGCGGTTGTAATGGCAAAGCGCTGTATAGATAAGGTGGCGTCGCCGCTAATAGACGAGACACCAATTCTGTATTTCTCAGATCCCGTACATGTGTCTTCACTGGATTCTCAGTAGGTACTTTCTCTTCCTGCACGGAACTCATCCTGGAACAAAAGAGCTTTTTAAAACATACGTAAATAAATTTGTAAATGAACTCTCTGAACTCTGCCAGGAATTTCGCGATGAGAATGGGATGCGATTTGAATAGGGAGAGCGTTTTATAGAATTCGACTACGATATCGGAGCAAAAAATTTCTTAAATAAATATAAATCTAAAAATTTGGACTACATGACTAAACAGATATTTAATCATACTTTAAATAATATTGTTATCTGAGAAAGATATTCAGATCACATTTAAACTTAAGAGCAGGCATTTCTTAAAGGACATTGAGCCATATTTTATTTTTGAAGCCGTACGCTTGTGGAATGCATTGCCGATAAATATCAGGAAAGCAAAAACAGTCAACAGCTTTAAACTGGTTCAACAATTTTATAGGTCATAACTGATTCTGTCACGATTGAGGGTATGATATTTAGTATATTTTATTATTATAGTATATATAAATATATATATATAGATATATATATATGTATGTATGAGTGTATATATGTATGTATTTATCTGTGTATAAATGAATACATGCAGATATATGTATATGTGCCCGTTTATATTCATAAAAATTTAGATTTTTCTTTAAAATTATTTGCACCGTCAACTGCTACAGTCTCTCCGATACTTTTTGATCCATCCTAAGTTTGCCTGGAAGAGATTGCTTTTGGCAATAAGGCCGCCCTTTGTACATTATATTATATGTTGATCATGTATTCACTTAATGTTGTAAAAACGGTGTACAAATAAAGAGTTTTCTATCTATCGATCTATCTATACAGTATAATCAGAACACTAGAGCCAAATATAACGGGGGATTCACCCCAAGTCTGCATTCAAATATAGAATCTTTTTTTTGGTATCTGTGAGCTAGATATGTAGTGTGATTTATAATTAAATGTAAAGTGCAATTACTTACTACTTAGTAATTGCACTTAACATTTTTTACAGTTTTGTACTATCTGACAAGAAACTAAACAAAAGAAACAAAACCTGCCTTATTGACGGCCTGATGACACAGTGGTTAGTGTCGATCTGCTACGCCAAAGGTTGCAAGTTCGATTCTCGCTCCTATCAAAAATTTGTGTATATAAACAATTAATGTTTCATTAAGTCTATAACTCTGGGTTCTATGTGTGTTTACAAAAAAATATAAATGTGTCTTTATCAAAGGTTTAGATTCCATACTAAAATCTCGACTTGGGTTACCAAGGTTCTGTTTCAAATCAAGTCTTGTTTTATTAATATTTAAAGTAACTCTATCTTGGGGTAGTCGGAGGTTGTAAAAGCTGTAAAAGTCTGAACTGAGCGCGATGAAACACAGCGGAACACTGCTGGGCCGGTGATTATCGCGACTCGTCCACGAACAATGCGTCCGACGCTATTATGTCTAAGTACTGCATTTGTGTTGATGAGATACCCGCTATGATGTACTTGAAAAGGATAGGTTTATACATAAGTATAACTTTAATACAGATCTTCTTTTTGATAGTTGCCGTTCTCCTAGTGAAAACTTCGTAAAGTATTCGTTTTAAATTATTTGACTCAACTCTTGAAGCATTGACTCATAATGTTCTGTTTAGTGGTATTTTTATGTTGTCAAAGTCAATGTTTTTCTTTCGTTCTCGCTTTTTAGATAATAATAATAAGTGTTAAGATTACTTGAACCATTTTCAACGGGTAGCTCCGATTCAAGCGATAAGTCTATGTCCCTACCTTTCCTAATGAAATGCAAGTAGTTTTTATACTTTAGGTGATACCAGCTTTAACCGGAGTAGTATAGATACAAAAAACTAAACTAACGCACAAAAAAAAACAAAATCAGAACACTAGAGCCGTTTCAAAAATGGAACAAAACACTGTCCAATTTAAAACATGTCTACCGGTTTGTCGTTGCACTGCACCGGTGATATAGTGACGGTCTGACGGTTTACATTCGCAATGTTGGTTCGTCTGTCGACATCGATTTTTCAGCTCATCGGTGTTTTATTGCCAATATTCGAATGACGATACATCCGTATTTCAAGCTCGTTGCAGATTTGTTTTTGGATTCCTTTTCGATTCGATTCAAATTATGTTCTAACAGAAAATAATTTGAATCTTTTCTGGATGTTTTTTTTTACTTAGATGTTTATTTTTAATTAAACTCACACACGGTTTGAACATTTACTAAATGCTCAAACCACTTTCTTCGGTATATGACTGAAATATACATTTAAGCCCGTTTTTAAGTAGGTATGTAATGTTTTCTTAAAGTTCCTAATTATTTTTGCCAGATTTATCAAACACTAAATGTTATAAAGCAGTTATAGTAATACTCTTAACTCCATGGTAAACAGAATAGAGAACAAACCTTCGTTTTATCTGCCAGAAAAAACAGGCTGTACAAAATAAAGAGTATTTAATCATTTCTTACGATCTTAATTGTAAGATATTTCTTAGAAGCATTCGGTGTTACTTTCAGTGAGTATATCTGTACCTTCTATTAGGGACGCACCTACTAAAATTCTGTTCTAAATGGTTTTTACTCCTATTTCTTTTTTCACAGGTATATTTATTTCAACTTTAGTTCATTTAAAAGTGCTACCTCTTCTACTTGTATCAGTAAAAGTCAACATAAAACTATAAAAGTAAATAATTATTTCCCCAATATTTTGTAATACTAACAAGTACAGAGAGATGATCAGAACCACATGAGAAATTAATTAAAACCTCTAATCTATTAATCGCAACTTTACACAAAGAGTAACTCACAAAGGAGTTCTCACTAACTGTGGGATAGAAATTAAATGTCATATTACCATATCAGTGAGTTTGAAGTGAAAGCGATCCATCGGATTTGCGACAATAAAGAGTAGGCGTGGGGTGTGGGGGAGGCTGTTCACAATAAATTCAGAGTGGTGTATCTCTATTCAAACAGTTGATACGGAGCGTGAAGCGGGATGAAATCTTACGTAGGTACGCGACGATGAGCAAACATGACGGGGGATTCACCCCAAGTCTGAATTCAAATGTAGAATCCTTTTTTTTTAATTTTGATATCTGTGACCTAGATATTTTTTTAGTGCGATTTATAAATTATATGAAAGTGTAATTGGTGGACAACTTTAGCCGTTGATATTTGGTACTGTCTGACTAGAGCCTTATAAAAGAAAAACTGCCTGCCTTAATGGTGGCTTGATGACGCAGTGGTTTGAATAACGGACTGCTACGTCAAAGGTTGGGTTTGATTCCCGGTCATGTCAAATATTTGTGAACATTAACAATAAATTTTTCATTAGGTTGAGATTTTCTTTGTATGTTTACAAAAAAGTATAATTTTTTTCTTTATCGATTATCTACATTCTATACTTAAATCTCGTCTTGGTTTGGGATATGGTGGCATCATGTGAATGTAAAAATATAGAAAATATATATTCTGTAGAAAAAATACATAAACAGTACTTCAAAGCGGATCAAATTGAATCGATTCAGGTAGGTGCAAACAGAGTTATTACAGTAGACTTCAGGTAACTTTTTTCACAAATATACACTTACAAATATTGAAACTCAAAATCATAGAATTAAGAGAATCTCTTATCGTGTATTTTTAAATGTAATTTTTATTATTAGTAAATATTATTTAAATTGTTCTATAGAAAATTTTTCAATTACACACACACATCTACATTACCCAGTCAAATCGTAGACAGTCTTGAGAAAATCGCTGCGCAAGTGTCTACGTTAATGCTACGAAAAACACTGACCAAATTGAAGTCATTATTTTGAAAACAAACACCGTGATTATTCATGAATAGCAAGCACTACGTATCGTGTAAGCACTATTCACAACTCAAGTACCAGAATTGTATACCTAGGTACAGGTAAAAAGGGAAAAAAATCCCTTATGCATGTTATATTCAAACGTATACATTTATACTAGTAATATTTCGATGTGTTATTTAACATACAATTTAATTTGAAAAGTTTCAAAAAGAAATAAAAAATAAAAAGCTATATATCAAAAGGTTTAAACTATAGTAATGGCTGTCTAAATATAAGCCTACAGTAACGTCAAGTCGGTAAACTAAATTAAACACACGAGTTGCCAGCGAAAAAAATTCAAAGCCTTTATAAAAGTACATAAAATATTCAATTAGGCGGCTCACAGGCGTCGCGTGGATTTTAGCGACAAATTCACTGTTAAAAACCACAATGTTTAAAAAATGTAACGCGCTCATAGCAAATGTGACCTTATCTACTTGTAATAAGAATCTTCAAGTGGTGCTGGAAACGATAAATAATATGATTGTAGAGGTGTTTCGTCACACGGCAGCGAACGTTAATTTCCATATTAAAACCTTCACAAAGGAAGCAGATTCAAAAACCGCTCCGCGGGCGGTGAAAGAGTCTGTAGGGATTTATGAAATGGATAGACGCGGCAATATTTAGGTAACGCTATGAGATATTATAGAGTGTAAAAGTACTTACCGTATACGTAAATACATACAAATACTCTCGTGTTACAATTGCGGTTACTAGTATCTTATAATAATTATAATTACGGCAATACAGCAAAATGCAAAACATATTGAACTTTAATCTTAATGACCTATACTTTACAAATAAGGAACTCTATAAACCCATTTAAAAATACTACATATCTTCCCTGTTTGTAAACGCTCATAAACAGTATTTTCTTTTTCATTTTATTATTTACTCAAAAAAAAAACAATATACGACGTAAACGTCTAGTTTATGCCCAATTTCTTTGCAAACAGATTATATTAAATAAAACTAACATTATTATATTTTTGAAACTTTTATGAATTAAAAACAGGCTTAGAAACTTGTCCATTTTATAAGGTACCTATTTAAATCCATAACGGGCTTTAGTAATTCAAACTATAAAAATAGTTTAATGTTATAAAATAAGTAAACTTGTTATACGATGATATAAAGAGGGGCTCCTTTTTTTAAAAGTAGTAGTACAAAATAAATGTCTATCTCATAAATTTCTCAACTGCCACCTTTAAAAAGCACACTCAAATCTTTTATACAGCTAGAACGCAAACAATATTGCGCGCAGATACCGTCGGGGTATGATAATCGCGTCAAAACGCACGTGAAGTGCCTTCGTTGGGGAGTAGGGGTGCAGAAGTGGGGGTCTAGGGGGGTAAGCCGATGACGGCTTTAAAACGTGCAGATTATCCAACCAACTGTACTTTAGACGGTATGATTTATTGTCGTTTTATTATACTGGAATTAATTTCTTTATCTATACATTTAATAAAACTGCAATAGATCTGTACATTAAAAGATTTTGAGGAGAAACAAGTCAAGAGCATCGTTATTTAAAAAAATTGTCTACTTTTCTATATGTTTATGTGCGCTAATCTCAGGAGGGGCTTTACCAATTTAGATGCAGTACTCACCAATGTAATGTGATTAACTACATTTATAATTTTTGTGTTTTTTTTTTAATTTAAGGTATTATGTCAAAGAAAAGCTGCCAATACAAGAGCGGAGATGCAAAATAGCTAGATAGTACAATATATATTTTTAAGCCATCTCAGAGTTGTCGGTGTAGACCAATATCCTCACTCACTCGATGTTAACTATAAAAAAGAATAAAATAAATAATTAACACCTATTTTTGAGAGGTTGTAGTATAACTCTGATCCAAACAAAACGTGGCAAAACGTGATTCTCCCACGCTAAAGAAAAAGTACAAGGTTCCATGTAATTTTGCCTCTTTAGAAGTTTTATTTAAATAGTAATGAATGAAAGTGCACTCTTGAAGAGAAATAATATCTTACCCTAGTTGCCTGAAGGAGATTGTCAATAGTAACAAGGATTTTGGATTTTGTTTTACACTGAGTGTACTGTAAAGATGATATCTTAATATGTACCTATTACAAACCTCAAAACAAAATAACTCTCAAAACGAAAACTCTCAAATTCATAAATAAAAGAAACCTACTATCGGTTTGTATTCGCATCGAACCCGGAACCACGGCACACTAATCAAGCCGTCAAACCAACCAGAAAGCTGAATGTACCCAATTTCCTAACGAGATCCATCTCTAGATAACGGTTGTATTAAATCGAGAGCGAATGAAAGTACGACGAATGAGTGAATGTAATGATGCATGAATGAACGATCGAGGATGATGTCGACGCGTTTTTTGAGGGTGTGGTACAATATTTTGTATATTTTGTCATGTATTGGAACATGTCTGTCTTGGTAAAAATGATTTGGAAAATTACTGAAAGTGTGTTCACTGATATATACGTACGTTCAAACATAATTTGAAAACAATTGAGTATGTATATGTTGAGTACAATTTTTGTTAAAATAATTGTGATGCCATTATGTGGTTGGTAACGGAATAAATACACAGATTGTTACACTTCTATTTATCCCAAAGACCGTGATATTAGAACTGAATCAAAGGAGCAAACGACGCTATACAACTGCACTGTAAAGAAATGACAAACTCGACATAAACTGTATTCCAAACCGTGTGGCTAGCTTAGTATAATAGGCTTAAATCGCCTTTCTAAGATGATACCTGTTTCCACCAGTGGCCTATTTAATGCTGTTGATGATTATGATGTAAAATGCGATGATTATGACTTTTGGGTTCAATAAAAAGAAAAGGGAAGATAAAAGAAAATATTGAAAAAGTACTTTAAAAATTATACAAACTATCATTATGTGTTTATTTTTGTACCTATATTATATATTAGTTTTAAATTTCTTAGTGCTAGTCACTGTTAAATTTTACTATATAACTATTAAATGTTACTCAATAATCTTCGTAAAGGGGAAAATATGAAAAGATATTATTTGGATACTATTTAAGAGACCATCGGGTTTCTGCGAGATTCGGGGTTCCTTTCGTGAGGTATATTATAGCTCCAGACAGTAGACCTATTGGTGATGGACGTTTAGATCATGAATTTAATTCAATAATACATCAACCCCTGTTTTCCTCGTTAGAGTTCGAATGGGTTCACAGTAAGTGAACATCACATAACTAAAACAAAAGAAACTTCTTTTCTGTAATCGGTTTTAGGTCCTTCTTCTTCTTCAGCCTAATGCAGTCAACGAAGGCCTCCCCTAAAAAGCGCCAACCATACCAATCCGCAACTACCGCCAGCCACTTTCCTCAAGTTGTCGATCCATCGTGCCACTGGGCGCCCTACGGTTGCCTAATCATAGTCTCCACTCTAACACTTGTCGGCTCCAGAGACCATCAGGCCGCCTGGAGACATGACCGGCCCACTTCCACTTCAGCGTGCTGATCCTCCATGCGATATCGGTTACTCTAGTTCTCTTTCGAACTCGGTTTCAGGTTCACTGAGTATTTATTATGTCTAATATTAAACATAAGTTAATTCCACACTCGACTGAAATTCAGTAATTGTGTGTGTTTAGCGGCATATTAATGACATCGTACCGTCTTCCCTCTTTGTAATCAAATAATTTTAATGAGGTGTGATTTTAAACATTATCATATATGTTATAAATAAAGCGTATTATGTTGTTATTATTATGTTAATGTTACTTACGCATGGAGGGTTTTGCCCACAATCACAACGTTGAATAGCCGGGTTGGAACGAAGGATGGTCAAACCAAGTAGCGTCAAATAGGGAATATGCATTTTTTTTTATTTCTTATATAAGCTTGAAAATAGGCCAACTAATTTTTCAAAGTGGAATTTAAAACTGCCTAAATTTGAGCTATTCAAACGCTGCCATTTTATGCGCGCTTTTAACACGACCAATGACGTCATTGTCATTTCATGTTTGTTTACTATAGTGTTTCAGTTACTTTATGCTTTTTTCGATTTTGATTGCTAAAAAAATCATGGAAGAAGTTAATTTTTCTCATAAACAGTAGTAAGACAGTATGAATTTCGACGTCCATATTTTCGATGAAGTGACTCCCTTAATTTTCACTTCTTATTTAGTATTTTTTGGATTTAAATATTCACTAAAAATACCTTTTAAGTATATTATAAAGGCAACAAAAAAATTCATGCATATTCTCTATTGGAGAAGCTTATGTCCAGTAGTGGCCTGCATAAGACTGATATTAACTGATATACATATCTCTACGGCCCTACACGTAAATTTCAAATTTATTATTTTATATTTAAATTCAGTAAAATTCAATATCTTGTAGCGTATTTTACATTTTATTTTACTTACCTCCCTCAACGCCGGCTAATAATAATAAAAGCGTTATCGTATCTCTATACAATGGCACATTGTCGTTTACATTCCGTCAAAGCATTCTACCATCATTTACGAAACAGAGTAATGAACACGTTATGGATGTTCCAAATCTGCTTGCCTGTTACCTGCCTGCTTTCACGGCTAGATTCTTGAATCAATTTCAATGAAATTTGGCATGAAGATACTTTGACATGCTGGTGGAGCTGCGGGTAAAATCTGTTCTAATACCACGCCAGGGGCATTATGTAATAACATTCAACAGGGAGATTAATAATGACGCACCTAAAACTGCATATAAAAAATATCGAGAAACACGTTAACACTAAATATTATTTTATTATTAAAAGTNAGTGAATGTAATGATGCATGAATGAACGATCGAGGATGATGTCGACGCGTTTTTTGAGGGTGTGGTACAATATTTTGTATATTTTGTCGTGTATTGGAACATGTCTGTCTTGGTAAAAATTATGTGGAAAATTACTGAGAGTGTGTTCACTGATATATACGTACGTTCAAACATAATTTGAAAATCTGTTGAGTACAATTTTTGTTAAAATAATTGTGATGCCATTATGTGTGTGGTAACGGAATAAGAACACAGATTGTTACACTCCTATTTATCCCAAAGACCGTGATATTAGAACTGAATCAAAGGAGCAAACGAAGCTATACAACTGCACTGCAAAGAAATGACAAACTCGACATAAACTGTATTCCAAACCATGTGGCTAGCTTAGTATAATAGGCTAAAATCTCCTTTCTAAGATGATACTTATTTCCACCAGTGGCTTATTTAATGCTGTTGATGATTATGATGTAAGATGCGATATTTATGACTTTTGGGTTCAATAAAAAGAAAAGGGAAGATAAAAGAAAATATTGAAAAGGTACTTTAAAAATTATACAAACTATCATTATGTGTTTATTTTTTGTACCTATATTATATATTACTTTTAAACTTCTTAGTGCTAGTCACTGTTAAATTTTACAATATAACTATTAAATGTTACTCAATAATCTTCGTAAAGGGGAAAATATGAAAAGATATTATTTGGATACTATTTAAGAGACCATCGGGTTTCTGCGAGATTTGGGGTTCCTTTCGTGAGGTATATTATAGCTCCAGACAGTAGACCTATTGGTGAAGGACGTTTAGATCATGAATTTAATTCAATAATACATCAACCCCTGTTTTCCTCGTTAGAGTTCAAATGGGTTCACAGTAAGTGAACATCACATAACTAAAACAAAAGAAACTTCTTTTCTGTAATCGGTTTTAGGTTCTTCTTCTTCTTCGGCCTATTGCCGTCCACTGCTGAACGAAGGCCTCCCCTAAAAAGCGCCAACCATACCAATCCGCCACCACCGCCAGCCATTTTCCTCAAGTTGTCGGTCCATCGTGCCGCAGGGCGCCCTACGGTTGCCTAATCATAGTCTCCACTCTAACACTTGTCGGCTCCAGAGACCATCAGGCCGCCTGGAGACATGACCGGCCCACTTCCACTTCAGCGTGCTGATTCTCCGTGCGATATCGGTTACTCCAGTTTCAGGTCTCAGGTTCACTGAGTATTTATTCTGTCTAATATTAAACGTAAGGTAATTCCACACTCGACTGAAATTCAGTAATTGTGTGTGTTTAGCGGCATATTAAAGACATCGTACCGCCTTCCCTCTTTGTAATCAAATCATTTTAATGAGGTGTGATTTTAGCATTATCATATATGTTATATATATTTAGTATATTATGTTGTAATTATCATGTTGATGTTACTTACGCATGGAGGGTTTTGCCGAACGAAGGATGGTCAGACCATACTTGGTTTGACCATCCTTATATGCATATTCCCTATTGGAGAGGCCTATGTCCAGTAGTGGACTGCAGAAGACTGATATTAACTGATATACATATCTCTACGGCACTACACGTAAATTTCATATTTATTATTTTATATTATATTCAGTAAAATTCAATATCTTGTAGCGTATTCTACATTTTATTTTACTTACCTCCCTCAACGCCGGCTAATAATAATAAAAGCGTTATCGTATCTCTATACAATGGTACATTGTCGTTTACATTCCGTCAAAGCATTCCACCATCATTTACGAAACAGAGTAATAAACACGTTATGGATGTTCCAAATCTGCTTGCCTGTTACCTGCCTGCTTTCACGGCTAGATTCTTGAATCAATTTCAATGAAATTTGGTATGAAGATACTTTAACATGCTGGTAGAGCTGCGAGTAAAATCTGTTCTAATACCACGCCAGGGGCATCATGTAACAACATTCAGGGAGATCAATAATGACGCACCTAGAACTGCATATAAAAAATATCGAGAAACACGTTAACACTAAATATTATTTTATTATTAAAAGTACAATTTTATACCCTGATCAAAAATGATGAAGTAAATTTCATTTGTGCCCATCGATTTCAAAATTTTAAACAGTCAGAGATTCTCAACCATTACCACAGACAGTGTAATAAATAATTTATTTTCCATTACAGTAAAATTAAGTGAGCGGTAGGGATATTCACTGAACATCGATATACAGAATTCACTTGATTTTTGGCATACGATACTTCGGATTAATTCGATAATTTGACAAATATTTGTTATTAGGTCGTATATAATTTTTTCGTAGCATCCCAACTGTATGTTTGCGAATACATTTTTAAATCTAAAAGCAAGAATTATACGCATATCATGCTCGGTCTAGGCGTAAATTGGAGGTATTTTATTGTCTGTATTATTTTTATTGTCTTTTTAACGCGTTCGTTTTCACTAGTATCACTAATTCCATCAAAGCTTCTATCTGTTCATCCTGGAAAGTGTCTATGAAATTATTATACAAGAACGCTTAAATTTTCTTTTAAGTGTAATGTTTTGCGATACTGACTGACTACGGTCAAGAGAACTCTAATAACTTTATATTCCTGACAATGTTCATCTATGTTCGTAAATAGTGCGTGGCTACATTCAGAAAGTTGTTATTATATTCTTTGCGATTATCTGCGTACAATTGTGCTTAACATATGGTCATCGACATAATCCTATGGATTAGTAAGCTGAAGTGGCAGTGGGCTGGCCATATTTTCTGTTGAACCGATAGCCGTTGGGGTTAAAGTGTTCTTGAGTGGAGACCGCGTCCTAAGGCCAGGTGGAGAGATGACTTGCGCAAGAAAACTGGCAGGAGCTGGATGCGAGTAGCCGAGGATCGAACTAAGTCGTGTGCTATTCGAGAAGTTTTAGTCCAGCAGTGGACTGCGGAACTACTTAGTATATCCTTTATAAAAGATCAGATTACTAATTGAAAAAAAGAACCCGTTAATTTAATATTATAAATATATCAATCAATTTTTTTTTATAATGTAAGGGCAAACGAGCAGACTTATTGACTCATGGTAAGTGATTACCGCCGCCCATAGACACTCGCCACACCAGAAGCGTCACAAGTGCGTTGCCGGCCTTTTAAGGAGGAGTACGCTCTTTTGAAGGTTTGAAGGTTCTATTGGTCCGGGAATACCACAGGCGACAGTTTAATCCACAGTTTTGTTCTGCGAGGCAGAAAGTTCCTGGTTTTTAATGGTTAAGATATTCATTGTACCTATTTATATCAAGTTCATTGATGGAAATTTGAATTTGAATTACATTTGAACCTGAAATGTCACAATTGAAAACACGAAAAAGTACTATTTTAAATGTGAAATGGACGTTATAAACACATTAAAATTTAGGTTTAAAATAAGCAAATATTTATTTGCCTCCTCCACTTTCGATATTCTTATTTCGATAAGCGTTGTATTCGTTATTCAGTCCCGTGTAGCGGTTTCTTTGTGTCGTCAAGCAATAAAGGTACATGCTACAGAGCTACGTACTACGCTGTAGACAACGTAGTCTGAATAGCGAAGTCGCTTTTCATTGAAAATAAGTATTTTTACAGAAAAATATGATCAATAGTATTTGTATGGTAAAAATTGAAAAATCAACATAAAACCCCATTATAGGTTTGAATACTTGTCAGATTTATTACCTTTTTTATGTATGGCCGTTCCAAAATTACTCTACTCTGCCTGATGGAAAGCATCAGCAGAATCCAAGAGTGGTGGTCACCATACTCATTGCGAATGCAGACAATGCAGCATAATGACCTACACTAGGCCGTCCAGTGATACTTCTACATGATTGGGCCTCCGACAATATTGGTTATATTGGTTGATATTGGCTTTCATTCGATTAGTCAGTGTTTAGATTCGATTAGTCTTGGCACGTAGAATATATTCTTGTGTCCCAAATTCAGTAGAGTAATTATACATTTTCGGGGCAAGTAGTTTTAATAATATACTCGATACAATACGTAGATAAACAACACAAACTTCCGCGATAAACAAACGCACATCTAAAAATAAATTAGTCATTTATGTGTCTAGGTGAGCGCCGCGGCTTTACCCGCGGTATAACTTCACCTGCAAGTAACGCCACGGGTCGAATCAATTTCTTTTTTAACCATTTTTAATCGAAACCATTATCACATCCTGAGGAAAGAAACAAAAACAACATTGAAACCGTTTCAGCAGTTTAGACGGAGCTTAGTCACATAGACACGCACATAATAATATATATAAAGAAATGAAAACAATATTTAATAAAAAAAAACTTCGCATTCAAAAATCGAAAATATATTCTTATTTCAAAAATAACAAATCAAATACCTTTACATCCCCGTTGCGTTGGATTTAAAAAAATACTCGAACTAATGGGTTATCGTATTGGGAGTATCGTGTTTCAACAGTATGTCACATAGCGACACAAAACACGCAAACTCACTCCAACCTATTTAAATATCTCGCTTCGTGTGATACAGGAGCGTTGCGAGATTTCACAGAATCTATTTTGTATACAATGAGTGTGTTCAATGTTACACTTCAGTTGTGCATAACTAGATGTTATTTATGTCAGTATATTTCACAAATTCTAGAGGTTTATTTCGAAATTCGAAATTCAACCATTTGAAAACCAATCAATTTAGCGGCATTATCAACTATTTACAGGACCCCTTTAGCTTTATTTACCCATATTCCTGTTTCTTAACGCGTAATTGTTTCATTATCATCATCAGCGATGATGTGATTGGTTCGTTTTCAATTTTTGTGATGTCATATTCCTGTCCGTTCGTGACAGAATACACTGGATTTATTGGTAATGATTTAATCATAACTTTTAAAAACCAATCAATAAAAAGAAAGTTTAGGTAATGACTGGTGCATGGAACTACCAGTATAAAGTGTTTGAAACACTAGACTTTTGTGAACTGTAAACCCCTGTTACATGGTTTAAAAGTGTATTTTCGTGTAAATACTTAAAGCCATAGATACGTTTCTTGATTCCATAGATCATTGTCTGTACATTGCAACACATATATTTTATCTGTTAATGGTACTTTTTTTAACTTTACAGACTTTTACACAAACTAGTAATTATTCTAAACTTTGTGCTTGCTTATTTAAAGGTGTATTTTTTCAATGATATGTCTATTTCCTGAAAACTAATTAACTAAACGCTTAAAGAAAATGCACTATTTTTTTTTCGGACATCTAACACACAACGCCATCTAGTCCCAAACTAAGCAGAGCTTGTATTATGGGTACTAGATAACTGATATTAATACATAAATACTTTTTTTTGTAAATACATACATATTATGCATAGAAAACACCCAAACTCCGTAACAAATATTTGCAGATCATACAAACATTTGGTCCGACCCAGGATTCGAACCCGAGACCTCATGGACAGCAGTCACGTACGCTACCACTGCGCCGCAACCACTATATTACTGTATAAAAGAACTGCAGACATAAAACGAAGCTCAGAACGATGTTCCCATGATCACAAAATTCATTCTAATACACTGTTTCAAGTAGGTTGTCTGGAAGTGAGTACCAGTCTGGCGTAGATCCACCAAATCTAATGAGCAAACATGGAGCGAACGAAATTGAGTCTTCGTTTACTTTGGCGGTTTACGTGCTTATGTACACACGGGGCTGAATATTTAACAGATACCACACAAAGATCAATTTATTAATTTTACTGTCAGTTACAAAATGAACGTAGTTTTCCAGATATAAAATATTTATGAATTTTAAAAATATTTACTGAAATCTTCCCAAGCGAAAGATAAAAAAATGTTCGTGTCTCTAAAAGCTTTATGCAACGTATCCGCTAGGATCTCGCGACAATAGTGTGCGGCGACGACGCGGGAAGTGCTTCAAGCGAGCTTTGTTTTCCTCTTCTACAGCACCGTGATGCATGGCATGTGCACCGGGTGTTTGCTTCTGTGACGTGAATAGTCCCGGAAAACTTTTAAATTCATGCTGAATTGTTTATAAAAGTGTTTATCATTTTATTTGTTTTGATGTGATTGAAGATTTTTTGAATAAATATTAACGTCTAGAAGGTACGTCTTAAAATTAATGAATAATAAACTCCAGGAGCGTAATTTATATTTGTTTCTATTTGCAATTTTTTAGGATCAAAATTTGCTTCATCTATCTAATAACAAATAAGCAGGGAAAAAGTATAAAGACCGTTTATCTATACAAATAAATAAAAGTAGAATGTCTGTTTGTAATATTAAAATAAGCGCTTTACTAAATATTTTATATTTTTGTCTGTCTGTCTATTTGTTCCGAGTAGTCTCTGGAACGGCTGAACCGATTTTGACGGGACTTTCACTGGCAGATAGCTGACGTTTTAAAGAGTAACTAGGGCTAGCTTTTTTTCTATTAACTTCGCCCCGCGGCGTTACTTGCGGTTCCAACAATAACCGCGGGGAAAACCGCGGGGCGGGCGACATTCCATTGCACATGTCTTAAATATAATTCAGGCATGACAATGGGAAGCCTCCTTCACTCGATGGAGGATGTCTAGGGGTGGTATAATGAAAGAGATCACCATAATGACGTTTTAAAATGGTTGCTAGGATTTTGAACTTGAATAACACATGAAGAAACATTCTGTTGATCCCCTTTTCGGAGGGGAGTTATGAAGACGAGTGAAAACCACTTCTTTTTTTATGAAAAATAAGTATCAAAGGTACATTATTAAAGGTCATCTAATGGTAATAATATTTGGTTATAGTTGTGTAGTACTTATTTCACTGCTGTTCTTTTCTCTCATTAGAGCTGAGGAGCTAACACTCTAATGACAGATTTGTTGTTATTTAACTGTCTTATCAAATATACAAAGACGACACAAGATTTAGGTGGTCCGTTTTTTCTTTTTTCGGAATACGTTCCCCATTTCATGTTATACACATTTTTTTATATTTTTTATCATTAATTTCATGACGACGAAGACTCGAAGACTTAAGATTTAAAGACTATAAATACTTGACTTTTTTTTAATAATATATACGTTTATTTCTTGTCATTAACAACCCATAATGTCCCACTGCTGGACTCGGGTCTCCTCTCAACAGAGGGTTAAGGCCATACGTCCACACACTGGCCAAGTGCGGGTTGGGGACTGGCAAGAATACGTTGTGGCTACGAATCTGGCCGTTGGATGTTTTTAAGTCGCCGAAGGCTTCCAACTAAGCTTCACGACTATTATCGTAACAACTGGGACCGACTGCTTAACGTGACCTCCGAATCACGGAGACGCTCATGGTACCATGCCACCAGCGGTCACCCATCCAGGTACTGACCGCGCCGTCGTTGCTTACCCTAGGCTATTGTTTCCAATCACCGAGTGCAACTGGGCTATGAGCGCCTCCGTAATAGTTTTGTTTGACTGCCGCTTATGATTTCTTGTCACAATATAGCATACATTACATTTAAAAATAGATATGTATATAATCCTTTTTAAAATACTGTGAAAGACTGGCGCCTAAGCTAAGATCGGGATTTGTATTTCAGGACTAATTGGCACAAATTACTGATCCGGCTGGTTAGCATTTCATTGAAAGAAGAATAATAATAATAATATAATAATAAATATTTCGGACATCTAACACACAACGCCATCTAGTCCCAAACTAAGCAGAGCTTGTATTATGGGTACTAGACAACTGATATGAATACATAAATACTTTTTTTTTGTAAATACATACATATCATACATAGAAAACACCCAAACTCCGAAACAAATATTTGCAGATCATACAAACATTTGGTCCGACCCAGGATTCGAACCCGAGACCTCATGGACAGCAGTCGCGTACGCTACCACTGCGCCACCGAGGCAGTCAAGAGGACACAACATTTATTGTATTCTGTGATATATTCAAACCTTATTCTTCAAATTGATTTTTTTATATATGACAATTGGACATATGTGCATCGTTTTGCATCAATAACCCCAATCAATATTTATTTATCTATACTACACATAAATCATAAGCGACACTCAAACATAACTACTACGCAAGTGCTACGAACACTACATTATGCTACAGACATTAAGTATTTGATTGAAGGGTGGGGAAACTTAAGATTTAATTGTCTTTATGTACCGATCGACGGTTGGCATGGTGGTATAAGTGGTCGCCACGCTACTTTTTACTGCTCCAAGTGTTGTGGGTTTAAATCCCACATGGGACAACACTTTGTGTGATCTATATTTGAGTCTTTGTGTCCGTTTCTTATATATTGGTAAAATCCCCCGCGACACATGATGTATATTCCTGATGCGGGAGTTGTATTATGAAAAAAAAGCCCTAAATCTTAATACTAGTAATTTCACATCAATAGTTTTTAAAATTCTATTTCTAGACATGAGCCTCTAGGGTCTAGTATATCTCACTGTCCGGACAGGTCGTTAGAGGTTTTATGTCAAGTTTTACTTCTCTTTGTAAACCTGATATCGTACGTAGTTTTCCCCGTAGTTGGATTTATCAAAAGATATTTTTAAATTAAGAATTTAAATTTCATTTATTAGATACTTACCAGCCAGCCGTTGAACACAATTAGCGTTACGCTCAGACAAAAGGGAAGCGTTGTAAGCGATGACAATTCAGAATACCTTCAAATCTCATCTGCAAATATCTGGAGTAAATCTTAATCCGTCCCCTGCACCCTGGGTGGGCACTCCCCTTGCTTTTGTCTACCGCTAATAACGTGATTTTAACCACTACACAGAGAAACCACAGTATTCAAACATTGTTGACTGCCTCGGTGGCACAGTGCGACTGCTGTTCTTCTCGGGTTCGATTCCTGGGTCGGCTCAAATGGTTGTATGATCTACAAATGTTTGTTTCGGAGTTTGTGTGTTTTCTATGTATGGTATGTATGTATTTACACAAAATATATATATATGTATTTATATCAGTTGTTTAGTACCCATAATACAAGCTCGGCTTAGTTTGGGACTAGATGGCGTTGTGTGTTAGATGTCCGAAATATTTATTTATTTATTTTATTTATTGTTACACTTACAGTTTACAAGTGACTAGTTATAAGATTTTTATTATTTAATCTTCATCAAAAATATCATTCTATAGTACACTATGTTGTAAGAACGTTATTGGCTCGTTGCTATTTTAAGGCAAAGTTTTGAAGGAGGAAACATTTGTTGTATATGGTATAATTACTTCAGTTTTCTCATGAGTTTTATAATAGGAAAAGTGGGATGGAAGAAAAGAAAGTGTTATATTTCTGAAATACCTTATCAGAATTGACATGAAATCTGCTTTAAAAATTTTACAAACACAGTGCTGTGTGTTGATACTAGTTGAAACTGAGTCGAAAATAAATTTTTGAACCTTAACTTCTGCTCATTGTCTATGATGTAAGACGGCGAAAGACATCACAGATATTAATGTAATGGGTCCTTAAGACACAAGTGCCCGCGGCGAGACTGTTGACATACGCCGGTGACTGGCGCAGATTTATCTCATGGTATTGTCCGATATGTACCCTGTCGTCCCTGCTCCAATTTTGAATATGGTGATTTATGAATTTGACAGTTGGGCGAGTAGATAAAATATTAATATCGGGTACAAAGTTAAGAAGGTATATATATATATATCACGAGAAGGATAGGTACTTCTATATCTATGGATTTCCATAGATTTTGTAAAGTTTCTACACGTAAATAAACAGATCGTATATAATAATCATATCAGAAAGTCCTACGATTAGAGGGCTAAACAAGTAATGTAATATTAAAAAAAACCTGACTGCGTATCATTTTTTTTATTTTGTCTTTGTTTTAATTTTGAATTTTTAACCAGTGTCACTCTCACGACTAAGACGAATCTGTTGACACCACTCACATAAAAATACGACAAGCCGTTTAGGCTCTAGGGCGTGCCAAAGAAATATACATACCTTTACACATACGAAAAACATAACCCTTTTCTTTCGCAGTCGAGTAAAAACGAAGCACAAGAAAACGCAGTAATAGACCCAAAAGTAAATTATAGTAAGTACCTACACTACTTCGTTAACAGCCTTTAACAGTCCACTGTTAGACAAAAGCCCGTACAATAAACGCTATGAAATAATTCCGGATTAAAATTTCAATATGCCTTCTCAAGTTTTCCTTATAGAAAAACAACCATCTTTAGGTACTTGTTGATCATTCCCCCAAGAAAATAATCAACCCTATTCCCCCGCAACTCGTCGCCAAGAATTTATTGCTGAGCCATAAATATTAAAAAGTTGGGCGCATAAATCTCTGGTTTTATTAATAAAGGCCCGAGCAAAGAGGTAAGTTTGCACAATGACGTCATATGCTGCGGCAATATTCTTGGATTTTAACTGTTTCTTAGTGATAAATCAAAAAATATTTATGCAGGTGTAGTAGTTGTATTGGTGTATTGTAAAAGTGATTGCGTTTAGACATTGCATTTTAAGCTTTTGACTTGTAAACCTTAATTAAAGTCTTAGTGCGAAGCATGTACTCAGATTAGCATTCACTACAAATTGACAGCCTTTAACAGTCCAATGCTGAACCTCTCTTTAGCAAGTAGGATTAAAAAATTAAAGAAATATTTATAATTATTAAGTAATCATAAATATACAATATTGACTCTAACGACACGAAACTATAGTGACCGGAATTATTTAAATCTAATAATTAAGTCAATGCTTCTTTATAGTATTTAGAGGAATATATTTAAATCGTAGCGCAAAATAACATATAAAATCTTATATCAGTAACTAAATACTAACAGTAAACAAAAGCAACAACAGACTTGTATTGTTTGGGAGATCGCAATAGAGATGTTGAAAGGACGAAGAAAAATCAATCCAAAACTGGAGAACAAAGGAGGCCATTAGCAGATAAACTTCACGGGCGGTAATAACTCTATGTAAAAATTCTCTATGGAAATCAAGGGAAGACGACTTCTGATTAATTAGCGGTATTCTTTTCGTCGAGGCGACTCCCGCCGTTAATCCGGGAAAACAATATGGCCGCCTAGTATTGAGACATATCCTGTTACAAGATAAAGTTGTTATATTTTACTTCAAGATGGTTGAAGAAAATAAATTTTCTTAAAAACTAATGAATTAATAAGAATACATTTAAAATCGTAACTTGTCAGTCATATAAGCGTAATTAAACGATAAATAAGTGACGTCACTATGCAATTTTGACAGTACGAAATAATTTTTAATAAGCTAGAAATTTTAAATTATAATGTTAAAATGTCACATGTTACACATGAAGTGTTTTATTTATTTTTAACCCTGCTGCAAAAAGTGTGGTGTTATAAGTTTTACGTCATCATTGCCTTGTAGCTCTTAAACGGTTGGACCGATTTCGATGCGGTTTTTTAAATTGAAACTCAGTTTGCTTGCGATGGTTTTCAACTATGTTTGGTTAATAGCGGTCTAGCAGTGTAAGATACAACTCTTTTTCAAAATTATGTAAGGCATTTTTGGCATATTGTTACTCGATGAAGTGCTTGCTTAGAGGGTTTTTTAAACTTTTAATTATTACTTCATCCATATGCATTACCATAAATGGTAAAAAAACTAATATTGGAGATGTAAAAACATACTGTAACGCGCGTAGTCAAGATGGCGGCACAGCAACACATTATATTAGTATAGACTTATAATATTCTCCAATGCACATAAAGTATAATGGGTAGAAAATGAATGTCCCCGAAATACTCCAACCCACGGAATTTTTTAACATCTGACAGGTCCACCATATTCAATACTAAACTCCCAAACTCAGCTGATAATATTAAACATTGTTTATCATATTTATTCTAATGATTATTAACATACAATTATAATTTGATAATACAGCATTGTGTAAAATTAAATACTTATTACGCCAGAAATACCATTGTATAAAAAGAGTACAGACGTTATAAACAATATTTGTAATTGGCACTGAAAGCTGACAAGCGGAAGGTGCCAAGATATTAATATTATTTAATATGAATCAATAATTCACGTGATTATTAAGGTTATAATGTATTATTCTTATACATACGAGGTTGGTATCGTTACTTATAACTGTACAAATATGTCTCAGATTTGAGGGAAAAACGATTAAAAGTAGGATTAAGTATATCTGAAACGTATGTCCACCAGTTGACTATTAAAGGTTATTGATGTTGAAGATGCGGAGTAGAAAAATAAAATGGCATTTGTATTCAGTTTTGTCACATCAGTATTTTTCCTGCATGTTAACTTTCCTTCATGCATACATACACACAAAAAAAACTGAATTAGTTGATAAAACGCAGGTACAGTTTTCTAAATCTATATGATAAATAAAAACGAAAATGAAGCTACTTGAAAGATAAATCTATCTGTAATTCAACCATCCGCTACCAAAATCAAAGTTTTATTTGTTTTACAAAGGCATTTGAACGTGCCAGGGAGGTAATCAAAGAGGGGAGGAATTAATTTCTGCCACAAGCGTCTTCCCTTCAGTGCTAATTAATGACAGTTTTACAAGCCAGATCCGCTCTATTATTTCGTTATTGTTTTTAGGATTAAGTCATATTTTTCAGTGAGGGAATTTGGTTGTTCTAAGCGTTGCGAATTTTCTGTCCTATGTTGGTTTACAAGTATGAACTGATAGGTAAGTTTTTTCAAACCGCTTGCAACTCAGAAAATCGACAGCCACACATACAATCCGTAAAGATTAAGCCAAAGGTTTTTCTTTTTTAATCCCATGAAATACTCGTAAGTATTTCATATCGTTGCATTTATAATTATTTTTAACTTAGTTGAAAGAAATAAATTAAATTGGACTTGGAAATTAAAACACTGATATTCAGATAAAACCTGTTGGACTAATTGCCGGCCCCTAATTGGGAATCTTGGAAACAATAAAGGCTAGGAAGATGATGGAATATGAAATTGAAACGAAGAACTTTAAGAGCCCCCGCAGACCATAAACTTTTAATCGGTCGATAGTTTGATCGGGTTGGCTTTTGGCTTATTTTAGGCCGATACCTAATCGTCATAATGTGCGCACTCCCATACATCTTTATACTGATTAGAAACCAACCAAACTATCGGCCGTTTAAGTTTGCAGACTGTGGGGGCTCTAAAAATCGAAACACATCTGCCCTGTAACTGGACACTTGTACGTGTCACACAATCATTATCCTGTCCGCCTATCGTGACGTCATCATTCATTGAATACAATATTAGATGTAGAACAAAACCGCTAAAAAGCGAGGGTGAACGCATTCAACCCCTACAGTCATAATTATATTAGTCGGTAACCTCATATTAAGTGTAGGGTGGTTTGTTCCCTAGGAATTTTATTGAATATTTGCCTTTGTATATGTCTGTGCGTTATTGCCGGTATTGTTCAATATGACTCTGGTTTACAAGCGAAAGCTGGCTCTACGATATTAAATATAAAAAAATTAATAAATACATGAGAACCAGTCTAGATATGACACTTTATTTTGGTATGTGTTTTTTTTATTTGTGGAATAGGGCAACCGCTCAATGCTCTCATAAAACCTCCAGCTGACAAATATACACAAGACTTGTTTGCTTGAAGGACTTATATATTTTTTATGTATCGGATAAAGTAGTCATTGAGTAAGGTTTTTAAGTTGTATATCTGAGTTAATTTAATAGACTGGATAGTCCCTAAAACACAAAGAATTATGTTTGCTGTTGTACCAATAGACGTTTGATATATTATTCACTTGTATGTCTTGTACCTTCATAAGAGTATAGATTTTTTAAGACAACAGAATAACGGAAATTATAAACAAACGGTATGCGTTGGAGAAAAGATCAATTTTACATCAACTTATTACAATTGTAACCTTTAAAACAATATTAGTTATAACATTTTGTAGCTATGATCCTAATAATACGTGTTAAATGTCCCCAAGTAACAAAAATGTCAAAGCCGTGATAACTCCACTAACGAGCGCGGTTTGTCACGGTATAATGTGCTGTGTGGGTGACAAAATGTCAAAAAGGCGATAACTTTTACATCCACCCTATTAATAAACCGCAATGTAATATTATTTTTGCTTAATATTGACGTTCTCAGACTTAATAAATATGGGATATATTCTTCTTCTTCTTTTGATCAGCTATTTCTGCCAATGTCAAGTATTTCAAATCTTCAATTCTAAGTCTTCGAGTCTTCAAGTCTTCGTCGTAATAGAATTAATGATAAAAATATAAAAAACGTGGATGAAATGAAATGGGGACCGTCTTTCGCAAAAACAAAAAAGGATCCATGGGATATATTGTTTAGTTTCTTAGTTTCTTTTTCATAATTGGCTATGACTCTATGCCATAGATTCAATAATAAATAATCTTGTACAATTTTCATTTTTGAATTTACAATTTCGAAATTTTGATTCTTTAATTCGATTGACAAAAATATTGTACATGATTTTTTTTTAATTGAAAGTTCAGTGGTATATTACAATCTTATTTAAATGTACGTTAAGCAAGCAAAATGAACGTCCATTTTTAGGCGTCGAACATGACGATTTTAATGCCGAATATTATATCTATTCTATCTATCGTATTTTACCATCAAGGACAGGTCAGATTGAACTACAATGTTCATCACACAATGCCCACCACTGACATCTGTATCAGATATTATGTCACGAGGTATCGAAAACAATAAATGTCAATTGCCATTGTGGTAACCCTTAGCGCCTTAATTATAAAGTTCTTTTTTCAATGTTATAATTAGAGACGATGACTATTGTGTTGTTACTGTTAGGGTGCAGAATCGTGACGTATATGGGGAAAAGAATTTTATCGAATCAAGTTACAACACACAGTCAATGTTATTCTTAATACTATAATATTAAAAAAAGACATTACAACTAGTTATAGCAATGTCTTTGTTTGTAATATGCTCAGAAATATAAAAAATAAGGAATACTGTCTTAAAAGGTCGGTAAAGCACTTGTGACGCCCTGATGTTGCCGTTATACATGGTAATCGCTTACCATCAGGTGATACGTCTGCTCGTTTGCCCCCATTACCATGAAAAAATACACAATAGAAGTGCTATGTAAGCATAAACTTATCGCCGCGATGGTGACTCAGGCGCCACCAGCGTCCGATATTACGCTCAGGTACCCTCGATCCTTTGTCTTGGTAAGTGAATCATAAATAATGAATTAAATATTTAGTAGAGAAGTACATGGATATTCGCCTTAATTATTACGCAAAAAAATTGTTATTAGCTATTTCATTTACTTTTAGTAGCAAATAATTATTAATAAAAAATATGAAATAATAATTAATAATAAAAACGACAGTTATTGGATAAATATTATTGTTTCAAAGAATAAATAATGCTTAACAATAAAGCACGTATCCGCTAATAACTTTATTGTAACTTGGTTCCCTGGTATTACAGTTTTCAGTAGTCAAACACTAACAATATAATCTCGATGAACATATGCAGAAAGTGTAATCATTGTGTGAAGTGAATGTATCAATACGACATAATATCAATCTTAAATGAATATCCATATGATTTATTCCAGCTTGGCTTGATAATATTTGCGGTGCAAATGTACGCATAATCGTGTAGTTATACTTTGTGAATGTAGGTGTAGCACCGCGCCGGCAACACGCGTTTACGATAGATACCAGCAATGCACACCACTTCTATTACCTTACTAGCTTTTGCCCGCGACTTAACTCGCGCATAAGTAGTTATTTTCATCTCCTATTTTACCGTTTTAAAGATGGTATTTCAAAAATTGGTTGGTGCTCACTTATGTTATATAAAGAACCTACATACAAAATTTCAGGGTTCTAGGTTCAGCGGTTCGGGTTGTGCATTGATCTCTGGGTATATTGTAACTGCCTCATTGGTCTAGCGGATGATGCATGCAACTGCCAATAAAGATGTCTCGGGTTCTAAACCCGTCCACATCATGACAATCTGACCAGTTCAATGAATAATAAACGTTTGATAATATTGACATACACCTGACGATATGCCTAACGATAAAGTCAAATATTATTGAACATATTATAGTTAGTTACATTATTAATATTTTTAGAAATGTTAAGTCGGCTTGTGTACTAACGCTTCGAAAACTGTTTTATTTTTCTTGACTGAATCATTTTTAACACTTATAGTTGTTAAACTGAGCTCAACTGAAACACGCTTTAAAAATAGTTTGCGTTGTTCATTTTTCCTCATTTCTCATTATCATCTTCGTCTTCGGATTCAACTGCAGGACATCTCCCAAAGCCAGTCGCCGCCATGCATTTCTCGTCAACACCATTATAATCCACCACAGCAAAAATTAACCCTGCCAGGGTTAATTAAGAAGTTAATTTATTCTTAGTCCTTAGCGGCAATTTGCTTCTCAATAATTTGGCTTTACCTACATTTAAAATAGAACTACATCTTCAACGTTGGCAACCTCTTAAAAAAGTACAGTTTGCATAGCTACAAAAACTTGAATCACACTATACAAAAAGTAGGCTTAAAAGAAACAACAATACTTTGTCTCTAGCTAAATTTCTGTTAATGACATCAAAAATGAAAAATAAACTTGGCACAGAAGAGCGAACCAGCACTTGAGAAAATGGGAAAAATTAAAAAGTAATAAAAATACAAATGAGATGCTTTCAATCATCCCTCTGACAACAGTGTCGTGTGGGGGGTGAAGGGGGGTGACGTCACATGAGATTAAAAAGTTTGACGAGCTCTCCCACGGAAATTAGCATTTTGCCCGTGGGCTTCATTTGCATACTGTCCGATCTAATTTTTTTTATCATCCGTTGTTATTAATTCCAGTGGGAATATGTTCGTTCGGTGTACCTATGTTATAATTAACTATTTGATGTGATATGTTGATATCGGGTTTTTGTTTTTGAGAGGGATTTGTTAATGTGTCTATTTCTCTGAAATCACTATAAATGTTAAACTTTCGCATTCGAATACTGTCGAATTTCGAACATGGGTATGCCAATTTAGAGGTATTGTGAAATCTCTGAATTAACATTGTAAAACAAAACTATATCCTTCTACACTATGCGGTGGTACCAACATTGTGATTGCATGAATGAAAAATGAGGAAAAAAACAAAAATTAAAAACAGATACTAACAATCTTTGGAATTGAAAAACAAGCGATGGAAATCTTTTTAACTTTTTGAAGCGTTCAATGTATATTACTGCATGGGTAGATATTGAAGAACACAAATTAAACAAAAGCATACGATACGAATATACTGTCTATAAAAAGGGGCAGACACAATGTACATAATACGTATAAATCTAAGTACTTATTTTGTAATCTTTTTAATAATATATTTGTCTTTTCTCTGTACAGTCTTTGCATTTGATTCGAATTCAACGTTGAAAATGTATAGGTGCCTAAATACGAAAAGAGACGAATCTCCACTCAGACATTTCAATAGCTGATACATTATGTAGGCAAATTTGAAAAGCCTAATTGTAAAATGAGAAGCAACGTCGGACCCATTGTGGTCGACGACAAAAAATATAAAAATGTTCCCCAAAGACTTGCATAATAAAAGACTCTCTGTTTAAAGTATCTACATACACTTTTTCCTGTTCTCGTTTAGCGGTGTAGAAGGACGCTCAGAGTAATATTTAGTAAAGATTGTAGTAACTACCGTTTATTTTTTTATTAAGAGGTTTACTATAACGGATATTATAAGTTAACGTTAGTCAGTCGTTTAATAGCATTGCATTACAGTGGAATATTTGATCGTAATAATAATCAGACCAGATTTGTAACAAACTGTGAAACATCAAATTATAGCGCTATGAATAACTTATTTTTTAAGTGTTAGCTGCCAAAAGACTCGACTCTGCCTGATAGAAAGCATGAGTATAATTCAACAGTGGTGGTTGAAATAAATATTATGGTTTCAGTGTAAAAAAAAAATACTGCAACCGACTTTGCAGATTTCAATTATTATTTTTAAATGTAATAGATAGCAAACGAGCAGACGTATCGTCTGATGGTAAGCGATTTCCGCCGCCCATGGACACCCAGAACACCATAGGCGTCACAAGTGCGTTGCCGACCTTTGGGCGATGGGGAGGGCCTATTCGTGCCGAAGTGTGACTCTCCCACGGTATTGCATTTTTTATATTTGCTGCCTGAGCACTGCATTATTTATGAAACGATTTGGAAAACTGCATTTCAACTGTTAACCTTCCCATTTATTTAAGAAATAAATGATGAAAATTACAGGAGAGAATCGTCATGACATCTTTCTAGCAATAATATTATTTTAAGTGGAAGCAAACCCCTTGTCAGACTCTATCACGGCAATTCCGGGATCACCTATCTAAGCACCTTTTTTACCTTTTTAAAAGTTTATTATAAATTGCTTTAATATCAACTTTTGGTTTTATGTTCTTATAATAAAAAAAATATATAAATATATATAGGTATAAAAACAACCAATGTTAGGGTATACCTTTAGGATAAAACACTTTTTGGTTGCTTACATACTTACTTGAGGTAATTTTTTTAGCCCAATAATTTACTGTATAACAAAATTACATTACATTACAAGCCAATATTTTATTTCGCGACCCGATAATAGACCCGCGACCGTCCGTCGGTTGCCAACCGCATGTCACAACCGCGCCAAGCACAGCTGTCACTTAATACTTTAATTGTGCACTTCCCCCCTTTTTCACGGCATGGCGGTAGTTACCGTGCGATCCATAGACTATTATTATAGCCATATACAGTTAAAGTTACGATTTTGAATATGGAAATAAAGTAGATTTTTTTGTTTTAGGTATTGAGATTGTGTAAAATGTGGTTTTACTGTAACGCAATAATACTCTACTTCTAAATTGTATACCTAAATAGATGAATAAATATTCTATAAGTTAGAACCGCTGTCCTTGATCGTGATGCTAGGGTGCTAATTTCTGTCGTTGCCTCACTAACTATTATTATTATTATTTTGCCAATCTTTTGAGCATCGTTTGTCGTCGTTGTTACGAGAGATTTTAAAACAGCAGAATTAGCACTAATGAATAATGAAAAAACTGGTCTTGGTTGCCGCGACTCAAGCCTCGAGCTTAGAGCGGTAACCATCGATAACTTAAAACCTGTAACTTGTGTATGTAGAAATTGAATAAATAAATAAATAATTTAGGTAATGGTTGCCCCTCCTAACTTATAAAATACCTACAATTGCATCGTTTATCACCGCATCCGTCTACCACAGACAACTAAAATTATTTCTGTACCTGCTACGCTGCAACTCCATTAAAAATATCGATTATATAGATGTACCTTTTTTTAATTACTAATGAAAGTATTTAGGTATATTTACTTCAAAACATTATAATGTTTTTATTAAAAATTGAAATTAAATAACTAGGTTAATAACTTGTTATGATAGATATTCTACAAAAATAAAGCAATATGTTTAACACAATCCCAACCACGCCAAAAAACAATTACTTAAATATGGTACCTGCTCATGTAATACATAACTGATATTCAAATTTATGATACATTTTTTTGTTTTATTGCTTAGAAAGTATTCATACTTAATAGATATTATACACTTGCAAACTTAACATAACAAATCAAAAATAGAAGACAAAAAAAATACAAATACTTATTTAAAAAAAAGCGATACACACCTGCTCTCTGCAACGCTGTGCACTCGTAAACTAAATTACATTAACAAAACAAATTACGACACAGTGTACTCTCTGTGAGGGTTGAATGCATACTGAGTGTAATCCAGCTGGATTTTCGCGACAGCCGCCCAGAGTCGTAGGCGGAGCGAACGCTGGGCGGGACTCAGACCCGCAAATCAGGTTCGTTCCGGCTTCTTTTCTTGGCTCGCGAAGGAATACTGGTCAGCTATAAGCGGCTGACACACAAGTAAGTTGGATCTTAACTTGCACAGTTGGCTATGTACTCGCATTTAATGGCCGTGAGATAAACCTTATTACGGGAACATTCTAGTTACCCATCGACAACAAAGTACTTAGGATCAATTTAGATTTTCATGAGATCTAATTCTACATCAAAGCCTTTTCTTTATTTTGGTGTCGCTAATTTTTTAAAATCACAACATATGGTATATTAAATATTTCAGAATCTATTCATTTATTAAAAACCCTATTCGTAAAGGAGTATTCAGTATTATCTGCTTGCACTTGATTGAGTGATTTGTTCGTTATTTGTTAGTTTAGTTAGTTAACAAAATTAGTAGCAATTGGATCACATAAATTTTTGTATTGGCTATTACTTGTGAGCCTTTCATAAGCAAAACGTGCAATAACGTTTTATACGGAATAATAAAAAAAAAATATTTTTCAATACATATGTCCATTCGATTCATACCTTATCTTATTAGGTATAAACTAAAATATTTACTATCCGATAGATTATGAACGTAAAGAAATAAGATACACACGAAAACAATAAGTCATAAAACAATAAGAAGATTAAAATGGAATTTAACTGAACAGAGGGGGAAGGAAAAGTCAAAATTGGTATTTATGTTACCTATAGAGGATAAACGAGCAGACATATCGCCTGATGGTAAGCGATTACCGTCGCCCACGCACATCCGCAACACCAGAGGCGTCACAAGTGCGTTGCCGATCTTTGAGGGATTGGGAGTGGGAAGGGGGGAAGGGTTGGCGTATGGACCTCCGGTATCCTCACTCACTCGGTGAAACACAGCTCAAGCGTGTTTCACACCAATTTGGTGTGAGGCCGTGGTGGTATCACTCCGGTCGAGCCGGTCCATTCATGCCGAAGTGATAATTCACAAGTGATAAGAAAACGACAAGATGGAGACCACTTAGAAGTTGAATGAACGACATTACCTATAGCCGTAGCAGGAGACACGTGGAAAAAAAATGAAGAAACTGGAGTAGGCTAAGGCCGTCGTTGCTACGAGGCTAAGGATAACTTTGTCTGTATACCACTTATTGGCTAAGGCCAATAAGTGGTATACAGACAAAGTTATCTGTTACTTATTGGCAATAGCAACACAATATCGTAGAACGATAAAATAAATGAAATATGTACTGTCTGAATTACAAAGACTTCAATAAAAAAATGCACATATAAAGTCGCTAAAAAGGACAGAGGCTATCATAACAAGTTTTTAAGGAGTTTAGTCTCTAGGTGACGAGGAGACCAATTTCTTGACAAGCTTCCATCACAATTTAATCATTATTTGTAACCAAGCAAAAGTAGGTTTAAATATCAATACCTACTTTACTTTACTTTACCTAAGTAATTTACCTATAGCGTGGTTTTTCCAATTCTCCTTTTAACAATTTTCATTTCATTCATTTTCTTTTTTACTCTTGGTAACTTTTACTTATTTTATAGAAGACTTTTTTCTCTACACTGTAGACATAAGAAGCGAAGCTGTACACTACAGCTTCGCTGTAGGAAAAGTATTTTTCCCCATTTGAGAATCTCTTTTTTGTAGATTAAAGGCTATATCTTAGGTAGGGAGAGGGGTAGTTAAAGGAAAATTCAAGTATTTGTACGGTAATCTTAATATGCTTCTAGATAGATGTGTATTGGTTAAATACCATGAGTACACCATTAAATAAAAAAATGTAATATTAAAACTATTAAAAATATTTTTATTATATGATGTAACTAAAAATTTATGATTTTCGCAATTTTTGCTTTAACTGTGCTATAAGACGAACGAGAAGTGCCTTGTAGGTTTTGATTGCGATTGTCGAAAATTTACAGCATAAACGGAAATCTTTTAATTGCGTGGACTTAGAAGTTTGATTTTTCACATGATTTTGAATATGTTTTTATAATTTATAATGATGTTTATGATATCTGAGGGTATGTTTTTATGTGCTGGTTAAAAGCAATTACTGCCTCTTCTGGCCCCGTATATGTCTAACCTCTCATGAAATCATTGTTTTTTGGGAAGATAAAGAAATCGCACGGAGCCAGGTCGCATGGTCATCGCTCTAGTCTGCATGCGGGATCGGTCACGAGTTTTGTGTTTTCAGAAGCCAAAAATCACTTTGTTTTGTTCGTATGCGCCGTCATGGTGCAACAGGATGCGACTTCTAGATCGTTTCCCCTAACTTTTTAAAGATATCGGGCAAACAAACAATGGTGTACCACTCAACATTAACTGTTTTTTGTTGTTCAAGTCGGATTATGCAGACTGATGAGTCTTGGAAAAACAAAACGCAATCATTTGTTTGCCCACATGCCTCAATTGTGTTGGTTTGCGGTCACCTTGAAACACCCATAGGTACAGAAGATTATTACTTTCTTTCCTGAATGTAACAATACGTTCATGTTTTATCTCCCGGCACAATGTCACAATACATAGCATTTTAACTTTATTTGAACATCCATGATTGTACAATTTTTTATAAATGTTTACATAAAACATGCGTTAACAAGATGTCATAGTATAAAATACAGTACATTACATTAAAACATTTTGCCATAGGGGCCGTCAATAAATCACGTGAGGTTAAAACCCTCCCTCCCCCTTTCTAGCCTTGGGGGGTTTGAGGGGGTTTGACAAAAATCATTTTTATGCCGGTCAAAATTAACCTGCAACTTTTCTGTCTAGACATTTTAATCACCATTCTTAATTTCAGAATTAAATTAGATTATACTTTAAATATATATTGAAAGTTAATATATAACTTTAGCTAGGAGAAGCGGGGGGGTAATCTTAAACCTCACCACGAATCGCCCAGGGGCAGAGGAGAGCCAAAAATGCTAAAAAAACATCACGTGATTAATGGATAGCGATTATAAAAAAGTTTTTTATAATAATAAAATTTATACAGCTATATCAACTATTCAATCGAAAAAAATAATAAAAATAAAATTAAAAGCCACAAAATTTAAACACACACACAAAACATTACGAGACTTAATTTATAACTAGTATCAAACTAAAAACTAGTAAAAACAACTTTAACAACATTTTGCTTTTTAGACACCAATCAACATTATTCCACGGCCTCCAGTTCCCGGCAGTCCCGCTATTCCTGTCATGGTAAAAGTGAGACAGGTGGTGCTAAGAATCACCGGCTTACGGGAAGCCACCACAAACGACTGAACCTGGCAACATTTAACGGCTGCACGTCATGGCTAGACTCGCATCTGGCACAACTTGAGGTGGACCTTGGGAAGATTAGGTGGCATATTTTAGGGTTATGTGAAGTCCGAAGAGTGGGAGAGGATATCATTACCCTCGTCTAAGGCCACAATATACTTCCGCGAGGGAGACCAACCATCCCAAGGCGGCGTGGGTTTTCAGGTAAATAAGTCGCTTTCTGGCAACGTTGTGGAAATTTCCAGTGTGTCTAACAGGGTAACGTACCTCATTGTTAAACTTACCGAGAGGTATAGCCTCAAGTGTACGCACCGACCTCGGCTCACTCGGACGATGGATGAGGTGGAGGATATGTTCAATGACATATTTAGGGCCCTCCACTTCCCACTACAATGGTGTTATGGGTGACTTCAACGCTAAAGTGAGAGTACAAACCTTTACGTGTCGGTAATAAGATCCCATAGATTTGGAAGCAGGAATCTTAGGGGGCAAATGCTCGTCGTGATGAAGTCATTGTACAGAAAACGGCCGCAAAAAAAGCTGATGTGGCAAAGCCTCGACGCTATGACCAACAATGAATTCAATTTCATCATAACGAACAAATAGCACATATTCAGAGACGTTTCAGTGATCAATAGGTTTAACAACGGTAGTGATCACTACTTTCCCGAGGCTCTCTGAATATCAACTGGAAGGCTAAACGTGTCCATTTGATGAAATCCAGGCCCCGACCAACTCTGCTCCAAGCCTCGATGGAATCTGACAAATCTGGTTATTTCTAGATAACTGATTTACTGCCATGGAAACCACGAGAGACGTCAACCAGAACCTTAAATGGATCCTTAGGGATCATCATCATCATCAGCCTATCGCAGTCCACTGCTGGACATAGGCCTCTCCAATTTCACGCCACTTAGTTCGATCTATGGCTTCTCGCATCCAGCTCCTGCCAGCCGTCTTGGTTCCTTAGGGATGAAGGTACGAAATTTCGATAAATTTCGCGTAAAAAGACGAAGTCGAAGCTTTCAGAGAGGACACTACCGCTAATGAGGGGACGACGTGACTAACCACCTGTTACTTTATCAGCAAAGCGGACTCTAAGCTGAGAGATCAGTAAGCGTGTACGACACACGACCTCTGATGCTCCAACACTCTTTTCATTATAAGAGCAATCGAGCAGAATCAGGGGTCAAAAGTGTTTTTACAATCTCTTGGAAGAAGCCATTTGACAGCAAGTGGAGAAGTCGATGCTTCCACGCCGGCCATCTCTTCAGAAGTCGAAAGCTTCTATGGCAGTTTGTACGCTTCACATGTATCTTGACCTAATCCCAAAAATTAGGAACCTAAAGCCACATTAACACGCTACTACACCGAAGATCTACCAGAAGTCAGCATTGACGAAATCGAGGTGGTCCTTGAACAGCTAAAAATTAAAAATCCCCTGGAGAGGACGGCGTTACTACAGAACAATTGAAGGCTGGAGGTAAACCCGTACTGAGGGCGCTCCAAAAGCTTTTCAACGCTGTCCTGTTCGAAGAGAGAACTCCAGAGACGTGAAGTAGAAGTGTGGTCGTCCTGTTCTTCAAAAAGAGTAATAAAACCATGTTGAAGAACTATCGGTCCATTTCCCTTCTAATGTCTTCAAGCTGTTTTGAAGAGTCATCACGGACCGTCTTGCGCGAAAACTCGACGAATTCCAACCACCGGAACAGGCTGGATTTCAGAGTGGATATGACACCATAGACCATATCACATGTGTCTAGCATTCGTGGACTATGAGAAGGCCTTTGACTCGATCAAGCTCTGGTCTGTTCTGGAGTTCCTGAAGCGTTGCTAAGTGAATTGGCGATACATCCAAATGTGTCTCTACAAATCCGTCCATCCAAGTACAGAATCAGCATATAAGACCCATACAACTGCATCGACGAGTGAGACATGGGGACGTTATATCCCCGAAAATGTTCACTAATGCTAACATCAATGGCGAATACATCTCTCACTTGCGATTTGCAGACGACATCCTCACCATAGTAGAGTCGATGCAGGAACAACAACACGACTTAGCTGACTCTTCGGTACGCATCGGCCTACGAATGAACTTGGACAAGACCAAGGTCATGTTCAATGAACATGTACTACCGGAACCGGTTGCGGTACTACCTCGAAGATGTTGAAAAATGTATGTACCTTGAGTAGACTTTCCAGCTAGGTGGAAACAACTTTAAAAACGAGGTAAACAGGAGAATCTAGCTGTTTTGGGCAGCTTTTAGGAAGCTTCATTGGGTCTTCTCATCGTCGATCCCACAGTGCCTAAAGACAAAAATCTTCAAAGACTGCGTTATACCCGTAATGACATACGGTAATGAAACGTAGACACTTACGGTACGGCTAGTCCACAAGTTTAAAGTCGCTGAGCATCCTATCGAGAGGGCTATGCTCGATGTTTCTCTAAGGGATCGCATCAGAGACGAGATGATCCGACAAAAAACCAAGCTCACTAAAATAGTCCACAGGATTAGCAAGCTGAAGTGGCAGTAGGCTGGCCATATTTGCCGTAGAGTCAATAAACATTTGCGTAAACGGGTTCTTGAGTGGAGACTGCGTCTCGGCAAACGTAGTGTAGGTCGTCCACAGGCCATATGAATTGATGATCTACGCAAGACGGCTTGCAGGAGCTGGATGAGAGAAGCCGAGGATCAAACTAAGTGGCGTGCAACTAGAGTGGCCTTTGTCCAGCAGTGGACTGCGATAGGTTGATGATGAAATTTTATATGGAGACAATACTATGATATCAAGGTGTATCTGATAGAATGTGTAGAAAATATTTCCACAATTAGTGTTTAAAATTTGCCTAGTTTTAGCCATCCTGATCTCGAGAGGGAGCTAGTTCCCTAGTAGGACAACTTGTACTAAGAAGGTTGAGTGAACTAAATCAGAGCCCTAAGGTATTTAGTGTGGTTTGAAAATAGATACTGAAATTGAGTAGTTAGGTAAGAAGGAGAGCTTGAAGAGAAGAGTTAAGAATAAAGGGTAGTTAATGCCCGTGTCTGTCTACGTTGACGAATTGGAAGACACTTCAAATGAGATTGATTCTCAGACATGTGATCATATTTTCCGTAAGTTGAAAACTAATCGAATGCAATTGTTGAGAAGACGGCCAAGCATATTGAGCAGATCTGCATTCAGGTCAAAACAGCACACGTCACCATAGTCGATTATTGAGAATATTGATGTCTGGACAAGCATTACCTTGGTTTTCATATTTAAAAGAATCTTAAGACAATAGAGCCCGTAACGAGCTCGTGACTTTCTAGCACACAGATGCAACTTGTTTTTGCCATCTGAGAGTTTTGTTTATGTACCCTCCGAGGTTCTTCAGACTATCACATTATGGAATAACCATACCATCGTAGCTAAGTGTTGGAAGTGAAGCAAGGTCTAACTGGCTCATACAACGGTTATTTCCGATGATGGAACCCTGATATTTATTCGAATTTACCGATACATTACACATATCGACCAGTGTTAAATGGCTGCCAGGTCACTATTTAAGATCGGGACCGCGGACGGATACATTGCACAACTCATTTAACATCAACGTGAAGTCACCTTAAAAGTATATGTACTTATTTGTTACAATATATTCGATATATTAGCTTGTCATTTTTCAGCACTGCACAGCACATAGCACACAGCACAAACAGTGGTTTAGGAACACTGTTTTGGAAATTTAACTTTTTGTCCGCATCGGTGTCACATGTAAAGCAAAGCACACCAATCTACTCTATGTACCATACGTCTTCCTTTCCAAGAATAACTTAGCTGAGGTAATTAAATTGGTTGCCTGTTGAGACCAGTGTAACATTTTGTAACATTGTGTAATCAGATTAATCTAAGCTTGCAGTGAACCAGTAAACGAGGTGTTCCTTTTTTGTTCTACTAATCCTTTATGCTTGAAGGGCGAAATATTTATCGGGCAGGAGGGAATATCTCCCGCGGACCACTAAATCCTTTTACTAACGCCTACAGAGCAGAGGCTGCCCAAGTTCTGGGCGCTGAGCGCTAAAAACTTAGGTAGCCATAGTTCGTAGTAGGTCTCTTGGCCCGAAACCTAAAACTTTTGTGGTTACCAGCCGTGAAACTATAACGCGGATACCATAATGGTTCAAGATATAGGAATAGAATAGAATTTCTTTAAAGAAATAGAAATGTAAGAATAGCTAACATGGAAAATTTTGTTGGTATATTTTTTAAAAGGACTATTAATAAACGGTGACAAATTAGGTACTCTATAACTAAACTACACTAAAATAGCCTTATGATATAATTAGGTTTGTGTAAAGAAATATATGATTATCCACTTGGCTAATAACATGAAATTCGTCATGTTGACTCATGCCTTCAGAATCAAATATTTCGAATTTTGACGAGCACTTGTAACAGCGACCTCTATGTTCTCATGAAGGAATCATACCGATTTTTAGTTTTCTACTCATCTTTCCAATAAATACTTAAATTTTTGTCTCTCTAGCTAATACTAACTTTTGCTAGAGGGCTCTTCAACCTAATTTTAAACACGGTTTATAGCTGAAGCTGTGGTTTGCTTTAAAATGACGAAGTAAATACAAAGAGAAGATAACCAATTTAATCAAATTTTCCTATGAAATAAAGCGTGTCAATTTGCGGAGTGAGAAGCACCTGCAACACTTTTTCTTTGTCACCAATATTAAAACCACTTGCGTCGATCTATGCCCATGTTGCTATGTAAGTTGTTTAGCTATCTCATACTGTAGGTAAAACATAAGAAACGTACTTTTTAGAAATTCTAAATTCTCATATCATGATCTTCAAACAAAAATCAAGCAGACACGAGAACGTGAGACCGTTGATGAAAATGAAATGCGTTCTTAATTTCGTCAGGGGTAAAAGTGTAAAACACAAATGATATTTTATAGAAATATAATGAATAAATACGGAACTATAAAGGATGACCTATGAATGAAAATAATAATAAATGCAAAAATAAAAATATTCAGATGTTTGTAACGAACCAATAAATGTTATTAAGATAATTATTTATTATAATATCACAAATAGGCGCATTTGCAACAACCGATCTAGACCTCCGCATTATTTTACATCAAAAATATCCAAAAGAAAGAAAAATAATATTTCAACAATAAATCTTGCTATTGTTTCATTAACCCTGGATAATCCTAAAGTGTTTCGTAATTTTGTTTTTATTAACTACTTATACTAAGAATTATATTGTTAATACGAGTACTCCATGAAGTGGTAGTAAGTGTCGATTTACCCCTACCCTATCTAGTTGATTTATTAAAGCGTTATTGGAACAATAAGAATAGGGTGTTTATGTCTGGTCGACAAAAAAATGGTGCTGTTACCCATCCGTGCCTCGGAGAGCACGTTAAGCCGTCTGTCCAGGTTGGCAATCGTTATTGGGAAGTCAGTGCCCTTAAATATACTGACAACTAGTTCGACCTTCGAATTCAGTTCATCCTCAGGTTTGCGGAGGTCGGATGTCGCTCCGTGCAAAAACTGATATTCAGATAAAACCGGTTGAACTAGAAGCCGACCCCAAATCTTGGTAATAGTAAAGGCTAGGAAGATGATGATGATTAAAATTTGGTAGTTACTTCATCCTTTTTATTAATTATAAACAAAAACTTAGTATTCGAATTTCAACCACATTTTCCTTATCAAAATTACAAAAACTAGTTCTACAGCACCATCTTTTATGACATCGACAAACTAAAATAATAAAAACCTATTTAACGTTCGCGGTAGGAATACATTTTGCTTATCTGAGTTTGCCAATAAACACGCTTCACAAATATATTGTAGTTTTTTTTATTAAATGTATCGTCACAACGATACATTTAATAAAAAACCTACTGACTAACAACTCGGACTTTTTGCTCATTTCAAGCAAAGGGGTACTGTTCACCTTACCATTCTACTTGCGACCGACTCATACCAGGGAATACAGGGAAGAATGTAGAGCGTTTTACTTAGAAAAAAGTAATACTGACTTATACACTGTAACTTAGATGACTTGTACACTGTAATAGCGAAGCCATTGGGAACAGCTATATGATTCCAGTTATACCACTAAAAGAAATGACGATCCGTCACATTAATTGAAAACAAATTCAATATAAGCAACCTAATGTCAGAAACATCTGTTTATAAAAAAATCATAACTTGGCATCAAATATGGCAGTATTTTCAGTATAGGAGAATCAACCGATTAACCGATTAAATATATATTGTTTATTCTCTTTTATCGTGTTCAATTAGGATTATTTATATCACTTAAATAGTCGTGATTACATTAACCCGATCTTAAAACGGACCATAAAAATATTTATTAAGTTAAAAATATTAGTTAAGTTTTTTTAATTTTCGCAGTCGTGAAACTGATTAGACGAAACTTATATTTTACTTAAGTCATGTTTTTGTAGGGATGTAAGAGTAAGCATTACACATAGAAGCCAATTGGCTCAAATTAATTTCATACTATATTTTTCAACCATATTACTTATAGTTACTGTGAACAGAGCCCTCTATTGCTCTATAATAGTTACCTTATGTAATAGACCGCCAAAGGTACCGTTTGATGCGTCATTCATTTCCCGCTGCATGTATAAAATTAGAACACGATTACACGACCAATCAATAAGTTCTTGAAAGTATAGGCGCAGAGGGCGTTTTAGGCGGCCAAAGCGCAGTCATTTAAGACACTCAATAAATATTAAAAAAAAATATAGAATAATATAATTATTTTAAAAATCAAACTATCCTTAAAAATTTTGATAATTTCATGACAATTCATAAATGATTTTTGCTACAGCATATTCCTGACAAAGGATTTAACGCGAGCTGCTTTGACTTCTCAACAACAAGTCAATCGACAAACAAGCTTCGGTACACGATGGTTCGTAATGAGGCCGCTATACACCGCCATCTTACGTTCATCCTGTCAACTTGTGGTGAATCTAGTCTGGTGCAGTAATTTCGTGTTGATTGTGAACTGAATAAGATAACGAAATACAAACTGAATAGTTCAAACAAAATTGGTAAGTTTCATAGCAAACACATGTTATTGTGGCGGAAAGTTCAAGTGATGTCTGCGAAAAAAGTTTTATGAGTATGTGCAGACGAATAGCGTCACCCCAGTCCCATTAACTGTGAATGTTGTAATTTGGAACTATCGATCGTCGTTACTATTGTAAATTAGTGTTAATATCTCTGTTTAAACACACAATAAAATTAAACTTTGTTTCAGCGCTTGATATGCCGCCAATATAATCAATATTGTGATTGCATGGAATACCAACAATGTCGGACGTAAAGCAAGTGAAAGTTGACAACTGGGGGATATATTTCCTCCAGAGGCTAAAACACTTTTTCAACCGCACAGATTACTGTGATTTAACACTGCAGTTTCAAGATAATGCACAGTTGAAAGTACACAGGCTAGTACTTAGTGCGTGCACGGAGTATTTCGAGTTGTTAGAGCGAACATGTGAAATGTACGAAGACTGCCTCGTGATGCCGGACGACCTGCAAGCCGATGTTGTAGTACCCATCGTTAACTTCATGTATACAGGACACCTAGAATTTAGAATGGATTTGCTGGAACGATTCTACCAAACATCTCAAATCCTAAATATGCCTGTCCTGAGTAAACTCTTGGAGGCGCATAGACAACCAGTGAAGTTTCCTGCTCACAGTTACAGTGCGGTGAAGAGATTTTCTAAAGTTGGTGAACCAAGTAAAATAAGCAAACCAGTCACAAACACTAAACGCTCCTATAGTAAAGCATTTGACAGTAGTATTGTTGCATACAAAGATAATAAGAAGGTATATCAACCACTGAAAACATGTGACAATTCAAATAGCTCTTTTACATGTAGGTCTTCTTCTCCGGTAGTGCTAGAACCTACAATAGCTAACAAGAAATCAAAATTAGGAGATCCACGTCCAACAAGGTATGAGTTACCTGAAGAGTTGGACACAGACAATGTGTTTGAAAATTCTTTTTGTAATATATCATATGCTTGCAAGCCTTTAATGATCCATCCAGAGACTGTCAAACGTTACTCATCTAAACGTACTGGAATATTCAGTGAAGCATCAAGTTCAAAAAAAATACTACCTGGTATGTCCACTGTTGATATAGTGGAATGCAAAAGAATAAACAAGGACGACAACTTATTTGATGACAGTGTTCCTAACAACAGTTTGAGTGAGGACCTTACCATTTTTCAAACATACAATGAACCTACTAAAAATTCAAGCCAACTCTTTGATCAAATTCTAGACGACGGTCCTAAAGTGACCATAGAAACTAGAGATAGCAAAGTCGCTTCCAACTTGGATCATGCTAAAATTATAAGTGAGGTACTGAAAAAGTATCCTCATTTAGTCAAAAGTAATAAGAATATAAAACTGAAGATTCTAAATACTCCTAGCAAGGGTAAAAAGCCACAGAAAATGTCTTCTGTGTATGTAGAAGAGAAACCATTAAAACTTAAGACTGAAGAACCTGATTACACCTATGAAACTGATGTCCTTGATTCGCAACAAGCAGCTAAGCTTATTGCTATGGGGGCAGAAAACACCAAGGGCCCTTGGATATGTTTAATTTGTGGAACACCAGGAAAAGCTCTCCACTTCACTTCATACTATAAATTCAGGCGTCATTTAGTGGAAGTTCATAATGAGAAACCAGTATCAAATATTTGTGAGTACTGTGGGCTTCGATCTCTAAAGAGAAATTACTTATTACACCATCTTTACTCTCAGCATAATGTACCCCCACCGCCACAATACCATTTTCCAAAATGTGATAGATGTAATTATATTGCTCTAACCGAGGGATTCCTTGTTAAACATAAGTTAACTCATCAAAAAGCCAAGAACTTCCGCTGCAACGTCTGCTCAGCACCATTCACTACAACAAAGGAACTACTACAACACATTCAAGCAACAGGACATAAATACAGTGCAGAACGAAAAACAAACTTACAGTGCATCTATTGTCTTAAAACATTCTTACGCCATGGAAATCTCTATGCTCACTTAAAAACACATCACAAAAAAGAAGCCAAAAATGATGGCATTATTGAGGATTCTGATGAAGAAAAAGAGACTGAAGAAGTTTCTAGAATGAAAGTTGATAATAGGGATGGCAAATACCACCACATTAAGTTTGAACCCAGCACAAGTTATGACATTTATAATGAAAATATTTATGAAGAAGTTGATGTGCAGTATCAAATACAAGAAGGTCATGATGGTGATATACAACTGACTCCTAGTAAACAAGTTCATATAATTTCTAATCAACAACACAATGCAACCCCAAGTACGCCAAAACAAAAAATATTAAACCCTGGTTTTGACAACCCTAAAACTGCTCAGAAACCAAAACCTGTAAGGAAAACTCAAGTTGAACGTAATTCATTCCTCGAAGAAATGAACATTCAACCACCACCTGTAACAAATAATGTAAATGATGAAGAAATAGTTTTAATAGATAACACAGAATATATCATGAGAGAAAATCAGCTAATTCCTAGAAGGCCTAAGTCTGGAGACAATGAATATATAATTAGTGATATGATTGAACCTGGTTCATTGCAGGCAGTTCAACCAACTACATCCATGGAATACTCAAGTGTGCACAATACAAATATTGTACAAGATGCACAGCCTACTATGGTAATGAAAAAGGCTTCAAACATTAATCAACCAATACAAATTGTAGTATCAAATGAAGAAGAATATAAGGCCTTAATGTCTTCTAATCACCCTATATTATTTAATAATGGTGATCCAAATAAAACTTTAACTGTATTAACTGCACCTCATAATGCAGGAATAGAGCCTGCTGCTATAAACTTAAATAATACTCAATCAAATGATATGATGATTATTCAAGAAAATTTTCCATTAAATGTTACTGAAGCTGTTCCTACAGATAATCCTAATATAGTTGTGGTTTATAGTCATCCTGTTGATGATCAAAACAAACAATTCCAGATTCTCACAACAGGTGGAATAGGATCACAATTCGTTCAGTCTTCTGCAATAATTACCCAAAACTATGAAACAGTGACTACTACTGCACCAGTAATGAGTGCTCATGTATTAGAGCCACAACCTGATTCAACTTGGCAAGATAATATTCAAAGTGGAAATGACGAAGAGTTACCAATATGTACACAGTCAGAATTACAAAATGTTGTTCAAAATGTAGAAATTAAACCACTTCAAAATGATAACGCTGATAGTTTAAGTGAGCTTCCAGAAGTTCATTTAGGTTCAAGCCTAGAAACCATCGTCTCCCAAGATGATTTACCTAATGATACAACAAATGAATTGAGTACAATGAACACTGAAGAAGTTCATGAAGTAGCACAAGAAAGAACAGAAGTTTCTCATAATATACCTGCACCTCAAATTGAATCTGTGATTATGGGAAGAGACAATGGTGCTATAATTGAACATGAACATGCTACTGCTATCATTGAGCCTATGGATATTTCTCATGGTAATGAGCACGAACATGCTGCTGCTATCATTGAGCCTATGGATATTTCTCATGGTAATGAACACGAACATTCTACTGCTACCATTGAGCCTTTGAATATTCCTCATGATGATGAACATATTCCAGAAATAGTTAGCGATGATAATACAGCAAATACAGATACTGTTGTGCAATGTCCATTAGGAAATGAAAATATTCCAGTACAAACAGAAATAGAAGAGACTTCTGTAGTTACAGAATTACCACCACAGGTAGAACAACCTGCTATGGCGATTCCCGATAACTCTGTTGCTGTAGACACTATGGCTGTAACCGAAGTCCCTGAAATAGCAGACAATGATCTCAAAAATACTTTGGAAAGCGAGGAACCTCCACAATCACAAGCCTATGATGATATTGTTATATTAAACAATAAAATTGAAGAAGAACCACAATCATCCCCTAAACCAGAGGAAAAGATCCAAAACTTAACATCAGAATGGTCTGAAGATGAATATGATGTTGCTGAAGATGCTCCTGCAACTTTAGAGCCTATTCCAAGAACTGAAAAAGTTATTGTAAGACCTCCAGAACCCGAAGTATTAGAAGAAACAATAGAAAACATACAACAAGAAGTACTTAATCATGTATCAACTACAGCGAGTCTAAGTGCTACAATTGAACCTGTGTCAGAAATGGTAAATGAAAATCCTGCACTAGAAGAAGATGAATCTAGTCCTGAAGAACCTCAAATGCTTGCGGAAACTGTGGCAATTGTTCCTTCAATGCCAAGTGATCCACAAGCACAACAAAAAATTTCATCTCTACTCAATGATTGGGAAGACAATGATTCGCAGGAAGATAATGATTCTCAGGAAGAAAACAATTCTGAGGATCCAATAACTATAGATAAGGGAGTTAATGACACAAGTACACCAGCCATCCCAAAACCTGATATTAAGAGCTTAGTCAGTGACTGGGATGATGAAGAAGATAATAAAGAACAATAGTAGTTTATGAAATCATTTATGTAAGTCGTGGTTTCTTAAGACAAACAATAATATAGTGGAATGTTCTGTTGCTATTATTTTACAAAATATCTAATATTTAAGTTTACTATTTTATTATACCTTATTCTAATAACTGTCTATACTTAGCTGTATTCTTTTTATTATTTGAAAACTTGAGTAGTTTTAAGCGATTTTGATAGTTAGCTAAACTAATATCATGTAAAGCAATGAACAACATACTTCATTATTATAACATTTTTGTCAACAATCTAGAACACCAATAGACTATTTGTATATATCAAAATTATATATTTACTAAGGTAGGTTGTATTTATCATAATCAATGTAATATAACATGATTACTAGCGTTTGTTGACTAGCTGCATTTTTAGTGTTAAGAGAACTTAGCCAATTTTATTTTTAACGCTATTTCAGACGAATAAAATAATTTTTAATGTATGTAGACTTTTTATACTTAAATGATTTTAATGATCAATAAATAAAGTATTTGTTACTTTTATTTATCTGAAATAGATCTCAATGTAAAAACTGTTGAAGGAATTGGAAATAATCGGTTTCTCATGCCTTTATGGAAATAAAAAGAATCCTCCACTTGATACCTTTTTTTTATTTTTTCCTAGACCCATTCTGTTGACTTCAAACAAGATATATTTTACTGGATTTTAAACAATAATCAATTTGTTAAAATCAACAATCATAAAACACGGCGGTGTTATAAATATCATATAGGTAATAAGTAGGTAGGCAATTCACAAATTTGTTGAATATTTAAGTCAAAAAGTATGTGCTTACTGACTCCTGATATTTTAGCGCTTAGTGACCCCGACTGCTAAGTGAGTTGGATTCCTAACTTATATAAATAATTTGCGCTATGAGAATGATCATATATCTGGGCGAAATTTATCTTAAATATATATGTATTAAAAAATATATAAGTACTATCCTCTGCATCTTTTTAGTCATCCTCGGCTCCTTTTCATTTAAGCGTAATGGTCATTATCGTATAATAGACACAAGTAAAACAATTTAAAAAAGCGTGAAAATCGTTTAGGTAGTTTGGAGTTGCTGGGTGAAGCTTGTTTGAAAAATTAATAAAAATTAGTAATTTAAGTTATTCCCTTTATTATTAGTTATCTACCAGTGAAAGTCCCATCAATATCGGTCTAAAGAAAGAGAAAAATATTGGGGTTTTCAAAATAAGTATCATATATACTTACTCAGCATATAATGAAAAGTTGTTAATTTTAAATTATAATCACTTCAATTTAATTTATATCTACAGATGATTTTCAGCAGTTGATAAAATAGTAAGACTGTGTCTCGTTTAGGATCAGTCAGCTGTATGTAAGGTTATTATAAAAGGAAAGGCAATCTCAAGACAAAAAAGAATAATGAAATTGGGTTATAAATAGTTTTACCTGATGTGAAATGGTATTGGATTTATGAAACTACAATGTATCGATTTTCACAAAATCTCTTTTAACACTAGACATGATTACAGGAAAAAATGGAAATTTTAGATACAGGGCAGTAAAACTTTGAAATATGCTATATTTCTGAAAACATTTGATTATAAATTTGTTAAATAAAACTCGAATAGTCTTTGTTGATTACCTTTATACATTAGATTTTTTGGCTTTTATAAAATGAAAAAGCACATATTACATATTTGAATGTGTTTCTTATACACCAGTTAATGCTAGCTTTGACTCAACATCAAAGTCACACAAAGGTGATAGACAGTCTCAAAATTCTTGTCATTTCACTACCTCACAATTCATTAGAAGTTTACGATAGACATGGTTTCACAATAAGTAGGGAAAGTCAATTAAATGCAGGCATAAACTCGTAACTTTACAAATATGGATCTAGTAAACAGACATTTTGAGTAGCAAAAATATCATATTAATAAATTGGAAAAGTTTTAATAATATATTGAAGCAATGAGATAAGATGTAATAATTTAACTGTTTAATATATGATTAACAATTTAAATATGTATTTTGTTTATATGAAATTAGGAATGCAATTAATAATTTACTGAGTCACAAGTAACAGTGCAAGTTAATTGCAAATTCAATTTGACTAAGAATCTTAGCAGCAGTGAAAATATTATCACAACTACCTAAAATTGTCTAGTTTCAAAGGCTTGCTCACTATTCTTTAAGCTACACTATACTAAATTGTGAAAATATTCTTACACGTGATTATTTTGTGGCTTGGGTGCATAAACATCTAAAGTGTCAACATGATATTTAATTACTTACACCTTTGTGAAGAGGTTCCTTTAAAATTAATAAGGCAGCAAAAACAGGTATTTTAAAGCAAATTATATGTTAAATGTACTAGGTGATAATACCAAAAACATTCAAACATGATTGTAGATGTATAATGAAAGTAATGAAATATCAGAATCTCGGTAACTAATAGTATTAATATAAACAATAGTAATACAAAATAACTGAATAATGATGTATCTTTCTTCAAACTTTATCATAATAAATCTGATTTGCTTATACATGCATATCAATAATTTAAAGCCTTTATTTATTCAAGTACATGTTGAGTGGGTAGCAACTTTGAATACAAAGCATGATGATGTTCAAACTTCAAAATGTGCCTCTAATGGAATACTTGTATGTACAAAATAAATTACAATATTTACATTTAAAATATAGCATAAGATTGCCTAATCATTAGATATGGAAACTAATACATATTTGACCATATACGCAAGGAATACAAAGCCTACCAACACAAATAAGTTTGTAAGAATGTGGTACATGTTAGACTGCTGGTCAGTTATCACTTCACTTTCACCTGTAGAATTTGTGTTGTCTGCATGCAGCATAGCTTCTTGTCTTTCTTTCAACTGCTGTTCAATTTCCTCAACATATTCAGGAAACAACTCACAAAACATTTTGTTCTTTATGTTTATTTCCAATGAATCAGCTGCCAAACATCGCTTTTGATAATCTGATGTCTCTATAGATCCCAACGTAGGGGTTTTCTCCAGCATAAAACTTAACAGGCCGGTCAAAATTGTTGATATTGACCATGCAGGGTTCCATGTATCGGGGTGGAAGTCGGTAATGCTAAGGCACAATCGAGTGTTCGTTTTGAATCTTCCGTTTGGCGTAATCATGTAAATAGATGGCGGTTTGAAAGGAAATTCCCTGGGAAATATAATTTTTCCGTGGTAGTACCCGCCTTCATACGGACTCGTCTCTGGTCCTTTGACTACGTAATGCCATTCTAATATGTTCGATGGTACTGGTTCCGCAGTCACATATGGTACAGGGTCGTTTTTAAGTCTGAGATAATCCTGCTTTAGTCTACTTGTAGCCCCCGTTAATTTGGTTTTAGCCATGATTTAGAACAAAGCAACAAACATGAAACAAAATAAGCTCTCAGCACTGAAAACATTCACTATTTTTCCACAATAAAGTCTAAATTTACACTTTAGTTCGATTATAATCAATTGTGAATAAATAAAATAATACGTCAAATGATTCGCAATCAAACGATACGTCATTCAGAGTCACAGAACAGCAGTAACACCACAGAACAATTAAAATGTTTAGATCACAGAGTACAATGCAGTGTTTTACAGAAATACAGTTTTTCTCGCTGGTATAACTTGACAACCAAAAGTAAGGCCATCTGTGATCGTAATCTCTCAACTTTTGTTTATATTTGTGGATTTGTTTTAGTAGAAGACGTTGTGAATAGATGACCTAATTATTTATAATGTGTAGAAAACGAGTGTAATGTCCCTCCAACACAAAGGGAGTATTCCACCGACCAGGCGAGGGGATCATGCCTGGCGGGCCACGAGAAGAGATCTTCGTTGATTTAAGCAATTAAAGTTTGTATGAATGGCGGCAGATTTATTGCTATAAAGTTTTGTTGTGAACTGTTAAAGTATGTATAAAATTACATGGAAATAATGGGAAAAGTATATTTTGGTCACTAAAATGCCACATTTAACTGGCTATACGAAACTATTGGAAGTAAGACAAAGTCGGTGCGAAGGTAATAATAATTATATTATGTTACAAGAAAAAACCTTTTCCAAAATAATTCATTTAATAACAAAACAAACTTTAACTTACATCGGCATTACAAAATACAATTGTAACAGTTAAGAGTCTAAAAAAAATAATAACAAACAGTAATATATAATTAAGGTAACTATTGTAATTTTTTCGTCATGTACCACAATTGAGTAGCATGTTCCGTATTTCGTGATTCAGATTTTTGATTAAGTCTTCATCGGGGCTATCTTCTTCAATAAGCTTATCTCGCTGAGCAATTAATTCGTTTATTCTTTCATTAAGAGGATTTTTAGGGGCATTCCTGTAAACGAGGACAGATTATAAGAACTAACTTCACAAACCAGAGCTAATTGATCAGAGTAGTACTATGCAGAGGCAGAGACGATCCGTGTCTCAGGAAATCATGGAGAACTTTCGGATGTTTAAGCGTGGGTGAGTGTGTGGGTGTGCGCGCGTGTCGTATCAATCTCGAAAAATCTTCCTTCATACTAATATATTTTCTAAATACATGCATATTATAATAAGTATTGATTAAGTAAAACGCCATAAAATATTATTTTGAAAAGAATAATCACAGTTTTAGATTTTATGTGTATAAATCTGTTTTAATGATTTAGTACTTTGTAATTCAACCGCGTTTGAATCATAATACAGCATCTAAGCAGATTTATATAGTCTTATCACAAACTTAATGATTAAAAGAATGTTAGTATTGGTGTACTTACTTCAAATCATTTAACATTTGTATTTCGTCGGGTACAGCCGTATCTAAAAATACAATATAAATTATATAAAAAAGTCTTTTGTTTGTGGATTTCCTCTTATCAAACCAGCTATAACGACGGTCTCTGCTGTGGTCAACTGACTGGCTACTCGTTAATCCGTATTTGAGACTATCACAAGCAGTAATATCAAACTCTTGACGTATTTTAGCCACCATAGAGTGACACAGGCAGACGGACGAAAGGGGAAGAAACATAGCGTATTTTTCCATAAAATCCTTTCAGTCTTTAATTTTGGGGGGAGGGGTAATCTTCCCACAAGCACATTTTATACTCACATACAAAAACGATTGCCTGCTACTATGAAATCACATATTATAAAACGTTCACAATTTCACACATAAGCTCATTTTGTCATAACAATGCAATATGTAGGCCCATTTGAGCTTATACTTCGACAGAGGGGAACGCTTGCGTATGGCAACTCCCTATCGTGCTCTATGTTAGCCAGAGATTAAATCAATTGTAAACTATATCCCCTAAGGTGTTTATAGTTCTTATTTATATCCCCTAAAGTGGTGATAGTTCTAACTATATCTTATCGTCCGTAGTGTGATTTTATAAAGCATGAACATTTTTTTTAACGAAAATAGGTTATGGTGAGCCAACCTTAAAACTAAAAGATAGACATATACCGTCGTAGTTTTTGTTTTAACTTTAAAAAGGGAACGACTGAACAAGGGCGACTACTGTAACTGGGGTTTCGGGTTCAATTCCCTGGTCAGAGCAAACTTTGTATGACCTGCAAATATTTGTTTTGGAGTTTAGGTGTTTTCTATGTATAATATGTTTATATTTACAATAAAATAGTATATATGTTAGTTGTCACGAGACAACTATGCTATGGGTACGAACCCATAGCACAAGCTCAGCTTTACTTGGGTCTAGATGGCGTTATATGTTAGATGTCCTAAATATTTAATGGTGGCTCTTAGAAGGGACAATTTATCGCATTTTTCATTAACACTTGGTTACTTCTAGTCACAGCGTTATTGTATATATTCTTCCTTCTATCCTTCTTCGATAGCTGGACTATTCAACACTCGCACAAGAATTTTGTAAACCGGACCTCACTCTCCGAGATTAGCCCATTCAATCAAACCAACAAACTCTTCAGCTTTACAATATTACTAGAGATATTACATTTACCAGTTTTTAAGCATATTTGTCAAAAAATACAAATTTACACACCTATTAGAGGAGTTCCAAGAGCTGGTGTGTTTGCTAACAGGTCCACATAGAAATCATCTTTGAGTTTCTTCAGATCAACTGGATTCTGATTCGTGTTTTCTTCCAGATCTTCTATTCTATCCAGGCTTTACAAATATGAAATGAAAATTAGGTACGCTAGCATATATTTCGTGGGTTACTTCTAAAAAATTACGAAGAAATGTCACTCCACCAACTTTAAATGAATTTTGAAAGCGATTGGTGAAGAGTTTAGTGCCAAATGTTAAGCTGACCAATCGCAATACCGAACGCGGTCACCATGACTATCAGATTATGTTTTTTTTCTGCTGCGATGGCGCAGTGATAGCGTATGCGGCTGCTGAGCTTGAGGTCTCGGGTTCGACGCCCGGTTCGGACCAAACGTTTATTTGATTTGGGTGTCTTCTCATTTGTATGTTTGTAAATATTTACAAAAAATATATGTAAGTATTCTATTCGTCAATCTAGCTGTCATAGTACAAGCTATGTTTGGTTTAAATTAGATGGAATTGTATGTTAGACAAATTAACATTATTTGTTCAAACTGTGTGCCTGAGGTTTAAGATTCAAATTTATTTAAAGTAAATAGTTACCCCATTTCACCAAGTTCCTTTCTATCGTGTTTCAACTGTGTGAGCATTTGTTTCCTCGTGTTGAGCTTAATGAGGTGCAACTCACGAACTGCTCGGCCCCACTGTTCCTTGAAGAATGCCTTCGATTGCACGGCGCTGTCCAACTTCTCTTCTAAGTACCTCTGCCAAATAAACAAATTTAATAAAATATTTTTTCAGCCATTTTTTTGTAATGTATTCTTTAAGTAATAAAATAAATAGTTTAAATATTTTTATGACTGATAAAAGGGTTGAAAAACATAAAATAACTCTTCAGTTTATATATATTCTATAATAAATAGATCTAATATGTAAATGGTTCAATGCACAACAATGACAACAATGTTGTACTATATTTTTCTTTTGGAATATTCGTTTTCTTGTCGTTCGTTTCATGTCTCATGATATATCCTTAGTAGGCAAGGTAAAAAGGAGTAAAATGGTAGAAAAGAGTATCGCGTAAAAGAATATACTAATGTCTTTAAGAGTTAAATAGAGTATTCATATTAGATCAATTTGTGAAGTCACTGAGCCCTAAATACAATAAATTGCGTCACTATTTTCTTAACGCGAATGTACTACAAAACACTCGCATAATGCTTACCAGTTCTTGTATAAGACTTGCAGTTTGATCTTTAGTCAGTCCCGAATATCGGTTCTCGGCTTCTTTTTCCGTATTTTTTATATTATTCTGAAATGTAATTAAAATAAAAAAAATCAATGCATTTTGCGTTCAAACAACTCTCATCACAAATATGCTTTATCCCTAACCGCCCATACATAGTGGAGCATTTAGAAAATGGGACTTGGAATCCGTCAGTTTTCCCTCTGTACCACATAAAGTAAATACAAATAACATATCACAAAAAAAACCTTTAGTACATCCACTTGTTTTTCTAGTTGCTGTATTTTCAGATAAAGTTCATCAATTTTCATATCTTTTAGTTTTAGTTGATGATTCATATCGTCCTCCATCTTCTGTGACGCCTCCCTCAACTCCTGATATTTAGCCGTGTAGTGGGCTTCTAGACCTTTCTTTGCGTCTAACAGCTGGAAGAAAAGGATATTGAGATAAAATTCTTTTAATTTTTATTAGGTATTAAGCAATATCTATAAAACTATTGATTACACTCCTTTTCATAGTTTTATAGCTACGTAATGTATGAATTGTTATCAAATTAATTTCTTAGGTAAAATTTCTCATAAAATTAAAGAGTTCATTTAACAGATCGCGAATAGAGAAGATTTGATTAAGATTTTATCAACAATGTTTTTATTCTAGAGAACCACATAGAAAATTGTATAAAATTAAAAATTTGTTTGATTAATAAGTATTTTTCATTTAATATAATAATACCATAACTGTATCTGGACTATGCTGTACCTTAAACGCTTGAACATATGATTAAAAAAATAAGTATAAACTTTCCCACTATACGGGGCTTCCCCATATAAAGGCGATAAACATCGTATAACTATTACAAGTATGCAGTTATAAAAGTACTTCTGAAGTAGTATCCGTCTAATATTTTTACCTTTTTCTCTCTCTCCGTGTTCCGGAAACCTTTCAACCTGAAATCCTCGGTGGCCCTGCTGAGGTCCGCAGCCAGGTTACGACACTGCTCAATACCTTTATTCAGTTTGTACTCTAGTTCTACGCGTTTCTTTGTCCACTCATTAGCTAGAAGTTCCAGGTGATATTCTTCTTTTCTTTTCAACTAAGAAATGTAAAAGAGGCTTATTTATACCGGTTTTATTTAATACCGTGAGAGAGCCACGCTTCGGCATGCATTGGCCGGCTCGACCGGAGTGATACCACGGCCTCACAGAAAACCGGTGTGAAACAGCGCTTACGCTGTGTTTCATCAAGTGAGTGAGGATACCGGAGGCCCATACCCCAATCCAACGCCCCCTATCCCCCTCACCATCCCCTTTCTCCCCAGGCCGCCATAGTGTGGGTCACCATACTGCATTGTTCTTTTTCGCATTGAGGATGGTGACCACCACTCTTGGATTCTGCTCATGCTTTCCATCAGGCAGGGCAGAGTCATTTTGGCAGCTTAAATATAAAAAAAATAATAATAATAATACAACAGTGACTTGTGATATAGATAGGCAAACGTAATTTATAGGGCTGTATTAAAACCACACACATGAATTATTACAAAATCCCGACTATGTCAATTTTTTTTATTTTGTTTTTTTTTAATTTTGATGTACCCAGTGTCAGCCTCGAGCCACTCACAATATATTGACACTCACATAAAAATACAACAAGCCGTTTAGGCTCTAGAGCGTGCCAAAGAAGTATACATACATACACACTCCAAAACAAAAACACTTCTTTCGCAGTCGAGTAAGGACTTAGTACGTGGGAGAGCCACGCTTCGGCATGCATGGGCCGGTTCGAACGGAGTGATACCACGGCCTAACAGAAAACCGGTGTGAAACAGCGCCTGCGCTGTGTTTCACTGACTGAGTGAGGATACCGGAGGCCCATAATCCAACCCTTCCCCTTCCCATCCCCCAAGGGCGGCAACGTACTTGTGACGCCTCTGGTGTTGCGGGTGTCCATGGGCGGCGGTAATCGTTTACCATCAGGCGATACGTCTGCTCGTTTGCCCCCTATAACATAAAAAAAAAGTATTCTATCAGTCAATCTAGTTTGTGTCAAATGTCCGAATCGTCTATTCCTATCATTCATGCTTTGCACTAACTTGGCATTTAAACAACTCCTGTTGCTTCTCTTTCCAGTCTTCCAAATCATCTACAAACTTTTGCATTATGGCGTCACGTTCGACGACTGAAAGAGCTACCTTTGCCATATCTGAAATATCAATTGTATTTTATCTTTTGGGTATTTCAAATATTTGAAGTATTTATAGTTGATATTAAATAAATATTTTATATACAATTCTTGTGTCATAAACATGAATAAAATAGTGGAATATGAACAGGTGAATTTAAATCTAGAATGTATTGCAAGAAGTTTCATTAAGTGCCCACAATCGAGAGGAGAAATTACAAAAAAAAATAATCATTTAAATAATTACCTCTTTCACCCTGTGTTACATATGATTCGCTTTTGCAGGACTGCAGTTTGATTGGTTCACTGAAATAAAAAAGAGTGAATTAATTACTACATTAACAAAATCAATTTTGCCAGCGGCTATGTTCGCGTGTATATAGGGTGTCGTAGTATTTTTTTTTACAGCCTATGACTGTCATAAATAAGTGATTTTCTATTAGAAAAGAAAATTTTAAAATCGGTTCACTAGATCCAGAGATTACCTATACAACCGCACTAACAATTTCTCTATAATATTAGTATAGATGAAAAGAAACAATTCTGCTAATATTATAAACGCGAAAGTTTGTAAGCATGGATGGATGTTTGTTACTCTTTCAAGTGAAAACTTCTGTATGGATTTTAATGACTTTACAATAATATAGCTTATACACCAGAATAACACAAACTACAATTTATAAAGATGTTCACATAATATCTTTGTACCGCGTGTAACACCGCGGGGCTCAGCTAGTAATAACACACTTGTGTTTGTGAGTAAAAGTCATAAGTGTGTGTCTGGAAGTATACAGAACACTCATACAGATAAAACTATCTCAATTTTAGGCCACCTTCTATAGCTCAGGAATCCTTACGTTTCGTCCTTTGCCTCTATCTGTCCCTCAACCCATTTAAAGTACAAGCTTAGAGACTGTTAAGTCTAAACCGCAATCAATATAACTGTAAAAATAATACTAATAAATTTTGGGCTACTTCCCCTAGTAAAGACGATTTTTCTAAAGAAAACAATATTTTTGGGTGTATAATGTTTTGTTGGACATGCTTCATAGAAGTACATTAGAGCTTACAACATACCTTTCAATAGGTTGCTCTTTCGCATCAACTTTATCTGAACTCGCATCCTCTTGCCTCTCCTCGCATTGTACTTGCATATCCGCAGTTTTAGGTTTCAATTGAGATGCTAATAGCTTCTCCTGGCTTAGCGTGAACGAATCGCACATCTTTTTAATCAGATCAGCTATTTCATTGGTTTTCAAAACTGAATCTCCTGCAGCATTTTTATATCTATAATAGGAGTTGAATTTCAAGCATCAAGCTGAATGGAATTTTGACCAAATAAGACTTATTTAAAGAACATATAAGGATTTCTTACTTTGACGGACTGTGGTTTAACTGTTTCGTCCTTTAACACAGTTGAAAATAGCACAGAGCCGATGTCGTTGACTTAAATATCGTTTATAAATAAGGAAGTTAGTATTTACTAGGGAACTGGTAAGATTCTGCGTATTTTTTTTGTTTTTTTTTTTATATTTGAGCTGCCAAAATGACTCTGCCCTGCCTGATGGAAAGCATGAGCAGAATCCAAGAGTGGTGGTCACCATCCTCAATGCGAAAAAGAACAATGCAGCATGGTGACCCACACTATGGCGGCCTGGGGGGAAGGGGAATGGTGAGGGAGATAGGGGACGTTGGATTGGGGTATGGGCCTCCGGTATCCTCACTCACTCGATGAAACACAGCGTAAGCGCTGTTTCACACCGGTTTTCTGTGAGGCCGTGGTATCACTCCGGTCGAGCCGGCCCATTCATGCCGAAGCGTGGCTCTCCCACGGTATAAACACGGTATGATGTAAGCAGACTTTCAGCTATGAATATATATATTACCTATACCATATCTTAACTAAACCTCCAAAGGAAGTATAATTTACTTTCCTACACACAATATAAAGTTAGGAAAAACGGGACGGAATTGATTTCAATGATTATTATCAATGAGATCGATTAACACTAAAATAAGAGTACAAGGTAGGTTATCTATATTAGGCGACACTCTTTTAGTAAGAAGTGGCCAGGAAAGCATTACTCTAGATCACAAGACCTCTAAGCACTTATGTAGCTGGAATATACTTGATGAGGAATGCTGGCAACCCAGCGCTTTATTACTAATAAAAAAACATCCGTGAATGACGTCACCTGGCAGTGTTGCTAGCAGCCATATTAGTGTATGCTACTCCACCAAGATCTTGCTGCAAGTTGGTGCAACTGCCGCTAGTGGGAAAATTAATTGTAGCTGCTTCCGATACAGGCTTGCCTCCCCCGCTTTCTAGTTGTGTTACACTTCGGGCGGTCAAGTTCTTTGGTTTCTGAAAAAAAAAAATATTTTCTTGATAATCTGATCTAATATTATAAAGTTGTAGAGATTGCTTGGTTGAAAGCGGTAATCTCATAAAGTACTAGTCCGATTTGAAAAATTATCTCACCGTTATATAGTCCAGTTTTCAAGGAATGCTATAAGCTGTATATCATCACGCTACCACCAAAACGAGCGAAGTATGTAGTAAGAAAAAATGTTGCAAAAACGGAGGCAAAATGTTCTTTTTGTAAGTTTCCATTGAGTGCGCTGCGTATCGGATTTTACAAAAAAATGTTTCAATGTTTGAAAAAGTATTGTTCTCATTTAAAAAAAATAAAAAATGACCAACAAAAAAGTTAAACACAAGAACAAAAAAGAAACAAAAGCGTTAAACAGATACCCCGCGGATCCATCGCTAATATGTCAGCAGTATTCCATGCACGAACGAACCTGGGTCTTGTAAAGAAGACACAGATACTTGGGCGAGAAGAACCGTCTCACTATATTTAGTATACCTAACTTTCGCGATGCTGCTTTAGTGGTGATCTCAATGTAACCTGTGGCGATTTCCACATAGAGCACAACAGAAGAAACATACTACAGCGCCATCTACCGAAGATACACCGAACTACGAAGTAAAGAACTATATGAAGTAACTACTAATTCTGAATCGCGATATAGAAGTTCTCACGCCAATCAGCATATATATGACTTCCCAACATCAATCGTAGGGAGGTGGCCCGCTATGATCACCTCGCCTGGTAGGAGGATGCTTCTATTGTGTTCGAGGGACATGACACCCGTCCCCCATAAACATTTTCCTAGGTAACAGTTCCGCGTAGTTTTAGATCGGACGATCGTGAATGAGACTTGTGAAGTTATGATTATTTTGACGTTTGGGTAACGAATTTCTGTCCCGGATAGAAATATTGTTCATTACTTGCTTAGATATTATTAGACCTAATTTGTATACTTACAGCATGGTATGGACTAAGGATCATTTTACTAAGTACACATGTACTGATATTACGTACTGCCTGATAAATATGCGATTGTCAAATACGTCAAAAATAATTATTTTGTATTTTAAATACTCTAAATTTAACGATCCGATCTCGGTCACCGTGACGATCGAGTTGAATGAAATAAACTCTCACTAGGCCCTCTAAAGGTTTATTATTACCTGTATATCACTCCTAACGCCAATGTACTTCAAACTCATTTCAATATCGACGAAGGGTCTCCTTGTACGATCGTTGGGAACATCGTCACATCTCAATATGAAGCATCTCTCGTGTATGACCAGGGCTCTGTCTACATTGCAGAACCGGTTCAAGAAGTTACCCGTGTCTTCCGTCGGGATTATTTTGCGAAGATCTACGCTGCATATGCCTGGTAGTAAATTCTATTATTATTCAAGCTTAATACTTCAGTGGACACAAGCCACTGATCAGAAAGAAAGTTTTGTCTTGCCCTGCTATACCTCGCAGGCCAGATGGGGTGGACATGTTTACTATTACAACGAATTTATCAAGGTAAGAATAATACTTATAATATTTGAATATTCAACATTCATTCAGGAAAATTATATTTTAGGCCAAGGGTGAAACACTTAGAAGGAAGACAATAATCATCTTCAACGTAAATCACTAAGACAATCTGTTTTATTCCACACAGCAATGGGCGGAAATCAGTAGACGTGTCACCTGCATGGTAAGCGATTACCGCCACCCATATATACCTGCAACTCAAGGTTTAGATTTATATGTACGTTGGCGGTCTTTTAATTAGCAAGAGAGGGGGTTATGTTTTCTGGCAACCTCATTAAGTAAACCTAGAGTTGCCTTCTCATTTTATTGTTTCTTTGTATATAAAACTTGACCTAAAGCATAATCCATAGTTAATATTATACATTCAAAAGTAACTCTGTTTCTCTGTATGTTACGCTGTCACGGTTAAACTGCTGCACCGATTTCAATGAAATTTGGCATTCAGATATATTGATTTTTAAGAAAAGACATATGCTACTATTTATCGTGATAACCGATATACACGCGGGCAGAGCAAAGAGTAAAAGCCAGTTACCTATATCTTTCTCATTCGCCCAGATCTTGATGACGAGATGTGGACACTGTGCGAAGTATCTGCTGAGGGTGGCGAGGTCTGAAGCCACTCGGAGCGAAGTACGTTGGTTGAACTGTGCGTTACTGCCAGCACTACCTGATACAGCTGCCACTCTGATTGTAGATAGAACCAAAAATTAAAAAGCAAAGAAATTCGAGTCTCCACACTGAAAGTTATTAATAAAAATATATTTAAAAATCGAAGAATCATAGAGTTATTATTACAAGGATAGGCTCTTAAATTAGGACAAACAAACAATTGAAGAAAGCTTCCCCTAAAAAGTTTAAGATCTATATCTCGGTTAAAAAAAACCTTATAAAATAATAAATTTATAAATTCATTGCTTATATTTTAAAAACTTTTATTTTTCAAGATATTAAAATGTATATTCAAACCTGTCAGTCATGATATTGTGAGTGAATACAGTATAGGTAACATAACAATCCGTTTCTTTATTATCTTGCTCTGGTATCAACTGGAATTGTAAAACAAAGATTATTAAAAGAATATCAAAAATAATGTTAAGTGTAGTGGCTCGACACTCTTAACACCACAGTATAACTCAGAATAATATTCGCTGGGTTAATCACTGACATCACTCAGATATTTATAGCACTATAACTCAAACTGAACTGAACTGCGGTCTTTTTATATTTAAAACTGCTATTCTAGTACAACGGCTTCTCGAAATTACCGATTCCGAGAAAACACCGTCGAATGTTAATAAGCTAGACGCGCGTCAATCAATGCATATTCGACCTTATTATTATTTTCGTAAGGTTCATTGTTCTGTGCCTCGAGAAACTAACTAGAACTTTCACGACGTTAAGCCGTTGTCGAATATTTTTATGGAATGATTTTTCTTCGCAACAATAGTAACCTCACACATTCACATACCAGCTGTATATTTCAAATTAGTTAGAGGCATCATCAACAACTCATAATGTCCCACTGCTGGGCTCGGGTCTCCTCTCAGGAGTAGGTTAAGGCCATACGTACGTAGTTAGAGGGATGTGCTATAGCAACCGCACTTTTTTGGTGTAGTAAGTAACCCTCGGGCCGACACCATACCGCACCAGTGAGGTGGTGTGTCGGAATCGAATCGGCAAAAACCACATCGTGCCGTAAATAAATAGATATAATAAATAATTTAGAACAAGACATAGAAAAGGATCGTTCCTATTTCATAATTACTATCGTAGGGTGGGAATCGAACCTGAACCACTTTTTTTTTGTGCGAGAATCCCCCCTGATACCACCGACTGGTGTCAATGTCGGACTCGAACCAACCTAAATCGCACGACTTCTCAGGTATCAGGAGCCGGGGAACTAGGTGCACCCTCGAAAGGAAATCCCTGGAACCCTGACGTAACTCGGGCCCCCTACGGTGTATAGATAGACCCTTCTGTGTAGGAACACCGATGTTCCTTTCCTTGTCACGAAAAGGCGTTTGCGCCACCAACCCGGCCTGCTTCTGCCTGGCGGAATGAGAGAGTTCTAAACTTCTCCTAATCGAACCTGAACGCCTGGATTAGCAGTCAGTTTCACTAACCACTAAGTGGCATCGTAAGATTAACTATTGATGGATATTACTCGAAGTGAACGAACATATTTTAAAATAGTTCTTTATCATCAGCCTATAGCAGTCCACTGCAGTAATGGTCTTCCATTTAATACTTCTTACCAAGTCTAAATTTTCCACAGCTCCAATAACAAAACTAAGAACAAACAGTTCCTTTCCTCTTCCAATCTGTATGAGTCCTTCGTCACATAACAACTTTGGTTGTAAGTCCAGAGATGTAACCGTCCTGTTACTTTCAGCTAAGTATTCGTCTGCAAATAATGCAAGATATTTTTTTATGAGTAAATTGCATCTGTGGGCTTACCACAGAAAGTGAAAGCTGGTTACAATTGGAGAAGCATTCAATTTGGACTCTGTCTCATAGTGGCGACAAACAACGACTCGACGAACATTAAGTCGTCAGAACGATTTGCCGACTATTAGTGCGACAGCACGTCAGCGCGACAAATCTTAGTGTGACTGATTGTTTTTTCGACAAACAAAAGAGCGACAGAACTTTAAATCGTTCAACGATAGTAAACTTTTATTTAGCTATGTTAAGATCTTATTTTTTACCTGACTGGTTTCGTCATATAGTATCAAAGTACAAGTGAGTTTTATTTCAAGAATGTATTTTAACAAGTTCCACCAAGTGTTACACAAACTTTTAGAGACATTTTTTTAATCAAATAAGGAGTGCAATGGAAAAATTAATGGCGAATCTATTTCCAGCGTGGATCTAGTTCTAGTATTGTCTGCAAATATGCAAGAACTCCACAATCCTTCTTCAAACAATGTAACTTACTGCACGCAAGTGAGAGTACTCGTATATTTGCATATATACTTACTTAGAGTCATTAACATAGATTTCGCCGGAGGCGTAGGTGGTGCAGAGTTTCTTGATGGATACGCTACTTCGTTGCAGTGAAACATTCGTAATTCATTTCTCTGGAATAGTAATAAAAAGGAAAATTATTAGTAAATATAAAAATAGAAGTGTAAACTAGATAACTTGGGAATTGTATCGCGTTCGGTGACGGTAGTATCGGTGTGTGTATCACACAATAATCGCAAGTTTTTAAATTTGGTCATCTCGTGTCGATGTAACTAGAAGAGCATTATCTCTATTAGGAATCAAAGATTGATTTGTACAATAATTTGCCTATTGGTAGGACAAACACGAGTAACCCCATAACGTTCACAATATGTACATAAAGCCAGGGCGGTTCTTCCTCGACACTCTCTGTTAATAAAAATCTCATCTGTATTAAATTATTTACTAGCCGTATAAGCGTATAACCTAATCGAGGCATTTTTCCATTTATACTCACACAAAACAATCTAAAGTCACAAATATAACTAATATATCCTATCACAGTAAAAACAGTGTATCGTATTAATCCAAATAACTAAATCACGCAAAACAACAAAACACGACAAAGGGCCAGCGCGGCCAC